>VWZF01006461.1:2079753-2178060 GCA_013396755.1 Sclerurus mexicanus | reverse complement strand
GGCCCCGGCCCCGCCACGCAGGCGGCCGGCGGGGCAGCCCCGCGAGGCCCCCGAGCGTGGTGGTTGCCATGGAGACGGGCGGCGCGTCCCGGTGAGGGCGGGGGAGAGACCGGGATCGGGATCGGGATCGGGATTGGGGAAAGAGGAGGAAGTCCCGGCGGGAAGTGGAGGGGAGGCCGGGCCGGGCAGGGCGAGCGGTGGAAGGGGCCGAGGAGCCCGCGGCGGGGAAAGGCAGCGCTTGGTGTTCGGGGTGCGCTCCGGGCCCTGCCCGTCCTCCTCTCTTCTCTCCTTGAATCACTGAATCATCTCATATTTGTTTTACTGCCGATATCGCCTCGGCGACAGAAGACACGTTTCTACACTCAAATCCCTGTCATGAAGTCTCACATTCCTGTGTTTCCTCAGCAGGAACAGCTGGAAGCGCGTACTCACCCTTTGCCCCACATCGGGGTCATTCACTCCCGGTCCCTCTCACTTCCCTCTGTGACACTGCCAGACATTCAGTTGCATTTCCAGAGCACTTTAACCGATTTAGGAACTTGTTCCAATAGCAGATGTGCCCTGGCTGGCCGGGCTCTCACTGTAACTTTGTTCCCAAGTGTAACTGCTTTTGAATGTGTGCCCAGGGTGCTTCTATGAAAAAATGGAGCAAAATCTACTGTCATCTTGTCACCAGCTGGGCTTGAAGAGCTTGAACCTGAGGGATTAATTAAGCCAGGGAACTGGATTGAGGAATTAAATCTCGATCCAGGAGCAGAGTTAAATCATCTATCTGTACTTTGCTGGGCCAGTGTAGAAGCTTTCCTTGCCTTGTAGGCAGGTAAATGCAGAGGTTTTTTTACAGAGATTAAAATGTTAGAAAGTAGGAGCAGAGAAGTGACAGAATATAATGAATTTTCCAAATTATCCCTCCACTTCCCCTTCCACATCCCCTTCTTTTCTTTTCAAGTGAGCACCTTCCATTCTAATATTTGTAGCTGGAGGCAGAGTTTTGTTAGGCCACAGCTATTTTGCTTTCTAAGAGACATTTTTTTGGTAAAAACAAAGCTATTTGTGATTTCTGGCCCAGTCACTGCCACAGTGGATTTTCAGCACCTCTCTTTGCCGATCACTTGCCAAACAGAGCAAAAGGAGATGTGACATTCTCAGCTATGCATCTTCTCACTGGAATTCATCAGAATCTCTTTAACTGACCAGAAGGAATGCTGCACAAAATGCTGCCTTTGAAGCCATTTTCATTTATCAGGCAGCAGGGTGGGAGAAATGTACATCCAGGACTCTCACACAGCAGAGGGAGTTGTGATCCCCAAAGGAACAGGAGGCCAAACCTTTTATACAGTTGTTTTAAAAATTATTTCTTGATTTATTTTCCTTTCCCTTTTTATCAGCACAGAAAGAATGTCAACCAAAACTCCTGGGGTTTTGGTTCCCACATACCTCTTTTTTTATTTTTAATTATTATTAATAGAGTTTAGTGAGGGAGTTCAGCAAACACAGCAATGAAGGGCAGTGCCAGTGGCTGCATCGGGAGGGTCTGTGGGCACTGCATTGACAGGAAAATCCAGAGCAAGTAGCTCCTATTTGTAGCATTTCCCAATGCCCCAGGCAGCAGTTTCCTTCTCATTTCCAAGTCATCATAAACCCAGAGCCTACTGGCTTGGCACGTGAATCTCCTGAGTGAGGACAAGGATATAAGAGGAGATATACATGAGGAGCAAAGAGCAGGCTTTAGAGAAACATTCCAGCTGCTTAACACATATTGATATCCTGAGTTAATTCTCTCCTGGGCAGAATCTGCTGATGGGAAAGAGGAAAAGCTGTTGCATCCTCCTTTGTTTCCAAATAAGTCACTTTTCCCCCTGAGAGCTGCAAGTGCTATTTCTTTTTTTAAAAATGCTGCCATAATCTGCTCCGGCTATCTCCCAACACATTTTTTTTCATTGTATTTTTAGCATTAGGACTGCACATGTAATAGATTATTCCCATGTTGTTTAGACTCAAAATATGGGTCTTAGATTTCTAAAAAAGATAAAATGAGTAAAACATTTAAAAATATTTTATTAGTGCCCGTGGACTGGAAAAAGACATTTGACCTTCTTGATGTAAAAATATTTAATTTCTGCATCTCCACTTCTATCATTGATTCCAAGGTTGAAAATAAAGGAAAAGTGATGGGTTTAGTTTATTATACAGATTATTTGCTATTTCTTTGTTAATGCTATTATCAAATTCCCATCTTAAAATGTTAGATTTTTATTAATTAAGGGTGAGAAAAAAAAATCTCAGAAGCAAAAGGATGAAATCATTTCCTTCTTTGTCATAGGTGACCATCAAAATCCCTGCACAGTGAAATTAATTAGGTGAGTATAAACAGTACAAGAGGATAGTGAACACAGTGTTCAGAACCCCTGCTTGTCTCTTATATTTTCCTGCCATGATTTAAGCAGCTTCTTGAAATAAATCAGGGTCCCACTACCATTACTTTGTCTAAAAGGCTGTTCCATATCTTCATCCATCCAGAAGTAAAGAACCTTATCATAATTACCTGGCTTAGGGGAAATTACACTCCTTTGACCCTGGACCAATATTATCCTTTAACTTAAATACCTCTGTCTCTCCCTGGTATCTACTCTTCCTGTGTAGTTAGAGAGAGCAATCCCAGTCAGTGCCCCTCGCGCACTTTCCAGCTGTAATCTTATCCACAAGGAGAGCTGTGTCCTGTAATTTAAAGTACAATAACACAGAATGTTAAAGATAGTTACTTAGTCCAGGTATTGGTTCTTGTTTGACTTTCAGCATCTTAAGGTGGTAACAGTTCCTGCTGAGGGGGACTGGCATCATAAAAGTGTGAAGGCTACACAGTAACAATGAGGAATGATGAGGGCATGAGTGTTCACCATCTGAGATTTTATAAGACATCAAATAATTTTTTGCCTTTTAAAAACGTACCTTTATTCTGTTGTTTTCCAAATCCACTCTGAAACACTGCTCCCCCCTGAAGTGAATGATGAGGCACCTCTCCCAGTTTGTGCCCTCCATATCCACTCCCTCTCCAGCCTGTCCACCCAGATCTGCTGTAAGGAGGGACCAGGACCTCTTTGTTTTGTGAAAGCTAAACATTCCCACTGTCCCTGAATGCAGCCATTAGCAGAACAGGCTCCTCTTATAAACAGTGTATGGAAGGCTATAAACAAATCCAGGGAAGTGTACGTAAGGCTGCAAATAAAGCTATGTCGGGTCTACCTTTAGTTTAAACTATTGTTACTAACATTACTAACATCATAGCATCTTTCTGATTGGTATCTTTTATCTTTGTTCCTTCCAGCAAGAGCACAGAGACTAAACAAATGGAAAAAATCACTCATTTGGAAGCTCTGCTGTTTACTGCTGTGCTGGAGAACTGTGTGGATCAACTCGCAATTCTTGGATATATCGTGTCAGTTTCACCCGAAGACAAGACAGACCTCAGCCATGTATGTGCCTATAGCCCTCTCCTTAAAAAAATATAAATCTTATTTTCTTTTCCTTGTATTGGTTTTATGTCTTTTACCAGCATTTTTTAAAAATCAATTCAAATATTTTTTCTGTAAATGCTCCATGACCCCAGTGTGAAGAAACACAATAAAAGTCCATGGATGAGCAATTCTAATATTTATACTGCAGCATCACTAAGAAGCCCTTGTCAAGACTTTGCAGAGGACCCTACTGATCTGTGGTGAATTTCTTGGGCTAATAATTTTAAAATATTGGTGGTTAGATGACAAGGAAAGGATTAGGGAAAAGGAAACAACATATGTAGATTCTTATGGAGATACACAGCTGTTTTAAAAGTAAAAATGATCAAGATATTTGAAAGTACTCAAACCCAGGGTAATTCTGTTCCTAAGTCCATGATAGAGTTCCTTTTGTTCCCACAGACAATACATTAAGAAAGATGCATTTCAAAATGTATTAGTAACTACCCTTCTCAGTGATCAGTAATTATTAGCTGATTTCTAATAGGCATTGTAAGAGAGTTTGGGCAGAGATATGAAGAGAGAAGGCCTAATGCTCAGGCAGAGGTTTGTTGCTGTGGAGGAAGGTGTTGTGATGTTTCTGGTGTCTGTTAGACATAGGAAACAGGATGCGACCATCCTGAGGGGTAAATGGTTCTAGGTTCTCTGGTCTTATATGTTAAGTGACATAGCAGACTGTGTCCAGTTTTAGCAGGATTGAAACTTCTAAAGATGAACTAAAGAAAGAAGCGTGAGACCGAGATGGAAATAAAAACTGAGATCTGAGTCTTCACATATAATGCTGTTCACTCTAATGTCTAAGAATGTCAGACGAAGGTAAATAAACACGTTTTCTATGTGTTTCCTTTCCATATTACCTTTTCAAAAAGCCCATCGCAAAGCAGCTGCAGCTGGAGTTACAGTGAATTTCAGGGCAGGAACGATGCTCAGAGTGTGCCATAGAGGGCACTCCTCCCCTTAAAGACTCCTACGAGCCGGTCTCACCTGTTCCCAGAAGATGCTTCTCTCCCTCTGAGCTCGTGGGAAACCTCTTACGTGCCAGCAGCAAAACACAGAGAAAGAATGTATCTCTGGGACAGCAGGAGTTGTGCTTCTTCAGACACAGACTCAGGATGATAGACCTACTGAAGATACACTTAAATTCTAGGGAAAACACCTTCACTGTTCAACCACAGATGGTTATTTTTACCAAGTTACTGCTTAGAACACAACTTCCTCAAGATTATAAACCTTGTGTTCTTAAAGATGCCAAAACAAATTGAGAAGGAAACAATTAAGAAACAAGAAAATAGCTTAGGGAAGTGACTTGCTAATTTGGGTGCTCTGTAATTTGCTATTCCTTCCCACTTCTCAGTTTCTACTTGGCTATTTTCATTGTATTTGTAGAAGACCTATATTTGCAAAGCACCCTGAAGTTTTGTCAGTCAAACAAATCAATGGCATTTTTAAAAACTGACATCTAAATTTCAACTGATTACATTTTTGAGAGGATTAATCACAGTGTTGGCCAGCACCTCAGTGATTTTCCAAACCAGATGCTCTTGTATGTTGCTTCACGCAGGACATCCCCCAGAGGGAGGCAGCCTTTCTATTTACTGAGTTTTGGGCAACAGACAGAATTCTGTTAGGAGACTACACAGTTGGTAACACATGCAGTTTACAAACTTCTTACTCTTACACAGTCATTTGGTAATTATTAGTGTGTAACTCCCTACTGTTTACAAACAGTCCAGTTATTGCCTGTCTTGAACTTTCCCAGACATTAAAAAGCATGCCAGAACATTAATGAAATCTACATGATATTAAAGCAGTTTTTTTGCCAAAATTAGTTCTTTCTGAAGCACAGCCATCACCAGCCAGCTATTTAAACCTTTTTACTAATTAACTATGCAATTTTCATTGGTCTGTGTATCTTTTGCATGTGATTCATTTAATGGAAATTTAACTGTCCAAAAATTAAGCATTGTAGTC
Organism: Sclerurus mexicanus; assembly: GCA_013396755.1. Classification (NCBI taxonomy): domain Eukaryota; kingdom Metazoa; phylum Chordata; class Aves; order Passeriformes; family Furnariidae; genus Sclerurus; species Sclerurus mexicanus. The sequence goes on along the minus strand of VWZF01006461.1, from coordinate 2,172,574 downwards.
CCTTAGCCTCCTTCTGTAGTCAGTGATGAGTCAGGCACTGCCAGAGGCTGATCCATCCCATCCAGAGTTGTCCAAGACGCTCAGAACGAAGCAGCCCCTTGCAGTACCTTTACAGGCCACTAATGGAACCCCACGTGACAAGCAACTTTTTGGAAGTACCACTGGCATTCACAGCTGCTGCTCTGACCACTTGTTTTTACTCTGCCCTCTCTGCACTCTGTTGGCACCAATGTGTGTGTGTGTGTGGTTGTGGAAGAATCTGGACTGAGAACTGGTGCTGCTAAAAATAACCTTTTTTTTTTTCTCCTTTTTGCTGGAAAATGTTTCATTACAGTGAGCTCTTTATCCACTTCCCTTAGCAGCCAGGGTGGGGAGCAGGCAGCTGTGGACTAGGATGGGGTTGGCAGTGATTGTGTTTGCTGGTGTCAGCAGTGCTGCTGTGAAGTGTTCAGCCACAGAGATGCCAGTAGGCAGGCAAGAAAATTTTCTCTTTTAATGTTCCAGTGTATACACCTGCATTCTCACCCATAGCACATAAAGCAGAGAAATTTCTGGAAGCAAAAGCTTAGCTTATTTTATAATTTTTTTTTGCTTTTTTGGCATTTTCCTTTTGTTAATAAAATTGTACACAGCCACAAGATACCTTTCCATGCAGAAAGAGCTGCCAATATTTTGAATTTCATCTTTGAACTCTCTCAAAAAACCTGCTAAGCAGATAGGTGACATCTGCCACTTTTATTTCCACACAGCTCTAGTTATAACAATAATATTGTAGGGAAAGGTCATGGTGTTACGCAGTGGGAAATGTCTAAGATGGAGAGGAGGCACAGGAGAAACAGGCTAACAGTCTTCCAGTGCATAAAAGCTGCTGCTGCAAAAAAGGAGGGAATTATTTGTCCTCTGTGCCTATGGAGATCAGGACAACAAGCCAGGGGCTCAACTGCTGCTGAGAAGAAAAAACTTTTTTATGGTAAGGATTGTTGAGGTGTTGACACTGGCAAGAGGGTGTGTAGTCTCCATTGCTGGAGGTCATTAAGGACATGTCAGGAATGACACAGTCTGAACTATCACCTCTTGGAGCAGATGATTTCACCTTTTGAGGCCTTTTCTAGTCCTGTCGCTTTAGGACTTTTGAGCCCATAAATATCAAGAAGCTACACTGTGCTCACAGCTCAGCAACATAAATGTTTCTGCTCTTTCACTCTGCAGACTGTAACGTGCACTATCAACTGCTCTCAGTAAAGCTTCATTCTAGTTTATTGTTCATTTTTCTTCCTCTCACGTAATGTTGCAGAGGGTTTATTTCTACTGCTCAGTGTGCAAGCAGGTCTCTTATTCCCTTTTAGAATGGCATCCAGGAAATGAAAGAAATTATAGAGACCCAGAAGGAGCTGGGCATTAACGACCCAGAGCTTATGTCAACAAGGCAAGAGAGCGGGGAAACAGTTACCTCCACGGCCCTGAAAAATACTGAACACAAGCAGCAGATGGGGAAAACTAAAGATCAGAAAAACACTCATCATCCTTCCAAAAGGGGCAGGAAACACAGCGCTCTGCCTGTAGAGAAGCTCAGAAAAATTCAGGCTGACAGGTGAGTGAAGCACCTGTGGAGGATACTCAGGTGTAAAGTTCTGTCTGCCTCTTCAAGCAAAAATGCAAGGTCCCCACTCTCCCACTGCTGGAGTACCTTGGCTTGGTCCCTAAGTTCCTCTGAGGATAGTAGTGGGATCTACCTTCATAGGCCATTCGGTTCTGGCCATTGCTTGTCTCTGGATGCCATGTTACTGACCAGGAATTTACTCTGAATGGAGCTGCAAGACATTACCCAGTTGATAATGCTTGCTTGTGTGGAATTAATGCCAGGTATGAAGCAGTGCTGATGTTCTGGTACCTGGAGTCAGTTTCCCTTAGCAGATCCCACAGGCAAAGTGGGATCTGAGCCTTGCCTCTTGAACTCATTCATTCTGCAAGTCACACAGAGCTTCTGTGGCAGTTACAGACATTCTCCTTTATAGAACAGATAATGTATATTAAGACTAAAGATTTTCTTTCTTTTTTAAAACAAACTTTATTCCTGCACCTAATCCAGTGCCTTGATCTGCAGAAATACTAACAGCCTTCGATTTAGAAGGCAAACTGGGGAGCTAAGTGTCCAATATGCATTTTTCTGCACCCTGGTTTAAAGGAGAGCCTAACACAAAAGAGGAAAATGCAACCAAAACATAAATGCCATATACACCATGATGTTCAATAAACTGGACAAGTCCACATATTTGCTAAGATCAGCTTAGGGGTATACTGGGATATTTTGGCATCCAGATATCCCCCCTGCGACACTCATTTGCATCTCCAGGTCTCATTTTCCAAGATCCACCTATCTGTCACCACTACTGCAGGCCAGCAGCCTCCTTCCTAGTGGCAGCACAGTCTGGCACAGCATGGACAGGCTTGTGCCTCTTTGCTATTTCCCAGAGTATCATGCAGGGCAGCATTTTTTAATAATAAACTTCAACTCTAATACAGAGTTGTCCAGAGGTACAAGAAGCAGATACCTCGGGAGAAGCACTCTTGCGTTTGATAGAATGTAAGAACAGAAAAGGGGTCTTTTATTTCCTTACCTTTTAGCTATAAACAGTAATGGATGAAGGTGCCAGACACTGTCGTACCAACACCTGTAAAGTACTGTTGTGTTCTTTTTGTTTCTGGCAGGCAGTATGCAAGTGATGTAATTACTGCCACTATGAAAGAAATGGAGGAATCAGGAATATTCATTAGCCTAACAGAAGCTAATGAGAGAGAGAAGGAAAAAAAGAACAAGTTCTATGACATCCTCAGAAGGTCAGTATTGTGTTCAGTTCTTCTCTGCTTAACAGCTGAAAGCCAAACCCATTCCCACTCAGTACATGCTGAAAAGGAAAAAAACCCAACAAAACCAAAAACACAGAAGAAATTCTACTTTTTCAACTTCAATTATTCTGTTTGCTTTACAAGCTGCAATTCTTTTCTGTTCAGAAAGAAATAGTGCATGGTTCTGATACTGATCTGAGCTAGGAATTGTCTGAGTTTTGACCACAGTGCACACCAGTGTCTGCATTAATGCAAATGCTGCCTCATTTCAATTAAAAAATAATGCGATGTAGAAGCTCCCTGGTCTTTAACTCCTCTCCCCAGTGAAAGCCAGAGCAGCAGAGAATCTGTTCAAACCAGGGCCAGCAACATATGGCCTTTAGGTTATCTGATGCCCAGGAGAATCTGCTCTGACCCACATGCCAATTGGCTCCCTTTTCCCAGCAGCAGCGAGGGTTTAGCACAGATGGTGACTGAGAGGTTGTCTTATTTAAGGCTAATCCACCAGCTACTGCACTGTAGATCCTCTTCTGTCCCAAATCTTTCAGGTACAAATTTGTTATCCTATCAGCTCAAACTGTTGATTCCTTACCTCAAATTTCTGAGCACTAGAGGCTTGCAGATTTTTTAGCATGCAAAACTCTGGTTCAATCCCAAGACTGTCCAAAAAAATTGCAGTCATCAGACAAGTATTTGACCACTTTAAAGCTACTTTGCTCTGTGTAGCAGCTCAGGCCCATCATTCAGAGTGCACAGCAAAGCCAGTCTTAAGTCATGATTTGTCATGAGTCCAACCTACTGGGACTCCTGTGGTGGCTCAGGGGTCTGCCTCCAGGGCAAATCCCCAGCTTCCACTGGAATGTGTGATTTCCAGCATGAAACCCAACTCTTCCACTGTCCAAACCCAAGGGATTTATTGTTTATCCATGGAAGGGACAAAAAGCAAAAATGAGAGTAGCAATTGGTTGTGGAATAGCTATCTAGCACTGGAGGGCAGAAAGCAGACAAATTATAATCAGAAAGTACATAAGACTTCTTATTCCATTCTGTCAATCATATCTAGCTACTCTGTTGTTTGTTCTACTATACATTCTTTTCATGGAATGAACTTGATCTGTCTTTCAAGATAATAAATACTTGCCTGGTTTTGTGTGAATACTCTACTCTTAAAAGCATCTGCAGGGAGACTGGGACTCCTTATCAGGAGCTTTTGTTCATCACAGTCACCCAGCTAAGGACTCTGAAAATTAAATACATGTGTGATTGAAAAGTTGAAATAGGATACAAAGTCTCAGGTAGCAACTGTAGTATTTACTGGTTTTAAATAAAAAATGAGCATAAAAGCTTAGATAAGTGCTCCAAGTAAAATAAGATAATAATACCTAAAACATTACTGCATCTGTTTTGTTTTAGACAGATGAACACCTCTTTAGTTTTTGGCCTTCACCCAGATCTCTTCATGGATCTCAAAACCTGAGACAGTGTTTTTGGAAGATTTTAAGTCCAATATGAAAAAAAACATTCTCCATACATATAACATGTACACAGTCTGGCACTCTGCTGCTCAAGCACATTTCTGCACAGAATCAGGGACATTTCTGTCTGAAATGTAGAAACTGTGATTCAATAACAAGCATCTTCCCTCACTGCTATAGGAATTCCATCATCCTCAAGTCCACTCCAAGCTTTCAACAAGAGCATCCCCTGTTTTTTTTGCTCACTCACCCTTTTATTTCCATCCACCTTGCTCAATCTGTGCACCTCTTCTTTCAGGATTTATTGACCGAGTCAGTAGTTTTGGTGAGAAGTTTCTGTTTATCTTACCACAATGCATCAGGAGACAGGAAGTTCCCTTTCTAGGTCAACAGCTCTTGTCTTTTCTGATAAAGTGATTGTATTTTCCCACTTTTCTTTAGGGAGGAGGAAGGAAAGAAGGAGATAAAGTCACTCCAGAAACAGCTGCAAGATGTCAAGAGACAAACTGAGAAAGAGCTTCAGGTGAGAACACTTAGCACTGGGCACGGTGCCAGGGGGGAAGCCTGTTAGCAAGCTTGACTCTGCTGCCCAGGATCTAGTACTCAGAGAAGACCTGTGGCATACAGAATGATCCATCACTGAGGAGTATAGAATAACGGCAGCAAAGACTTGGAATAAGTCCACTAATGACTTTGAGAGCAGCATCCACTGGTTTTCAAATGGGAGCTCAAAATGCTCGTAATCATGAGAGAACATGATCAAATTAGAATATCCTAAAAACACTGCTGGAAGTGTCAAAGCACAGATATCTGCAGTCAGTAAGAAAAAGGTCACCTGCAGATAATGGTATCTAAGGTTCTGTCATACTCATGCAGATCATCTGGCACAGAAGAAAATGTGAAAAAGAGGGAATGAGAATCACAGACACCTTGCAGTGGGGCAGGTCATTTTTCTACCTACATTTTTGTCTGAGGAAAATGCCATTATAATAATCTATTTTTCTAGGCTTCCAGACATTAGAAAATCCCAAACATGCCTACACAAGGGCAGATCAATGTTATTGCACATATGCTGTCAACTTGATCTTTCTGGAAAGCTTCAGCCCTTCTGTCTGCCTCATGCAAATGATGTGTGCACAAACAGCAAATCTGGGGCATTCTGGAAACGTCAGACTTGCTACACAAGTGCAGATCAATTGAATGGCTTATCACTGGTCACTTTGATGCTCACCAGACAGCTCCGACTTGATGCTCATGCAACATGGAAACATAACCTGGCCCTGCCGAGGCAGGAGACGGTGTGTGATAGCAAACAAGCAATTGGCAGGCTGGGTTAGGGCTGTACAAGGGTTGGAGAAAGGAACTAGAATCTGATGCTTGGTTCAGTAGTGAGCAAGAGGACAGCAAGGGTGTCTGAGGAAAGAATTGGTATTACTGAATTCTGTCTTTGGGAAAAAGTGTAGACAGTAATCAAGCCAGGATATAGTTGACTACACAGAGAAATTTTAAGCCACTGACATGCTGGTTTTGGTTTGTAGAACATGCAGGTTTTGTGTTGGCAGCCTGGACGCACGTGCAGTGGAAAGTTTAATTGTAAATACAGGATCATTATAAAAATATGAAGGATCTTTTTGTTTATGCATGTTGTCCCTTCTTAGTCACACTCCGATGGCTCGTGGGAAGTTCCTGTTATTCCACTCCCCAGGCTGGTGAATGTGATGAGGTAGTTCTCCTGTGCAGTGCTCCTCAAACCTCACCATGTCTGTGCATACAACATACATAACTGGTTCTGGTTTAATGCCTTCCTGGGGCCTGGTATGTGGGGGGCTGTGACCATCCCATCTCACACCTGCAGCAATGCCCTGGCACTGTGCAATCAAGGGAGGCACTTCTGTGTGTCCTGATCTGCGCCTCTCTTACCTCTTGCAGTCATAAGAAGGTGTGTAGGTCCCATGTGGAGAGGGGGCTCTCCTTGTTCTTTGTGCTAATTCAGTTCTAGGTTTTTGCTTCATCATGAGATCTCCACTCATCTGTTTTGTTGTTTTTTTGTTTTAATATTTTGAGCTTAAAAGTCCTTTTCTAGGCTTCCTTATAGTTTCAGCTTTGATAACAAATCAAAGACAAGGCTACTTTCAAGTACTGCTTTCCTCCCGTGCCAAAAATTATGGTGCCTCACTGTGTCTCCAAAGGGAGAACAATTTCTATTTGCTTCATATGGGATTTCCCCGTAGGCAGTTTTACAGACACCTGCATGATTTGTGACCTCACCAACTAATTAAAAAAAAAATACAGCTTGCTGATTTTGGAGTACTTTGAACAACAATAGTAATGCACAGACCGGTAGACAAAAGCCTACATGGTTGTCTCCAGCCTACTGGATGAGAAAACAAAAGCAAGCAAATCCAATCTTGGAACCAGAAAAATACGGCCTTTGCTTCACTCATGTTTCCTGTGTATTTGTACTTTCAGCTTTGCTACCTCTTAATGAGATGCTAATTAATACTTTATTAGTCTGCTCAGCTCATTTTTCTTTCTAATGGAACACAAACCAAATGCCAAATGTTCTTATTTATTTTGTTTTCTTTCCTCTTGTAAAGGACTAATGTCTATAAAGGAGCTGAAATGATCTGTTTGGTTACCCCTCTGTGCAGGAGAGCACCAAAAGTTCAGGCTTGGCTGCAGTGTTCTGTTTGCTGCTGCACTGTTCCTTTTCTAAGTTTGTATAAAAATACTCACTTTCTTGGACTTCTTGGACAAGTGATGGCAGTCTGTACAGGTTTTGAAACAAATTAATATATAGGATTATACAGCTTAACATAAAAATTTAGGAATGTAAACTTTAGCAGGCCTGCATTGCTCTTCACCCAAAGACCTTTTATGTCCTGTAGGTTTTGTGTGCACTCATGCCACACTTGTGTCCAAGTAGTGGTGTAATTTTATAGCAGGCAGTAATATTGCAGCTACCAACCAGACAGGAATCCAAGCCACTGCACCATGGTACCAGTGAAAACAGGTCCATAACTTTAATTCTGTGTGGGCTGTCAAAACACATCCAGCTCCACTGGATCAGAGCACCACTCAGTTGTGCTTTTAGTTGTATGACTAAAATCTGTCATGTTTCTTCCCTCTTCCTCTCCCAGGAAGATAAATGCATCAATGGAGTGTCCTAGGGAATGTATCAAACACATACACACCCATTGGTGTATGTTTCTACTGGAGAAATGCACCAGGTGATTACGGCAGAAAGCACAAGGTTTGTGATGGTCCTGAGCTTCTGGGTGACTTCATTCCACTGCTGGCAGAGCCCCAAGGAGCGCAGCAGGACCCAGAGCTGGTGCACTAGATCCAAACCTGGCTCCAGAGGGGCAGCACATTCCACAGGAGTGCTGCTGCCAGCAGGTCTGCTCCCTCTGCCAGTGGACTGCCCCTCACCAGCTCTCTCCCGCAGTTGCTGGGATTGGAGCTAGGCTGGCAGGGGGCTGCAGAAGGCTGTTCTGTGGAAGCTGGGTGACCTGCCAGCCCCACTGTCCTTGGAGCCCTGACATTCCTTGGGGGTGTGCAGCATGGGGATGTTCTGGAGCTGGGACAGAGATGCAGGCTAGAGCCTTACTGAAGTGTCTGTAGGGCTGCATGTTGTGGTTTCAGGGGGAGCGAGTCCAGGCTGCAGCAGATGTGCAGATCTAAGCGTATCTCCAGGCTCTGCAAGCTGAGATGCTGCAGCTGCCAGTGAGAGACTTGAGCTCCGAGGCACTCGGCGTGGGAGCAGGCTGGGGCAGCGCCGGGGCTGCCGGCACGGGCACAGCAGCCCTGCCCTGCCAAATGGCCGCCTCTGACTGCCGGAGAATTCCTCAGACTGTTTACTACTGTTGGCTACTTCTGTAACCAGCTGTATTTTAAACGAGTGTAAACACTAATTGCTGGGGAAGAGCTGGGAGATCTTGGTGGCATTTACAAGAGAGATAAATCAAAGCAAATGAAAACACAGGAGTGCGGATAAGGTCTCCAGATAAGTGCAGTTGCTTTTGCAGCCAAACAGCAGATGTGGGGCAGATGCCTGTGGCACCAGGTGACAGCAGAGAGGCCTCTGAGCTGATGTCTGTGAGCTGAGAGATCAGAGAAAAAAAATCAGCTTGTTTACCTGCTTGTGAAGCAGACTGGCTCCTGACAACTATTTCCTGGGTTTTGATCTTGGTCTCTGACAGTTCTCTGATACTTTTGGACACAAGGGATGATTTTGCATCTTTGGTTTGGCAGATTCAGTGCTGAAGTCATCCCAAATAAGCAGCCCAGAGATTTACTGCATAAGCTATGAAAGCGTTCTATGTCCTGGCGGGGACCTTTGCTATGACAAACCAGAACAAATAAATATTAACTCATTTTCCCAGTGCCAGTCCCTGAAGTTCAGGGAACAGCAGACTCTGCAGACGGTGCATGGTGCAGATAGTGGGCATTTACTGCTGTGTTCACTCCCTGCAGCTGAGTATGGAAAGCGCCCCAGATCTGCAGGACCAGCCCCAGCAGCAGGAGCTGCCCCCGTCCCTGCAGACGACTTGCCCTCTGCAGGCAGGCGCTGCTGTAAACCACCAGTGGGGTTTTGCATTTCACTTCCCGTCTGCTTTGGATTGTGTAACCAAGCCCCCCCGATTCCCCACCTCTAACCAAGATGTTTTACAACACCGCAGGCCAAATCCAAACCACAAACATGCCATACAACAGAGAAAGCAAACAGAGCACATGGGCCCCCATCCCGGCTGAGGCCTGGGGCACTGGAATCAAAAGCACTTTTTGCTTTACTATAATATGAAATGAAAAATAACCTGGTGAAATGTTCATGCTCTTCCCCAGTTCTCCGAGTACTTGTAACCTAGGCTGAACCCTTCTCTTCTGGCCTGTTTGCAGATCCTTAGCAGATTGGAGTAACACACTGACATCAGCAGCACTTGACTTTCCTGAGGCTCAGCGCCACAAAACATTGTATTTTTTTCCATTAGCATCTCCCCATTCTTGCTGCCAGCCCCTCAATTTAGACACAATTACAACATGACCCAGGAAGACAATCTCAAAATAGAGTGGTATACTCACCTCCCATGTCTACTGACTGGGAACACAACCCCTCCCAATGGCCACCAAAATTCCATGCCAGGGAAAATAAGGGCCATTACCGGAAGCCTTAACAGGACACAAACAGCTTATGTCTGTAGCTGTCTGCAGTCACATGAAGCTATGTCTGTAAAATAGTATGATGTTGGAAACCTTCAAAAACATGTGAATGCCTGACCTTTGAACCCACAAAGCAGCATCAGCCAAGGCCCTCAACTGTCCTGAGCCTTATAAATGCACTTTACTCTTCCTAACTATGTCAGACAAGGGGTGCAGAAGGAAGGACTTTCGTTTTAGCTGCTCCAAACTCTTCTTATAAGGAAAACTTTTCCAAATGAGTCATGCTGCAGAGGCTTTCAAACACAGCACTATTGAGCTGCCTTCTTCCTGTGGCATTTTTCCATGTTTACACAGCTAAGGAATGTCAGCTACTTCAGAGACAAGATATGTGGGCTTCAAAACGTTTAAATGCCAGCACTCTGGTGTTTCACCTTCATCTTCATCTGCGAGGTTTGGCTGATGACTATCAAACCTGCCACAGCATGGCAAAGAGAAAGGCTGTAACAGAACAACTGGGCACCAAACCAGAGGCGTTCACACTGATCTTGCGGAGGCTTTGATGACCTGGTTTACTCTTGATACAAAAGTCTAGAGTTTTGCATTTTACAGGAGGTTCTTACAAGTTCCAACCCCAGAATGAACTTTTATCTGCTACTCAAAGAAATTCATTAAAAGGGAGTAAACAAAACAGCAATCCAAAATGAAGCAAATGTGCTTTGCTTCCTGAGCACACTCCAAAACCTGGACAAACCACTCAGGATTCTTGCCTGTGGGGGAGCTCTGGGGAACAGAAAGGAAAAGCTCAGCTCCATCACTAAACAAGGCATGGGGAGAGGCTGGGAGCTCATAGCCAGCTTTTCCTTGACACTTCTTCCTTGCCCTGGGTGTATGCTTTTATAACAAAGTGGGCACCATCTACCCGGTAAAATTTCAAGAAAGAACTGTTTAAACATATGAGCAAGACAGGATTAGATTTGCAACTGTTCCTAAGGTTGTGTTTATACAGTTGCTGCATAACTAGAAAAAAATGAATCCAAGGAATAGAGTATACTTCAGGATAACAAACTTTGGCTTATGTGGGGCCGAGACATTATCCTCCTGTTACAGATGCTCACTCACTGAGATGGTCTAATCCAAGAGGTCAGTAAAAGTAAAGCCTAGCTTTAAGTGGTTAAAATATTTGGCTTCTTTCATGTTTGTACTAAGCATGTCTGAATCCATTTCTGGACCAGAGACCAGAAGGCCTGGCTTCTTGTCCCAATCTGTTCATCATTCCACCCTCTCTGGAGGTAATCAATCCTTGCTGATGGGTTTATTGCTGCCTATATGGGTTAAAAATCACACTAACCTTTGAAGCAGAGGTTGAAATGGAGCAACATTCAGGGAAAGCGTGAATCCTATAGCCTTGTCTCTTCTGAGTTTATCAGGGAATGGAGAGATTAAGAGACAGTAGCTGACCTCAGTCTCCAGGCTTCCTTTTGTGCTGCTTCTGTCTCCACTAGAATCGAGATAAGATCATTGATTGCCTCAAAGAGAAACTCCAAGAGAAGACAGCCAAAATGCAGACAGAGTGCTCCTACATGAAGAAAAACACAGACCTCCAGGTCCACCAAACCCAGAAGAAGTGCAGCAATAAAGAGAATGCCCTGGACACAGAAATCCAAGTAAGCCCTTCCCCATGGTCCGTACTGGAAGGCATCTCCAGCTATAAGGGAAGAGTCTTCCTTTGCTGCACAGATACCCTTCCTGATCTCCATTATAGTCACCAGCACAACTGTTTGAAGTGGATCAGGAAACTCATTGGGATTAGACACCTTTATCTTTTCCATTGCTTCTCTGTATGGTCCTACAAACAGCAACAGCTTGGATGGCATGGCTGCAGGAGACAGGGAATGCCACTGCCAGAAAACCAAACCCATAAGTATGTCCAAAGGGGTAGTTACAAGGGTATTTAGCAACACAGGCAGCCTGAGCTCCCAGCATTGTCCCCAGCAGACCATGCTGATACAGCTGCTCTTGTGGCCATAAGGTGAATGGGACTAGAAAACTGTTCTGGTTTTGCAAGCATCTTTTTTCAGCTGATCAAGGTCGGATCTAATTGTCCGTATTTCATGGATGGCCCAGGGGCAAGGACTGCCTTAGTTAATTTTGTCACTGGAAAAAATGTCTGTGGACTACAGAGAGCTCCAGTACTCTACCTTGCCCTTCAGCAGCACTGTGTGTGCAGAGGTACACACTAACATTGTCTCTCATGTTTTCTGTCTGCACTGATCACAGAGGCTGAGGAGCAAAACTGAGGAGGAGAATCAACTCCACATGCAGACTGAAAATTTCCTCAAGCAACAATATCAGGTATGTGTTACTGTCAGCTACTGGTTAAAATAGCAACCTGTAAACATTATATCATCAATTACTGCCTAAAGGAAAACAGTTGCTGCTCCACTAATGTACCAGGTTCTCGGCTGCTGCAGTTCTAATGGTTACTTATCCTCAAGTTTTAACCCAGCTCTCGCAGACTTGGGATTTGCTACATATAGATATATTTCCTTAACATTAGGGCTCATGTAATAATTGGCATTGTTTATTCAGGTGTTGCAGATTTTCCCTCCCTCAGATAGGTGTATGTGGCTATTGGAATGTTATTTAGCCCTTCCTTGTAAGTATTTGGGGCTCCCACAACTGCCCAAGGGCTGCACAGAGGGGACACCGAGCAGGGAACAACACAAACTGCCAGACCAGTTCTGCCTTATCTTTATCCGAGGAAGAATCACGGCTGGAGAATTGCTAACCCACAACCATTGTACACATTCTCAGCAGCAACCAACCTTGAATGCCCTTGTGGCCTTAACACTGTAGAGTCTTTCACAAATGATATGACTGCACGAAAACCTGTAACTGCAGGGTACCTGAAATCACTGCCAGTACCAAAATTAATAGGAGATAATAAGTTTTTAAAAATGTAATTTGAGTGCAAACCAGTGCTGTCTCTTGTGAGCAATTAAACAGTGTGCTCTGTACCCCAGAGCCTTGGTCTGTTGAACTCTCACAGCAAGGGGCTGTCCAAGTACACGCTGCATCCCATCTGACCTTCACCACACAGCAAAGCACCAGCCCCTCTGTGCTCAGACAGCAGCTGGTGGCTTTGCAGGGGCCCGCAGAGAGGAGGATGACCGTGCCCTCCATCTCCCTTGTGTGTCCAGCTGTGATGCCATAATGAGATTGATGCTTTTCCTCAGATTATTTTTCCATGGAAGCAATCACAGTTGTTGCTATGGAGAAGTCATTGGTGAATGGGAGGAAGTCATCTGTGTGACTGTTTCAGAAACACCTGCCCTATTCACAAGTGAGACAAAGCCAAGTTCACAACCTGAAATAGCGTGAAGTGCTGTCTCCGGGGGCCTTATTCCTGGTGCTAAATCCAGAAAGCAGATAGGAAGTCAGGCAGAGGATAAAAGCTTTCCCCTTGACAAATTGTTTTTTAACCCCCACTCCCTCCGTGTACACACACACACACACACACAAAGAATGGCTTCTGGTTGTCCCTTGCTTCACCAGGACTGACTGTGCACAAAACTAACCCCCAGTACTTCTCCATCCCTCATGCACCTCTGAAAGCCCAACCCTGTCTCTTCATCCCCGGTCCAGTGCCGTGGCTTCCATGGTGAATCCCAGCGAGGGGCCTGCAGGCCACCAGTAACTTATCACTAGTCCTAAGGGCTTGATCCTTCCAAGACAAGAAGGAAACACTGACCATGCACCATTTCCAGGACTCTCACCACCATCCTGAGAGCAGGCCATGTAGTAGTTGCAAACCTCTCACCTGTGCACTCTGCACCATGCTGAGACCACCTTCTCCCTCTGCAGAAGGTGCAAGAGAAGCTGGAATACTGGATGGAGAAGTATGAAAACGACACTGACGCGAAAGAGGAAGAACTGGATGACCTAAAAGCATTAAAGGCAGAGAACTTGGAAACAATGCAGCAATTTGCCAAGGAGGTAAGACAGCAGCAGCAGCTCAGTGCTCAGCCGTGTGAAACTGCACTGAGCTTTTCCCTACACTTATTCAGATAAGGAACCAGGACCATGGGAAAAAAAAAAATCAGTAATTTTGAGGCATAGACTGCAATTTTAAACACAGGTCCTGGGAAGGCAGCAACTGAGATGTCCTCTTCTATTTGCCACCTGTGACATCGAGGAGGGATGATGATGTTTCCCCTACAGCTATTTTCAAATACCAGCAAGTACTGAGAGAGCTACTGACAGCATTTGTGAGGGGCAAAGACACTGTCCCATCCCCTCAGAACGCCTCTACTTAGTTTGCTGCCCTAGTCTGAACAAATCTGCTCCTTCCAGCTCCTTCTAGCAACACTGTGGTAGGACAGGCTGGGAGTGGAAAAAGCAGCTCATCCCTTCCTGCAGACATGCACATTCCCAGCTGCACAGGGCTGCTATCAGGGAGCTGATTCCAGTTAGAACCATTCCTGCCCCACACTGGGACCTTAGTTAACTGCTGGGCTCTGACTACAGCAGAGCAGCAGCACAGGGCAGAGAGAAGTGTCTAAAAAAATGTGTGTCTTAAAACCAGAAGGAATTAACTCGTAATAATTCCTTACCTTCAGTGGGTCTGAGATGATGGGACTGAATTAGATGTTTTCTTGCTTGTGGGCTCATTTTTCACTCTGTGCACTGTCATCTCAGTGTCCCAAGTGTGTTTGTACATCATCTGCTGCTTAGCCTGGGGACCACACATCCTCCCACCACCAGCTGTTGCCTGGGACGCCATCAGACAGCCATTTTACAGCACAGGTTCATGGGGTTAATTACACCCAGGCTCTGTGAGAGGTTCCAGCAGCAGCTCCAAGTGCCTGAGGACTGACGGTGGTAATGAGCAACATTTGCCATCTGGATTCAGGAAAGATCAAATAAAGGAGGTGGGGGGGGAAGGTCCACACTCACACATTACCTCTGGGCTGCCCTGGAAATCCCTGGTGCACAGGGTGGGGACCCACATCATGACTTATAGGCCTGAGCAGCCCTGGCAGGGCTGTGGGAAGTGAGTAGCAAGGATGAGACCTGTAGGCAGCCAAAGGAGAACAATCAAGATCCAGGTGAGCTCTGCCCTGCCCTGGCAAGTGGTCAGGCACAGTGAGCCTCGAAGGCTGGCCCTGCAGTTTAGGGAATGTGTTTCTCATGTGGCTTTTGCCACCCCTGTGCTATCTTGCAGTGCTTGACATTTGAGCAAACCATCATCACTGACCGGTCAGAAAAGGACACCAAGAGAAAACAACGAGAGCAGGATGACCTGGAGCTGAGGAGCATCCTGAAGGTAAAGGGGAGCAAAGCTGAGCTGGTGTTGCTCCATCAGCAGCTGGGAGTTAATAATCTGTGCCACAGGCTTTGTCCAGGCAGAAAACAGCCCAATAAAGTTGATTGGAGTGGGGTGGCACAAGCAAAGGACGAAGCCTGTCCCTTTTTAGGTGGGGTGGACTCAGAGCCAGCAGCTGGCTGCAGGTTTGAGATGGGAACCAAAGGGGAGAAGCCAGTCTCTGGAATGATCTGAGGCTGTGCCTGCTGCATCAGCCCCACCACATGGGTGGTACAGGAGGGTCATGGGGTATTGCCCCTGCTCATCCCTTGCAACCCGCAACAGATGTCCTGGGCCCAGCTGTGGGTGCCTCCAGTGCAACCAGCAAGGCCTGATGGCTGCTGTGTGGGCTGGGGGTTCCCTACTCAGTCTGGAGGAAAGGGACAGGAAAGACTTTCTGGCCACTGAGCTGCACCTGGTACCCCAGCAAGAAATCTCCCGAGGCCTCTCTCTCTCACTTCCAGCTGCAGGCCTGGTGGAAAGGTATGATGGTCCGCAAATTCCTTGGCCCCTACCAGGCCCTCGAGAAGCTTCTGAAGGAACAGCCACCAACGCAGAAAAAAACAGGGAAGAAGGAAACATCTGGAGCAAAGAAAAAGTAAAGAAAATGGCCACAGATGTGCTCCAGGTCTGTTGCTGGGCAGAGCAGTGCAGTCTGTCTGTCTGACAGGACAAAATAAATGGTGTAACAGAGCTCAGGCAATTCTGGAGAACAGTTTGTGACAGACACAGTTAAGGTGCAGTTGCAGTAAAGATCTTGAAGCTGCCTTTGCACAGCCTTTGTACAGCAGAAAGACAGTTTCTCCAGCACAAAGGGGATTTGCATCAAAGGAGTGAGAAATGATATCCCCTCAAACTGTTTTAAGGAAACAAGACAGATAGTGAGAGGTAGTCCTGTTACCAGCCCAGTAACTCGCTGGTGTGGGATGTTCTGCAGCCCTCAGAGCACTGACTGTGGCTGGAGTGCTGGTGTTTGCCATGGCTGTGGGTCAGGCAGGGAGGCCGAGGCACCCAGAGTGGGCTCCAGCCGTGCTCTCCCTGCTGCCAGCGCCGGTGTCAGGTCAGCAAGGGAAAACTGTGGACAGGTCAGTGTAAACACAAGGACAGTCAGAGCACACAGGTTTCCACTCCCCCAGTCCCACACAATGTCAGCACACAGAACAGCTCCCAATGCCGAGGGAAGGAACAACAGAGACAGGTGGATGTGCTGCCTCCAGGAGCTGGTCTGTCTCACTGTCCCCACTGCCTCAGCCACTGTCCCTGCTCAGTGAGATGGGGCTGTAGGCAGGGAATGGATCTGCTGGGGAGCAGAACTGCTTTTTAACCAAGAAGGGAACCTCTTCTCCTGACAGCACTGTCAGTCAATCACATGCAGGTCTGTACAAAAAGCCCTGCAGCTGAACTGGCTCATTTCTGACTCTCCCAGTGCAGAAAATGAGCTCAAACCATACAGTCTGTGCTGCTCTTTGTGACCAGCCCATCCTGGTCCCATCCAAACATCCTTGTGTCCAAGCTGAACTGGGAAGTGACATAAAACATGAGCAGAGAGCCTTTGGCTCAGAGCTCTGAACAGGAAAAGGGGCTGGTGCCCAACTACCAGGCAGAGTCGATTGTCCAGGAGCACTGCAGTTCCAGACAATCCAGACAAACCTGTGTCAGAAGTACCAGTGTTCCCACCGGAGCACAGCCACTTGCTTGAAACCTGAACACGTTCCCATTCCAGCACTGGTTCCAAAGCTGTGCACAAATTCACTCGCTTCCTGTGCTCCTCATGTGGTGCTAAGAACAGGGATCACTCCAGTCCAGTGCAGGCAGAGGCTGAGCCAGGACTGTGCTTACACCCCACTGCAGGAAGCGCCTCAGAACACCCCTGGGAGTTACATTCCTAATTTTAACTCTTCCTTTTCAGGCACTGCTGACTCAGTACATTTCACCACGGACTCCTGTTTTCCATATGTGGTGGGTGTTAACAGGTGACCTGCTTAGGGGGAAGGAATGAAGTTGATCTTAAAGCTCTCCAGAAGGCTTGAGCTAAGGAAAAAGCAGGACAGGACAGAGGGGCAGCAGATCTCTGCTGCTGGTATCAAACACCAGGCACACTTTAGTAATGCAGTCAAACAACTGAAATCTGGCGCGTGGCCTCAACTGGGCTGTGCTCACTTCTCAGCAGAGAATGGAACAGAACTCTGGAAAAAGAAATTAAAAGCAACAGAACAGGGTTTGCTATTCCTGTAAGGTGGGTGGTACTGAACCTCAGGTCCCAACAAGAGTGTCTTGGTCACTGCAGGGTAGCAATGGGGGCACCAGTGTATGACCTGACCGGACCCTGTGAGCTCACACCTCCCAGGGAGCTGCCACAGACTCTTGCCTGGAGACTGTGGCCACCCAGCAGACTCGTGTTTCGTGGCTGTACAGCTGCCAAAAAACAGGCTGGCACATCCAGTGACAGGAAGAGCAGTGTTCCAAACCCTGAGAACTTTGCCAGGATTGATACTGCTTGATTTTTCCAGCTATGGAGAGATGGGATCACAGTGTATCTTCATGGGATTTTCTGCAGGGGAATTGCATACCCTTTGGAGAAAGTTTTCCTGGGAATTAAATGGATAAGAAAGGCTGGAGATTGGGAAGCTGCTAGGAGGAGGCTTTAGACCGAAGGGCAGAGATAAACATCTGGAGAGAGCTGGGCAACCCTGACCGAGGCAGGAAGAGAGTTGTCCCAAGTGACTGGAGTGACCAGGTCAGACACGGATGCTGAAGCAGCTTGGTGAGCAGGGAAGAGCATCACAGGGTAGCACAGCCTGTATGAGGCAGGGAGGATCTCTGGCAATTTCTAGGCTTTGGATTTTAATTCTTTTTCTTAAATAATATAAACTAGTAATGAGAAGGGATGAAAACGAAAGCAACCATTCTGGCTAAGAACAAACCTTTCAAATGCTGGGAGGGCAGGAAGCAGGGCTGCAAGTTTTACCCTTCAAACTCATGACAGGCTAAAAGCAAGGAAAGGACGAGAACATGGAGCACTGGGAATGACAGCAGGAAACCCCAAACCCAGAATGTACATTTTACCTTGAGAAGGAAAAAACAAGGTGGTGGCGAGAGAGGAGCAAAGGATCCTGTACAAAATCACTGTGTCTGAGCAAGGCTTAAAACACTCCAAGAAAAAGCTTCTGATGTGGGTTCACAGTATGTGTAAAAATGCTGGAATTTTTCCATCCTGGAAAAATCTATCACAGCTATCACAGAATATCCTGAGTTGGAAGGGACCCACATGGATGTATGAAAAGCAGAGAACCAAAGCAGCTCCATCAAATGCCAATCGTGATGATGTGGAAGGGGAATAAACACCTGACACACAGGATGTGACATTCATTGATCCAACAGAAAAACAGCAGGAAGAAATACTGTAATTTTGTAAGTTTTAAATCTTTATTTCAAATACCCATGGTTTCCTTTTATATTATCAATGTGCTAGAAGTTCACACTACTGGCAGAATACAGGCAATTTAAAATATACAATGTTCAGACACATTTATATGTAACAAATTATGGAATGTATTTACAGACACAGCACAGGATGAAGCTTTAAAATCCTTTTCTCTATTAATTACACGTTTACACTTTTCAGAAATAACAAAATTAGATCACTTTGTAAAACATCACAATATCTATACAAAAGTATTTTTTTAGATGTCCAAATTCACCTTACAAGTCCCCTGTTTTTAAAACAGTTTTTCAAAGAACCATTTATAGTCATAAAGGGTAAAAATACCATCTGCCATCCTGCTGCCACCAAGAACAACAGAGGTGCTCTGGTGCTGTAAAGAATTTTCTCTGATGGATTTTAAGCAGGACACTGGGGTCGGAGCCTCTCAAAAGCCTCCCCTTCAAAGGGGCAAGACCCAAAGTGTGGCTGCTCTGCCCCAACCCCCCCCCCCGTGCCATCAGGGCCTCACCAGTGCCTGCGATGCTCCACCTGGAGTGTGTAACCTCACAGAGCCTCAGATGCTGCTCAGGGCTTGCCAGGTTTGAGGAAGGATGGAGACACCATGGCGTCAGTGTAGGAACACCAGCAGCACAGAATACTCAGGTGGATCCCTCCCACATCCTTGAACACAAATGCCCCAGAGAGGAAAGACAACTGCCTCTTTGCTTTAACCAAGAACTTTATACATGTTTTCTTTCAAATATTATTTTCATGGGATACAACAAAAATTGCACATAAATACACTGGAAAATCCGAACCCATTTTGCAAGAGAGAACTGAAGTTGGTTTGGTGCAATATATTGAATAAACCATACGATGAAACTTCACGTTTGGATTTTTGTCCTAAACATCTGGATGAGATTTAGTGCCTGCCAGCATAAAAACACAGGATTATAAATCCAAACTAACACGATCCCCTACACTGAAACTGCCAGAGTGAACTCTGCTTAGAACAAAGCACCCAGTGCTGGGGACCCCCCACCTGCCCGGCCTCCACACACAGCCCTTCCCTGAGCCACTGCTGAGAGCCACAGCAACAGCAAACAGCCCTTTCTTCCTGGCCAGACTCGAGCCCCCACCCCGTTAATTCCTAAAAAGTACTATTAATGAAATGTCAAACTTCCACCAACCTGGATAGTATTAAGTTTCATTTTAAGTGCTGCAATCTGGACTGGAGCAATCACCCTCGCAATTCCATGAAGGGATTGGTTTTCTTTAAACGGGGATACTTAAACAGCCCACAAGGGGTGTGCTGCTAAATGCAACATGTCCCTGTAACAACACAGGTGACCTAATGCTGGAAACCAAGATACAGTCAGTGCCCCCCGCCCCTGAAATGATGTGCAGAGACAAACACACCAGGAACATCTGTGTCTGTGCTGTTGCCTGCAAGTGGCAGAACCTTCCCCTCAGCAAACTGCAGCAGAGACTTCAGACACCTCTATGCAACCCTGTAAGAATGACCAACGCTCCTCACAATGAAATTAAGTGAAACACAAGAGCTACTAAAGGGGGAAAGAATGCCTGTCTAGAGCTGCTCTTCCTGTGGGTACTGTGAGTTACTGGCACCCTCATTCCTTGCAGGGCTCAGGAATGAGCATGAGGAGGTTTCTCTTTGTAGCTGGGCAGTTCTAAACACCCTTCAGGTGTTCTTCTCTGCTTGCAAAGTGATCAACCAATGCCAATAAGAAGCAACCGAAATAATTACGTGAAATAAAGGATTCAACAGTCACCACACTGGACCTTGATAAGAAATACATAAAGCAAAACAAAGTGGAAACAAAATGCTACTCAAAAGGGAAAAAAAACGCAGTTAAGACGAGTCCTTGGCAGCTCCCAAGGCAGGTTTACTTCTGCAAAAATGACTTTTAGCTAACCTGTTCCCATTTCTTCTTCCTTTGTTTGCATAAAACACTCTCATTTTATGCCACTTCAAATACATCCCTAAATGGAATACCACTGATGCCTGGAGTTGCTTTCAGAACCCAGGCACCATGTATTAGTAACATAACATTCTGGAATGCTTTAAATTGGGCAAAACCTGACAAAGGAACTGCGTGGGTGGAGAGCTGGATTTTACGAGGTATTTTTTTGGGGTGAAAAAAAAAAAATTGAAATTGGTCTGGTAGTGAGCTTGGCCTCATCACTAGGACCAGACCACATGGAGCTGTCTTTGTTTTGCACATCAGCTTTCCAAGGAAATGCAAAACTTGTTGGCTGTCTCTCCCATTCCAGTACACTGAATTTCTATTTTTATGTTAAGGAAAGAGGAAGTAATGGCAGTCCTGTAAAATCAGCACATCCCCCTACATAAACTACATCCCCCAACGATAAAGGGCTTTACTGAAAGCCTTGTCACACCCCCAAAGAGAAGGTGTGTTTGCACAGACCTTGCTCTCAACACGCAGCCCACCTGGGGAACTCAGTGGGTTCTTAACCCGACCCACTCTGTGCCTGCAGGGGATGCCTCAGCCCCTCATAAATGTTAGTTGATAACGGGCTCCTAAGATCAGCAAGGCAGGCTGGAATTGTTCACACTGCAGGGAAATAAACCCCTGATCCTGGTGAGACAGGGCAGACCTCCCTCCACCGATGCTGGAGAAGTGCTCAGATAAAGACATGTTAAAACCCAAACAGAAAGTGAACTCAGCAAGAATTCTGATGGGATTAAATACCATTTGAACAGATCTGATTTAGTATCTTTTACTAAGGTGTTTCTGGTGGAGAAAACATGCAGTAATTTTTCCCGTGGGAAAAAATGTAGTTTTCTTTTTCTTCAAGTTTTAGTAATGAGGACATGCCAACACAAGTTACAGCTGTGTGAGGTTCGACCCTGTTATCAAACACTGCAGGTTAAGATTGTGTGATGCAATTTTTTAAATATTATAATAGAAATAGCTGTAGTTTTTTGGAAGCAAAGAAACTCCATTTCTTTGCGCCCTGTGGGTAAGGAAAGAAATTTAATTCCCTCTGTGCCCACTGCGGCAACATCTTTTTTTTTTTTACAAATTCCCTTAGGAATTGCTTTCCAAACTCTACATCCATATCTTCTGCCTGCAAGGTCTGACTCCAACAGCCAGACACTGGAATTCCTTGCCCTCTTCCCAGCCCTCATTTTTTTAAATAAGGGGCAAAAAAATTGATAATAAAAAATGTTACTGGAAAACTGTTGTGATCTCCAAAAAAATGGAGAAATGCAGTAAAACATTCCTGTCAGGAATCACGGAAACTGATTTCCTTAGAACAGAGCTCTGTGTGTTTGGATGCACTGCATGGGCAGTAAAGTCTTCAGGTCCTTCTGCTTAGCCAAGGTAACCCAAAAGGTCCCGGAGGTCTTTACACAGCAGACAAGTGGTGAAGTGGCTGCTGCTTTGGGGGTGCCAGCTCCAGGAGCGCCTGGACAGTCACAGCTACCTGTGTCAAACCCTTCTCTTCTAAAATATGCAGAGGCAAACATAATTGCTCCTGAATGGGGAACAAAACAAAGACAAAAACAAAATGGATGAAAACCACTCAACTGAAAAGAAAAAAAAAATTAAGCAAAAGATGACTGAAATATGAAATGTTATGGACAGGCAGCACACACACACAGGCGTAGGACATGAAATTTCTCCTTGTGATGAAAGAACCATGACCTTGACTATTCAAAGAAGGTGGCCTTGGGATAAACCGTGTTCATTTATTAAAAACTACATATAAGAATTTGAAAAGGCATTGTGGGAGAAGAGGGGAATAATGAACTGTCCTCCATCTCTGCCCACACTGACATGGCAGTGGTTTATGAAAGTAGAAAAACCTGAGAAGGGGGAAGTTTTGCTTCAACACAATGAACCTGCTACAACACAGAGCAGGAGAGGAACCACAGAAGCACAGCTTCCTTTCCAAATCACACCTTTCTGAGGGAGTGCTCGTGGGCCGAGCCTGGTCACTCAGCCTGACGGGAGCCCTGCTGAGAGCAGGGAATGAGCCACCATTGCTCACTCCCCTCCCAGAAGTGCCCCCGGCTTAGCGGGTGACCCCCAAAATCGTTCTGAGGAATAACAGGAATACGCAAAATGCAAAGAGGTTTCAAAGTGTTTATTAACAGTTGTGCTATTCTCAGTCTAAGATGTATTTAAAGCCTCATCCTACAGAAGTCCTTGGCACTTCCTGGCCATCCTCACTCCACAACAGTCAGGATACATGTCCAACAGTTCTCTGTATCTGTTGAGAACCCAAGTATGTCCTTCCTATAGAGCTACAGAGACTATTTTTCATGTGTTATTTTGCACCAACTGACATTTCTCCACTCCTTGAGTCCTTACTGACTTTTGATGTTAAAGAAATCCTTCAGCACAAACAGTGGCAGCCAACACTCCTCCCGCAAAGCTCCGAGCAGAGAGAAATCAAGTGAACCAGACTGAAATTCTCATAGGCAGCCATATGATCAGGCTAAATACATTTTTCTTCCAGCAAATTTATGTTACTTTGAAAAAAGTGTGCTTTTTGAGAAAATACTTGTAAACTTGAGCAAATATGCCTTATCTTTTTTTTCTTCTGTATGCAAACAGATAAGGGAAAAAGCTTTGGAATGACTCCATACCAGAGACAGTAATGACAAACAAAATTTAAAAACTGGAAGGCACTGCTAGTGTAAAACCCCTTGCAGCTTTTATCACAGTGTTCACTAGAAGTTAAGAAACATAGGAACTGAGTTCATTCTAGTTCATACCAGTAAGCTCTGCAAAAATAGCTTACTTAAAAATAAAACAATCTCTCCCTGTCAAAGGTCCCCTCTTTCCTCGGCGATGTTTGGCTTGGACAGAACACTTTGTGTGGCTTGGACAGAGAGCAGCAGCTCTTTTACTTGCTCCTTTGTTAAATATTCACTTTGTGGTACAAGAGCTTGTGAGATCCACATACACATAACACATTTTACTGGTAGTGACATTTACAACTGAACTCCTGTGTATCTTAAACTGTGCTTCAGAGTTCCAGGTTATCGCTGGAATGCCAACCCCACTTGCACTGGGCTTACAAGCCATTTACTGCACATGCAGATGGAACAGAAATTTACTGAAGACACATTTGGAACAGCCATTTACTGAACACTTACCTGTGACTGGTCTCTGAGCAGAGCTCTCTGAATCAATCTACACTCTGAGGAGACACGGTCTGTTACACACACATGGGGAGTGCCCTGAAGCTCTGAGGTGTCCCTGAGACATTAAAGCATTAAAGCACCAGGATGCTTTCCCTGGGGAGGGAAAAGCTGTGAAGCTTTATGGAAGACTTCCTGAGTTTTGTAAAACAGTGAAGAGTGCTTGTGCGGCTGGGTTTTCTATTTCTGCAATTGCATGATACAAGGCTTTCTGAAAATGACACGGTAAGAGGAAGAAGGGAATAAGCACGGAACAGGCTTAGGCTGGGGTGCCCACGATACAGAAGCAACTAAAAAAGTTTTTGGTAAGTTTTATTCATAGCACAATAAAATGCTATGACATTCTGTAGAATCTCACAGAATCCTAAAGACTTTTCTTCCTGTGCCAGAAAATTAAAAGCTCTTGAAGGGCTTAATTTCTCTGAAAATTTCCTGCTTGAACTGTTGTGAAGTTAAAGCAGCTCAGGATTCACTGACAGTGATTTTAAAAATCCTAACTCAAAGTAATAAAGCATAGTCTATAAATTTGAGAAATCAAATGCTCTCAGAAGCAGGATAAGGGACTGGGGGTAAGAAAAAGAAAAATGAAGTTACGAAGTTCTGTGGACAAAACTTACCAGACCATGTCTCCTAAGACTGTGAGATCTCATCAAGAACACTGACATTGAAAAAAAATACTTCACACTGTTTAACATTTTTCATCAGATAATCCTCAGGAAATTTACCAAAGTGGGTGCAATTCCCATTACACAGATGGGGAAAGAGAGGCACAAACTGACAACGCAGGGTCCCCAGGGCTACTCCACTGGTCAGCAGACTACAGAATGCACCCAGATGTCCTCAGGTCAGCCTTAGGTCTAGCCCAGGAACAGCACCTCCTCCCTTGGAAAGCATTTTATCTACTCAATGTGACACAGCAAATACAAATGTGAATTAGGTCACAGATGGTCGTGTGGGTGCACCAATGTGTTTACACATTGTACTTGTCACTTCTGTCCCATCCATGGGAAACAAAGCACTTCATACACACAGTCTTGACAAACCCCAAAATCGGTTCCCAAGCACCGGAGCGATGGAGGGAGGAAGCAGCAGCACTATCCTGCAGCTAGAGAAAACAGACCCAGCGATAGAACATACAGAGCGTTAGCATTAGAGTACAGTAAAACACCACAAAGCCCCAGAGCTGAACGGAAAGGGAGACAAGACTGGATTCTTCTGAATCTGTCCCCAGGGAAAGAAGAGTCTCAACTGTTCTTTTAACGCTGAGGTTTAGCTGAAGAATGTCAGAAGGGGAACAAAGATTGTCCTGTCCAGAGTGTGTGAGCAGGAAGGGAAAACAGACAGAAAAAAAAGGTCAGTCAGTGAGCCATAGCAACATCCACGAAGCAACACAGTTATCAGACATCTCAGATACAACCTACACGTTCGAGAAGCAAATCACAGCTGGTTAATTCTCACAGAGGAATTTGCAAGAGTCCCATTGCAAAGAACTCAATGCCAATGTTTAGTGTTCAGCAAGGTGCCTGTCACTTGTACAGCTCAAACATGGAACCACTCCTTGTTGTTAAGAACAGCAGTTTACACACACGTCAGTGAAAATTGTTTTTCTCCAGAAGTGAAGAGGCTACAGGTCTCAGATGCTGCTGGCACTGAGTACTCACCAAAGCTCAGCTTCCACGTGTAATTTAGTTAATGAAAACAGCAGGATAAGGAATTGTTTATGTGTAACTGATGCCTGAATGCAGCATCCTGCAGAAATATCTGTTACTAATTAGAGTTTAAGAGTTCTGTAACTCTTCCCACTGTGTGTCTTTGGCCTCCCTTTCCTGCAGGTAGCTGCTACAATCAGTGAAATCTAGATGCATGTATCAATCTGTTCAACTGCCAGTTTCCTTTGATCCCAGGGCTTTAACCACTGAAGTCCTACAGAAATTGCTGCTCTGCTGTGGTGCCTGTAATTAGCCTTTTCTAAAAGCAGTCTTCTCCTTAGAAGGTAAGTATTCCCACATAGATCCATGCTTTCAGAAAGCCTTTTGTTTTTGTAATTAAAATTGAAATGAAAGGAATACCTGCAGGTATCTTTTCAATAAAAGCACACTAGGCTGCCACACCACTCTTAAATACAGGTATCTGATGTTCACATCTCAGTACATATGTAACACAGACGTGTGAGAGCAACTTTAGAGTTCAGGTGGGGGTATTCCAGTAAGTTTTCCCAGAGAGACTCTCCTTGAACTCTTTCACATTACAAGAAGATACATGAGAACAACAGGAGTGTCCCAGACAGTGGGTTTAGCAGATAGAACAGCCTGGGATTACAAAGAACTTTTTTTGGAGTGGCTTTTGTGTTTGTTTGTTTTTAATTGTGGGTCATTCCAGTTATCTCCTCTGTACTGCAATCCCATAAAAATTACATCTTCATACTTGAGGGAGCTATAAATAGGGAAGTTGTGATGGAATTGCACAATTTTGCCTCAGATGAATTTATATTGTGCAGTTCTGCTGGGATTAAAAGTCCCAAGTTTCTCAGAGGACCAAAACAGTGCAGGATCTCAAAGGATTAACAATCACTTACAACTCCCTGCCATGTTTCAACACAGTTCACCACTGAGCCATGTGAAATTGCCACGCAGCTCAATAAATAGGGCATCCTAAATGCTCAAATGCCTGCAAACAAAATTTTCTGAAAACCCTGCATGACTGACCCAAGACCTGCCTTTAGATGTATCTGGGACATGAGTCACTTTTCCCTTTCAGAACACAAAAGAAAGAAACCAGCACCTACGACAGAAACACTGATGCTCAGCAGTGTAATAACCCAAATCAATTAGTGCACTTAAAGAAAAATTAAGAAAAACATGATGCATTAAAACTATTTCTACTGACACTGCTGCTGAACAAGACAAAGTGCAAAGGACAGGACAGCATAAAATAGCATAACTGGACTAACAGGATAAGACGGACTATTTTATATGTTTCCACCTCTTAGATCTTTCAAGTTTCAAAAGGGGACAAGGAATAGCAAAAGAGAGACTTCTACCACTGGTACATAACAAAAGAATTAGGATCTATGCAAAGACAGCTACCAACCATCAGAGAAAGGCAATTTGTTGGTAAGACAGTAGAGACATTTATATAAGAGAATGATTGTGAAGGAACATGAAAAGCTTTGGAATAAAAACAACACATGCAAAACATTAACCAAATTTTATCCCACTTTTAAGCTGTCACATATCTAATATTGAGAAAATGTAACTGGTTTTAAAGAAATGCCTTCCAATTCCAAAAGCAGAATCGATCTGCATCAGCTATTATGAATCTGAGGCCCAGCAGTGACTCAGACCTCTGATAAATTATATCTGACTTCATTCTGCTCTGGAAGATGCTGCAAGATGAGTCTGACCTATAGTGCAGGACACTTTATACTTGAACCTCCTAAACTTCTAACAATTTTATTTTAATCCAGTCTTTCAAAGAAGGTGGTATTTTCTGAAGCCCACACAAAAGTGCATCTGAAACATTCCATCAGAATAGCAGAAATATATACCTGAGGCACTCCAATCCTTCTGCAAGCTTCCAAGAAATTCTCCACGTTTCGTCTGCATTTTGCCATTGTAAGTTTAGGCTGCAAAGAAGCAAAGGCATACAGTGTTCTTAACTGGCAAGATTTTAAACGATTTTTATTTTTTATTTAAATAAAACTCTCAATAAATCTCTTTGCCAAAAACATACTGCACTGACATAAGCTTGTCTAATTCAAAGCAGGCTCTGCTGAAGTTTGCTTTTCTTAGAAAACCAAGCCCAATTTTCAAAGCTGTTTTATGAAAAGCTAAGTTATGAATGCTGGATGTTTTTAAAAGAAGACAATTCTAAGCTCTGCAATATTTATATACATGGTGTTATATAAAACTGGCTAACACTTCTAGTGACTGCAGCATGATCATTGTAAAAATGGTTTAACTCTACTCCAGCCAAAACCAGAACACTGGCTTTCACGCTGTGACTCCAGAGCGATTTCATTATATAAAGCAACCTAGAGTCTGTTGTGAATTACTATAATGCAAAAATATATAAATATCAAATCCTATTTCAATTAAAGAAGAGCTAAAATAAATAAAGGCTAGATGAAACCAAAATATAGTGGCAGAAAACTAGAATTGAAGCTTGCTGCTTGTCGGCCTCTTGTAGATGTGTTTAATGTAGCTGTTTGAATTGCACTCACTGGCATTTTTTCAAGTGAGGGTTTTTCTGCAGTCAGCTTTCACACCTCTCCAGACATACCATAGCACAGGCTCTGTCTTGTTTCTGTTCTCAATGCTTATTCCTTTCTGGTTCAAGAGATACAAGCTCGCTGCTCCTCTGAACAAGCTACTCACAGTCCATGTGGCAGCAGCCAGCGGCCCCTGTGAGTTCAACACTTCCTTAAGTGGTGAGGCTTCTTCTCTCCTCTCCATATGCTGCATTTCCCCACCATGGAAGCAGGTTAAAGGCCAGTGCTGACTTCTTTCTCCCGAAGGGTGAAGGGAATACAAAGATCACATTGTGCCTGAGGAATGACATGATGCCTCTTCTGCTCCTGGAGCCACGCGACTAAAGGCTGCCTCTTCCTTGGGATTCATACCACAAAGCCATGATTTAATTCCTAACACAGAATATTCAGCAGCACATAAAACCAGGCCATTGAAAAGATCTTCTCAATGATGTAAGTCTTCTGAGTAGTGCATACATGCCTTTGCTCTGAAGGATTCCAGTCTGTCTAAAATGTTGGCATGTCCAGTTCAATCCTTCTCAAAATAAGGAGGCATCTGCCTGTTCCCACTGAGTCCAAGGGAGAGGAACCACAATGATACACTTGCCAGCCCTGTAAGTGCCAGTTCAAATTCCAACCAACACAAAGACTGACTCCAAAAGAAGGGTAAGTGAACACTACATGCATGTTTCAACTTCTTCCCCCAGAAATGATCTTCAGTTCTCTTCTTTATTCATACAATATAAAGGCAAGTAACAAGCAATTTGTCTGTCCATACTACTTTTAAGTAGCTCATCCTAAATATTTTCACTGAACTTTGAATTCTACAAACACAGATTAGGTAAAAAATCTGCTGTTATCTCCCAGTTTTTGACCTTTCTCTAGTTCTGTGCCTTTCCTATATGATACACAGTAATGTACCCAGATACAGATCACCTTCAGTGCTTTCCACGACTGAGCCAGGCTGGGTAAGAGAAACAACTTCACAAATTTTCAGACTTCTCTGTGTGCTTCCCTCCTTGCTCTCAACAGTCCCAACACAGCCACCTTCCTGTTATCACAAAGGTATGACTGAATTTGTTTAGTTCCAGGAGATGGTGTTCTCCAAGCAGTTCGAATGTACTCTGCTAAAATTCCTAAGCAGAGGAATTTGTAGTGCTGTGGACACAGGAATCAACTTGGTCCCCTCTGCCTGTTTTCACTGTCTTGTGTAGTGGGATCCTACTTATTGTATAGAATGTTGTAATTTCTGAACTTCTCAGATGTTTTGATCATCTTTTGAAATATTCCATTTCAGTTTTCACGATGAACTGTCTCTTACTTCACTAGTCTTCAAATTAACATGTTTAGGGAGGACTTGAAAATGCTAATGTCTGCTTACAATCCCTGTCAGAAGTAACTTCATTTAAATGAAACACACCCAAATAGAATTTCTTTTAATGACACTTCAGACCTTTTTCAAACAGGACAGACAGTTATTTTTTGTCATGTACATTCACAGAGAATGCTCAGTTTAGCATTTGTCTGGATCACAGGACTTTGCTGGATGTTATTCTGGACAGCTATAACATACTGTCATTATTACACACTTACAACAGCAGGGGAGGGGACATGAATGCTGGGGACAGAGCGTGGCCGCACATGGTTGGCCAGATGGCACAGGACAACACCGTCAGTGAGAGCCGCTCCGAGATCACTGGGCAGCGACACCTTCAGCCGCGATTCGATGTTCTGTGGAGAGATAGCACAGACACACTGAGAGCTGGGTTCCTCCAGCTGACTCATTCTGCACAACACCTGGTACGAGGCAGAGTGCCTGCATTACAACTCTGTCCATCCTCATGGCATTTCCAACCAGGTGTCTGAATAACCCCAAGGGAAGCTCCGTGCACGGCTGAGGCCCAGAACTGGCTGCAATCTGGGAGCAGTTGAGTTCAATGAAGAACAGTTTTCATTGTACAGTGCAGTGGACTAATACAACCATTATTCAAAAATAATGTAAATCAGGATCTAGGAACAGTATTCCTAACCCTACGTATCCTCAGAGAATGGTTCTGCCAAGGGAAGTGAAAATAATTGTCTTTGTGGCTTAGAGGACAACACGGTTAACAAAAGTCAAGACAACATTTTTGCCTTTAAATAAAAACCGGAACTACTTGGCATAAACAGTCCTTTAAAAAAGAGGACTTTCAAACTTACTTAAAGTGTGAATTTCACTGAGTTGTAATATTGTATCTAAAATTTTAAGTATTAGAAAAATTTAAGCTTACCTGAGAAGTAGAACAAGAGACAGACTACATACAGAGCATTCTGAGATAAAATAAGAGAGGGTCTGCAAACGGCACCAAGTTTTGTTTTACTTACGGTAACTTTCTCCTTTTAGACAGACTGTAACGTTTACAAAGAGAAGGAATTCTGTCTGTCCATCTGGGATGCTTAGGGCTTTTAAGATTAGCTTCAACAAGTAAATTCTTATTTATTGGGAAAATTCCAACAATTAGAACATCTCAAGGAATTCCTTCATGTTCTCCAGGAACAACTCTGGGGCAAAGCAGAGCAGTACCTTAATGCCATGTGGCATTTTCAATAATCATGTTTGTTGTCATTGTATCTGGACACAAACCAGGAGTGTGGTGACCCTGGACAGACAAAAAGCACAAATTTAAGAAACATTTGTGCCTCAAATGTTCTGCACTAAACTAAGGATAAGGGAAGAATCAACAGACAAATCCAGAACACATGAGGATACCATGCTGTCAGCATGACTGGCAGCAGTCTCTGCACTCCATCTGTTTTTCTGTGGGCTTTACAGCAGAGAAGTTTTTAAAAAATTAATTGAAAGGGAACTTTCCAGAGAGTTCCTTATGAGTGTAAAAGCTGATAAGGAACAAAGGAAGCACACGTTCCTGTTAAAAGCAGAGTTCATTGGACACTCAGAAGCAGGAGCCAGCATAGTTTATTTTACAGAATTTGAAGCTGACTTTATCTACTACAAACAAGTGAACACCACTGCACCCATCTGAAAGAACCACAAAGACTGTACCACGCCACTTAATTGTGGTCAACTGTGCACAGTATTAGATCAGTGAAACTGGTCCAGAAGACAAAGGCAGATTTAGCAGGGTCACACAATTGCTACAACGTCCACGTTCTGGCTCCTGGCAGCCCTCACCTTGCGTAGCTGCTCTATCAGCTCCAGCTCCTCCTCTCGCTGTTTGGAGATTTGTCTCACTCGAGGGTCTGCAGAATCATTAGCAGGAGACAAGGCACAAGTAGAGGATGAAGCAACACCTAAAACAGAAGCACAAAGGAAAGAAAATCACTAAGCACAGTTTGTGCCATTCAGTGATGCACCACACAAGCAGAATGGGTTCAGTACATTCCTTTTCACAAATCTCTTTCTTTCCTTTGATTATTAATTGAACAAATGCTCTACTAATCTAAATGAAGCGTTCTTTAACACATTTTCCTTTCTGTTCAGATTCTGTTCTTTCTGTTGAATAACAGTCATGCAAAAGCAAGGACAGAGTTTTGCCAGACGGAGTATATTGAAATGGTTCAGTCTTTCTACAGAAATTGCAATTCCCGTGTATGCTACTGTGCAACACAAAATTTATCAAGCTGCCTTCATGAGCTGTTGAAGGCTTGTGTGGCAAGGGTGTAAACACAGACCAGGAAAAACAAATTCTCACATTTCCACAGGTATGACAAAGGAATAATTGACAGCTCTAAATAAAACTGTTCACAAAGTATGTAACGTCATCTGTCTACAAATGGAATTCTAAAAGCAGGTTGATGATAAAGACCTGAAATAACCAAACACTGCAAATCCCAGGTAATGCAGATGTCAATACAACCTAGCAAAACTAGCTGTTTTCTGAGCCATACAACCTACCTTTCTTGGCTTCATCCCTGACAGCTGTTCGGAAAAGGAAACTCTCAGGTCGCTGGGAAGGGTTTCTATAGGAAGGCGGGGCTGCATGGCCAGGATATGGAGGGGAAAGGTGGACTAAACAAATGTGAAAAGGCACCGGAAAGGAAGGAGGAAGGAAATGGTTAGAGTTTAAATAGGAAATGGGTTCAGCAATGTGCTAATTAAAAAGAACAAAACAAAAATTTTAATGTAATAATGACAAAATAAATTACAGCCATGCATGATAAAAGCACATAGCAGGAAAAGGCACTTCCAAGGACACTTGCATGCAAAGCACATTCCACATACCAATTCCAACAACTGTTCTGACTCTTGCTGAATGCATCTGTTTGCCGAAGCCTGTATGAAGGCCTAAACCAGCCAAACCCTATGCACTGCCTGAGGACGTGCTTCATCCCTGCTGTCTCTTCCCTCATGTTTTTCGAAGGAGACACAAATAACTGGGTAAATTCTCAAACACAGCAGTGCCACATACAGAGACGGGAACAGATACACCCTTCTCTTCATAGTACAAATAAGCAAGCAGGCATTTTGATCTTATTTTTCATAAATTTTTCTTACTTTCCCTGTTACCTGTCTGAGTGGTAGGTGAGCCAGCGGAGATGGTAGATCTGTCATCACTCTGTGAACAAAAAAGTAGAAGAATATAAATGGTGCTAATCTGGAAAAGCTGTGACTACATTTTAATTTGCTGTGTTTTAAATAAAGCTCCATCCATCTAAAGGCGTTTCAGAAAAATAATCAGAAATGTGAAAAAACACAGTATGTTGTTCCCCAAGTCTCACCTCTGCAGAGACAGAGCTTTTTCTTTTGCAGAAATGACACAAGTGCTTTTTTTCTGAGGAAAAGGAACAATGAAACAGCACTGATTGTGCAATGAGAGATCTTTGCTAACTCTTCTTTCCAACCAAAAGTGACAATGTATTCTTTGCAAAGGGAACACCAAACCCCAGGTATTTAGCAAAATGCAGAAATGGCATTACAGTGGCCTGATACGGATACACCTCTCTGACACCTTTGCTAATGCAAAACTGCTATTTGCTGAACATCTCTCCCCAGTGAAACACACTGTAATTTTATCACAGTGCTTATAGAGAATAATGATTTATTGTGAGGAATGCATTCAGTACAGCAGCTTCCACAGAAAAGCAAGAAACAGGTAAAGAACACAAGTGTACTTTTGGTGAACTCAACTTGATCAAGAGTAAATGATCTTGTACAGAAAAAGCAACATCAAAGACAACCAAGAATCCCTTGGAGCAGAGACTGGTTACCATGTTTTTACAGATCAGGCCTCCTGTAGACACAGCCTAAAGCTAAGATGAGGTAATACCTACTACAGTTTAATCAGGTGAATGGGATGCATACCCTACCTGAACTTTTGATTAGACGCTGACACACTAACACCTGTTAAAACAGATGTGCGGATCCGAGATTTTTTGTTGGCTCTACTGGTGAATGATAATAGCAAGAGATACCTTGACAGGACTGAAGGTAGAGGCACTAGGCAGGGTGGTAGCACAGCTTTCTTGGTTCAACCCTGAGAGTGACTGAATGCAGAAAGAAAGAGAAGGCAGTAGCAGAGTTAGAGAGCAGCTGACAGGTCATGCACAAAGGTGGAACGCAGCAAAGTTAAAAATGCAGAGGTGACCATCATCAAATTCTCAGAAACACTTAGCAAGCAACAGATCCATACTTGCTAAAGTACAGTTAAAGCCTTCCTATTCTCCTGAACTTTTTGGCTAATAAGTGTGGGAGGTGCAATACTTCTTTTACACATAACACAGCAACATTAAAACCAGAATTAAGAACAGTAAGTGAGGCGAAAGCTTGTTTAGTAACACCTACACAATCAGGAAAAAGAAAATTTTACCCTACAACAGACCATTCTAGGCCACTGTTAAAAATAGCTTTCTTTTTAATGTTTTGAGGATGCTGTGCATTTTTAGTAAGTTATTTTCCTACCAACTTTGTAAAATCTGAGAAACTCACATATAACAGGCTCAATAATGCAGGCTTTGTGTTTGCCACAAACACCTAATGCTGATCCTTGTGATTATATACTAAGTAAATGAGATTCTGTGGGTGGAACCTACCTCTCAGGGAAGATGTCAGTGTCAGGATTTACAGTGTTGCCATAAATAAAGTGCAGCCACATTTCAGTTATGACCAATATCAAAACCAATCAAATAAACAACTTTTCCTGTTTACAGAACAGGGGCTCCAGCATGCCCATCTGTCACTGACAGGTAGATCTAAAAGGCCAAATTCTGTGCCTTCTGTTTTCAACACAGTTAATATTTGAGGACTGAATGGCTCAAGAATGAAACTATATTTTCTGAAACAGCACTCAAATAGTAAAGTGAGCTCATCACCTAGAAACTCTACACATAGCGAAAGACATAATTGGGAGTGTTAGTATTTAAAATGTTTGCAACTATTCTGCCACTTCAGAACAGCACAGCCAGGAGGACTAGAAGGAGAGGTTTATACTTAGGGCAAGCCTTATACACAAACATCTTTAGGCCCTGTGCAGATTTAACAACTGATCCTCAAGACAGCCTCTTTCTCCAGAGCAGAGAAAGGCGAAAATTGTGGGTTTGTTTTGTTCTGGCTTTTTCAGAGTTTCAAAATATCACTTGACTTACACAACACATTAGCTAGCACAAGGGAACAGTAAAATAAACCAGAGCTAGGTGGGCTGTAACATTAACATGTGTTTATTCCTGTATGAAAAGAGCAGGGCAACCTTGACACGGACTAACAATAAGTCGTCACAATCCACGTACCCAGCAGTGGGCGAAGGGAAGGGGAACACGGCACAGCACAGGGCAGGACAATCACAACAGCAACACACCACATGCTCTTCACCTGTTTGCGAGTCCCTGGCCTCCTTTTAATGGTATTGGTGTTATTGTCAATCTCAAACACAAAGAGAGGCTCAAAGCCATTCTGTCAGAGACAGTAAGGAAAGAAAGAGAGGGAAGAAAGGAAGAAGTAAGGCAAAGAACAACTATAAGAAAAGGCAGACACAATACTAAAGGAGCCAGGACGCTGCAATTCAGATCCACACCACCCTCTGCACACTCTGCACGTGGCCTTTATGTCTAGCACTGAAATCAGAGAAATCTCCCTGCGCCAGAAACAACTGTGGATACAGGGAGTGCCAAAGCAGGGCCCAACCAGCACCCTGCACGAACCAAATAAGGATATTTTAAGGGAATTCAGTTATTAAATATTTGAATACACAAATGGATACCAACGGTCTGAGAGAAAACTCCACGGTACAAATTAGCATGATTCAAGTTCTGCTTACTTTACCCATACCATTATTATTCGTAACACTCTGGTGCCTAAGAGCCTTAACTTAAAATGCTTCTGAGATCCCATTTACTAAGAGTAACACAATGGCCCCAGGCCATATTTGAGATCACAACAAGAAAACACAACACAAGGAAGGGAGCACAAGGCAGCGATGACACAAAGGTTGTGAAAGGAAGAGGTCACTGCAGCTGCCTGATGCTTATCCAGTACCTCACAGGCTTCACAGCAGAGAAATAGAGAGGATGTTTTGTTTTTTGGATTTTTTTTCCCTTCCATAGTGCTAACTTGTAAGGAACAGTATGGGAGAAAACAAAAAGATATTTGGAGAAAAGTGAGATTTAGAAGCAATGAAGGCCAAAATCATTAACCAAGTCTGAAAGCTTGATACCACCTCAACAAATAATCTCAACTGTAACGAATGGGACCACCCTTGTGAGAACAGCAAGAGGATATGGCTAATACAAAACTTTTACTTTCTCAGAGAGGCCAGTGATTACATTTATTCAGAAACATTTTACTTAGTCTGGCTATCACAGGTCAACACAAAGAAATCCACCAGAGTGTGCAATGAAGTACTACAGCCAGACTCCCCTTCTAATCATAGGTATGCAGGAGGAGCTGTGACTAAACTGAACCCTTAACATTCACAGAAGGCAAGGGCAATCATTTTGTGACTTCAAACAGACTGTCCTGAAGTTGCTTATAAACAGGAGAAAATGGTCAGAGTAACCCATGCAATGTAAAAACATTTTAATTTTGATTAGTGATAAAAGACAAGACAGTGACCAAAAGAAACACTAAAGAGTTTAAAAAGGAAATTCAAAACTTAAATTTTGGTTTTAAGAAATGTTATGTTAAAGCAGTAACAATATCAGGAAGGCAAAGTAGTAAAATAAAAAAGTTCACTTGCTTTCTAACTACATATTAGACTTAATATTTTTAAAGGCTTTTCCTTATGTCCTCAGAAATTAGACCTAGCTAAATTTCAAATTCCTTAGCGGAAAATGTCAAATGGAATGCAATAGAATATAAAAAGGCAAAAGTAATTTCAACCCTTATGACAAATCTTTTTTTATTTAAAAGCAAACTGATGAACATTTCCTTGTTGTTGAAAACTTTTAACTATATAATATACATTTATGAAAACAAAAAACGGTAAAAATTCATGAGCTAGTGTGGGCTTAATGTTCCAGTTACAGTAATTGCCAGAAGCAGCTGCCCTGGCATATGCCATCATTAGACACAGGGTGTTATTTCCACTACAGAAGAGAGCTGCAGATCAGACTTCAGCAGTTCAGAAATCCCAACATTTCATACACTATTATAGTTTAGTGCTGCTGAAAAGAGCAAGGAGTTAAAAGAAAAATGATCAGAAAAACGATCACTTTCAATGTTTCCCTGTCAGCCTGGTCACTTTTTTGTGAAGTGAAAGGATGTAACAAAGACACAAAGCAAACAAACAGCAATGGAAGCCAGTTTCAAAATAATTTCTGAAAATTCTATTAATTTACTACAAAAGTCATGTGATCACACAATCAAATAGAAATGGGGTCCTTAAAGACATCTTTAAAATACATTCCAAGGATGAATTCACCGACAAAAGAGTGTCAACTCTTAACCCAAACCACTGCCGTGCTGCTATTTTTTATTATCTAAATACAAAAGCACATTTTAATATGCTCATTGATTTCTCTAAACAGGCACACGATCATTAAATCTCTCTCTAAAATTTTAAGCTTTCTTTCTGTCCCATACAGTACCAGTCATATGAAAGCAGGAAAACCAAGAAGTCTGAATAAAGACACAGTAATTATCTTGACCAACATGTTCAGGAGAGAGATATTCTAATTAAGAGCAATACCTAAAGAAAATTTAGGCTAGTAATGGAAGCACATAAATCAAGAAAATAAACTCTAAGCATGCAGTCATGCAGCAGCAAGCAAATCAGGTGTATTTTTTCTTTTATAGACATGGATTAAAGGCATTATATCCTTTAATTATGCTACATTGCTAAGATGCCAGAAAGGAAGAAATAGCATAAAACATGAATTATGTACAAAAATGTATTTATTTTTGATAAGTGGTAAAAATGGATGATCTTTAAGACGTTTCCATCAATAAATAATAAAATGATATGAGGAATATTCCATGATTTCTAGCATTCACATGTAGAGCAGTTCTTTCCTGTGCCAAGTATCTCTAACCCCCATGTGCAGGAGGCAGACAAGTTAAAATAGAAGGCTGTACTTGAAGCACTGAAATTGCTTACTTGACACACAACAAGAAAGCAGCTGAATGGAGAAGAAATCAAACCACAACAACTGGAGGTGAATTTTTCATTTTAGAAAATGTTCTTTACTATCAGTAGTTTTCTTCTGCTCTCAGCAAAAGCCAAACTTTTATTATGTTGTGAAAAAAACATCATGGTATTATTAACAAAGGTCTGACAGCAAAAGTGTCAACACATTCATAATGTTATAGTTCAATTCACAACTGAGCTACTTTTCAATGAAGATGGCCATGTTTTATGCTATTTAGATTAACTCTAAAACAGTTGGTCTAATCTGAGACAATCATAACACGTTGTTATTTCTATGCTCTAGAATCTGCCACATAAAAAGGCCATGACGTGCAGGGTCTTACCACTAACAAGGCACTATCATCAGTATGCTGAGACCTTCTGGATGGAAAGGGACACTGGGAGGTGGGAGAGATGGAGTAATGTCAGAAACACACACAATGTCAGGAACACATGGTATGTGAACAGACAGACAATTCTGGAAAATGAACTGCTTGCTTATCTCACTGTGAGGCTTTTTAAAACAATCCATGAAGTTATGTAACCCTGTAGGAGTATACAGCCACACAACCCATGAACTACAGAGCATTTCTATTGAGGAGTCAATTATTCTGCTTTCTGTGTTGTCTCAAGCAAATACAGAAAATCATGCATTGACAGTGCTTACTCTGTTAGAACAAAGGACTCTTTAAAAGAATAAATTAAGAACAGAAGAACATTAAGAAGAAAAAGGATCAAAAACTATTTCAATTACCCCATATTTTGGTAATTTTCTAACAAAAATGAGTAAGTTGGAAAATGCTGCTAAAGAACTATTATGTTCATCAGATTATTAAAAGTTTTGATCTGATTAACACTACCAAGTGAATTATCTTCCTCTGGATGCAAGTGGGGATGGCAAGCAGTGAAAGAACTATTACTATGCAGAAATCTGATGCAGAGACTGAACAGATGCCATTGGGTCAGCTCTGCAAATTCTAGAAGACTGGGCCTTGTATGATTTGTGTCGCTACTGACTTACTGGTTTTGATTATACAATTACAGTAGAATAAAACTTTCTAACAGATATTTCTTTTTCTCATAACCCTCAAAATTCTAACATTTTGTATTTCTGGGAAAACTTGTGATCTAATAACAGGAAATGGAGAAAACTGATCAGCAAAGAATGACTATAACACAGTAACACGTCTGAATACTTCTGTTAGAAAATAAACTGTACTGCTTGCAAGGAGCATGTTAAAACGGAATATGAAGTGCATTTTCAGCAAACATACAAAACATACAAAAAACAATAAAACAACACACTTGGACAGGCAGTCTACATGAACAGAAGGAAATACTAGACTGCTCCCATAAGCAAAAAAACCCAACCCAAGACTTAACAGTGTGTGAAAAAACTATGCCATAAGCCAGTTCTGAAGAATTCTGCACAATCAGGAAAATAATTCTGACATCCCTAGTAATAATCTTACTGGACTCTTACCTCACCATCCAGAGGACTTTGCTTCTGAGGACTTAAGGATGCTTTTTGCTACCGAGAAAAAGGAAAAATGAAAATAATATTACAAAAGCTTAGAACAAACCAGCATAATTTACAACTGTTTGAAAACAAAAGCCTTAGTTTTTAAATAAAACATACATTGGGGAAAATTGCTAGTTTCCACTCAGCTGAAACTTCCCTGATATTAGTAAAAAAACAGCCTTTATTCCACACTAAACAAAAAGCCCGATTTTTTTTTAAACGATGCACATGAAAGATGCATAAGAAATCCAAAATATAACCCAAGGGAGGAATTTAACTGCTAAGTGCTCATGAATAACAAAGGCAACAAAAGGAAAAAAAAATCAAATCCAAACCAAAAACCCCAAGAGGCTCCTCAATGAACAAAATGCATCCTATACAGCTAAATCTTTAACTGAAAGACTGAGCTGAATCTTTAATAAAAGCAGCTTTACTACAAAATAGTGCCAGGGGCCTGAAACTGGTTGGTGCTAATGAAGAGTGTAGTTTCAGGCAGCTAAAATCCTTTTTCTAAACTAACTTTATATACTAAATACATGCAGCAAACCATTCTTTGTGTCTCTGCAGATCAAATATAAGCCTGAAATATTAACTGTAACATTTCTTAAATTTGTGATGGTGAGATTTGGGTAGGTCACCAGAGCAGCAAACAGTAAAATAAATTTACATCAACTAGCAGATCAGTAAGTTGGCATGTTAAGCAGCAGACAGCTTCATACTGACTGCAGTGCCAGAGAAAGCGAAGACCCAGCGTCCAGAGTGCCTGATGTACCATAAGTCTGCACTTGTGCTTTACCTGAAGGTAATTTATTTTATAATAAAATAGCAAAATAGATCAGTTAACATTTTATTTTTTTGTGTATGATTCTTTCCTCCCTGCCAAATTTGTCTTCGAAATTACACTGCCTCTACGCCTTCTCAGATAAAGATCCCTTCTTTCTTATACCAGTCCTGTCACATTTATGCAAATGAAAATTGAGAGAACGAGGCAGATTATGCAAAACCAGAATGCTTTGCAACAGTCATATTTCAAGGAAATCTTCCATTTCCTCCCCAATTCTAGCTTTGCTTATGTTAAGCTACAGCACCAAGACTGAATGGACTTAGATGCTGTTTGTCCATTTTCTTTATAAAGCGCCCTGCACACCCAGGAATGTAATGGTCAGGTATTAATGACACTGGCAATTAGTTATGATTAAGGAATTCAGAAAAGATGAAGTATCAACGAGGTACTAAAAGGAGGTACCTTAACAAAGTCAAGGACAGCTTCTCTCTGGATCTGCTTTGTTCTCATCCTCTCCTCCTCGTACTGAAGTGCTGCCAGCTGGGCCTCCCGACGGGTGCGCTCGATGTGCCTGCGGTGCAGCTCCGAATCGGTGTTAGGCACCTGGAATAAAACAGTGCATCAGGCTGTAAAGTCAGAGCTACAGATGGCTTATGGCGTAACAGTCCACGTCTTATGGATAACATCAGTTTGGTTGTGTACCAAACTCATCCAAAAGAATTAAACAGTAGAGTTCAATGTGTTACCTGACTGTGGTGACTTGATAGCGAGAGAAAATAAGGTGAATCAGGCAGGGGTCTGACAAAATGCAAAAACAGAGAGTAAGCAGATTTTTTTAATCTTGAATATAAAAATTTTGCATACATGAATTGTCAGTGACATGCAAGTATCTTATCACATCACAAGAGTAAATGTTAAGTAAGCAAAGCCCTTTAACTGCTGTGCTCCTGATTTAACTGACTGTGCATGACAGATTTCGTGCAGTCATTTCTATATCTTCTCCTTAATTGTGATAAAAGTTTTCTACAGTGCAAGATGTACCAATGGGATTATATGTATGGCCTATTGCACTGAGATTCTCAGTGCTTTATACCCATTCTCTAAGGGTAACCAAACCAGGAACTTTCCAGATGATCCTCATGTAGAGGAACAACTCTATTATGGTTATTTGGGGGAAAAGGGGAAATAACAAAATTAATCAGTAGAAACTGTATGTTTCTTTTCCCTACCTCTCTGTCCTGTCCACATAACTCCTTAGTACTTGTTGATGCTCTTTGTCCTGCATCAAATTTAGAGTTTCGGGTCTTCGTAATTCATCTGTATCCCTGCAGGTAGACACCAAGTGGAAGGGGGATTGGCCACTGACACACATAAACTACTGTCAGAAGAATTCTTCTCTAGATTACAACTGTTTTTCTAAGATAATTGCCTAGACAATTAGCTTCAGATAATCACAAAGGTGAAATTTAGTAAGACTAAAGAAATCACGTTGTGATACCAAGTCAGATCACAACTACTGCAGTTCACAATTAAAAAAATGTAACTTGCATTTTTAACAATGATTTTAAAACACACAGAGACGGATTCTCTTTTTTAAGACTATATTTTGGTTTTCTGCAGGCCTTATTCTGCTCTGGAAAGAACAGAATTATCTTTAAACATCAGCACACTTTGACAACTTCAGAACAAATCTGCTCACTGCACTAGTCAGGTGATACAGGCCTAACTGCCAGCGGTACAGGCCATCAAAGTACCAAGGTAAACAAGAACCCATCTGTCTCTTATCCATCATATCAACAATAAGAGAGAAATTCCGCAGTCAGTTCTTTGCTAGAAGACAGCTGTTAGGACTGAAACAATTCCCCAGGTCCACAGTCTACAGCATGTTCCCTGCCATGCTGCTGCTGCCCTGAAAGAAAGCTGATGGAAATCAAAGACTTTGCTCTTGACAGCCTAAACTCTGCGACCTTCGCTCCTGGGACAGCTATGGAGCAGAGACACACTTAACAATGCACTTCCAAAAAATGTCAGTCCAGCTGCCTGTGTGTAGACTTATGACCTTTTCTGCAGGGAGAAGTTTAAGAGATGTGGAAGACCCATATGTTACAAGTCTCCTCTGTTACTTAAATTAGCACTGAAGCACATGACAAATCCATTACTGTGCTGTTCTGAACAGACAGGACTGGGTTCAACTGAGTGCCAAGAAGTGTATTCAGGGCAGAGTACACACAGCTTTGTTGCATCAGGAATGCACCACAGTCTGTCCAGAGGCACAAACTGTATTTATTGAATTGAATCAGCTAATAGAAGTACTCTTGAGATGAAGCCTGCGTTACATCCAACCCTAAGAGTTTTAATGGCTCCAGCACGCTGAAGAAAAAACCCAAAGAGGCTGCCTGCCAAGGCATTTGCAGAGAATTATTGTGGAAGGAGTTTACAGCTTGTGGTTGCCACAAATGAAATATTTGACTAATACAAGCTTAAAATATAAGAAATTATTTGTTGTCATGTGGCTGTTTTTACGCAACTTCAAAGGCAATAACAACAGGACCTGGTTTTTATTATTAAGAATTTCACTCTGCTGCAGTGTAACATGAGTAAGTTAAAATTCATTTCGATCATTAATTAATTACTTCCACATGAAGACCTGCTGCTATCCTTTAGTTAAATTTTGAAAACACTGGATTACCCTAGTGCACTACAATTCTCTTTATCATTAACATCTGCCTATGTAAACAGCACCTCTCCCCTGGCTAACCATCCTTCTCTCATTTCCTTCAGCTGTATCACCTGTTTGTAAAGTCTAATTATTTCCACACTGACCACAAATGTTCAAACAGAAAAATAAATAAACAAACAAGCAAAAAATCAAGTCTTTCAAACCAAGAGCACCCACTTTATTTGGGGAGAACATGTCAGACTGCTGTTTTACTTTATATACCTTGTGGAAGCTACGTGATAAGGAATGCTGACATATGCTGAACGAGTTACCTTCCCTTATATCAGTGCAGCTACTGTATTTACTGCACATTTCAAAATGTCTACTAAAATGCTGCCAAAACTCTGGAAAAATTTATACACTAATCTTGGTTTCATTTTCTCTTTCAATACCATTTGAGAATCCATTAAAAATTAACTTCTGCTGACAGCTCAAGTAATGACACATGTAAGACTAGCAGTTGTTTTTTTTTTTGCTCCCCAACAAGTACAACTGGGCTGGTTTTCTCTGAGGCTTTGCACATTCACTTTCACTCCACAGATTACTGAAAAGCTCCAACAGCATATTAAAGGTTCTATGAATTTTGATTATAGTTTCATTAGCAAGAAGCTATACATTTGCTTATCTTCTGGTCTTTTAGCTAGACATCCAAAAGTCTTTTCTTAAACCCAACCACGCCTCACTTGTGTTCTGCCCAACTATAACACATTTCACAGAGAAGCATTCCCTCCAATAAGCTGAGTCATCATTAAAGACTATGGGCACAGTCAAAAAATCTGCTTCATTAAACTAAGTGACCTGTTTTCAGCTCTCACTCCCATTCTATCCCTTCTTCTCCTGATGTAAGCTCATGATTATGGCACAGAAAAGCACATTTTAAATTACACTGAGCCCCCAGAGTACAGCTATCAACAGTGAACCGTGAATGTGACCTCACGGCACATCAGATACTCCATAGTAACTCCATGTTTCCTATAAACT
This sequence comes from Sclerurus mexicanus, assembly GCA_013396755.1. Lineage (NCBI taxonomy): Eukaryota > Metazoa > Chordata > Aves > Passeriformes > Furnariidae > Sclerurus > Sclerurus mexicanus. Next base: position 2,129,291 of record VWZF01006461.1, on the reverse strand, counting down.
TTCATTATGTTTATCCCTTCTGTCCTCTATGTAATTCAGCTTAAGGCAAGTATTTCATCAGAGCACAAACACCACAAGCAGCAGATATTAAATCAGTTTAAAAGTATACACTTTGATTAGACAGATTTCTTAACTAACCGATTTAAAGCTGAGCACTGGCCTAGAACAGCCACGCTTTTTGCTCACTACCATCAGTACAATTCAGATTTCTAATCTGGAGCAATATCTTATCCACAAAGTGCCATGCACATTTCTGGCAACAGAAAGCAATGCCACTTTCTAAACACGTCCAGTAAATATGTGCTCTGCATTTTTCATGATATTCTAGATAAAATTACTGTTACTACATTAATTCTTACCTGTTTTGATGTAAATGCCGTCTTGTATCCTCTGTTCTCTGAAATTCTCTGATGGATACAGGCTTTACTGGGGAGCTCTAAGCAAAAAATCACAAAAGACTAAGTTAGCAACTTATTCAGAAAGCTGTACATTAATATCAAACAATCTCTTTAGAGCTACATTTTTAAAACACCTGACAAAGAAGCAGAAAACACAACTCAAGGATGTTCATTTCCAGCTAGACAAGCTCAGTCTTACTTTTTTCTCCAATTTAAATAAATATTAGTTTCAAAATTAAATATGCTTGCTGACAACTTTAGGAGTTTTAAAACTTCTACTATTATGAATCCTGCCGAGACGTTCACGTATGTTGAAAATAATTATTGAAATATATATACATTTTCTATGAGGGCACAGCAGTGCAGACTGGATTCTCAGAAATATAGGATACAGTAGCTGATGATCTTCTATGATGCTGTAAAGACAGGTCCCAGAGGGACTAAGAAAGCAAAACATGGGATGAATAAGAACACTTTGGGTTTGAGTTATGAAATCATTTACCCCATTGGGGCCAGAGACATACTGCCCTTGGTGTTACTGAAAAACTTGTACTGACGCCCATTAATGTAGGAAAAGAGAAACTTTCAAGATGAGCTTGCCAATTTTCACTGATGCCTACACACATGGTGCTGTATCGCATAGTTAGCCTTCCTAAGTAGTATTTTGCACTTTTTAGAGAAACTACTGCTTCAGTAAAAGCAGTTTAATTCTTATGAATAGCCGGACACCAAGGAATAGCTTTTTTGATCCCGACCAATGCCTTTTCCATATCTACAGCAGAGAGTCCTCGGGTTGCACTGCCAATAACTGCCTTTTCTGAGTTTTGTTCTCGAGTCTGTGCTTCAAGTGGCATCAGTTTCTGTGACTTGATACTGAATTTATGAGAATAGCAAAATGAATGCACCTCTCATATCTGTGTGACTGATTTTAAGCACAGTAAAGTGGACAAAACAGGGACCAGGTTCCTACATGAAAGATAAAGATCCACCTTTTTTTTTATTTTCTTCAAAAAGCAAATATCTTTCTGCTTCAAAACACACAAAACTTTGAAAGGAGACATCTGAATCACAGCACAATAGTTACTGTTTAAGCAGATCAGCCACAAAGATTTTTTCAGACCAGTTACTCACATAGTCTGTACAGTGAGCCACTGAACTGTGTAACTGTGTACACAGGTATTCACTGAGACTGACAGAACACAGAAAGAAACATTATGTGGCTGAAAATCTGTTTCTATACATTTGATTTTTGAGGACACTCTACAAAAATGTTCCATCCAAATGATTTAACAGGGAACAGTTTTCACAGGGGCTTTCCTGGGGTATGTGAATTTAATTAATTCAAGTAAAAGCACCACCTCATTAGAGATTCGCCGCTGGTCAATATATGCCATGAACTGTGAGCTGAGGCTGTCTGAGTCCATGCACTTGGGCTGCCTCACCTCCTCCTCCTCCTCTTCCGTGGCACAGCTGTCAATATAGTCGATCTGATCGAGATCATGTTCCACTTGACACACATACACAAAGAAAACACCCACAATTAGATAACCCACAGGAGAGGAAAAGACCCAACAAAGCAGCAATGCCAGGAACTAAGGTCCTGCTGTTTTTATTCAATCTGGGAAAACTCAGTCTAAAAGCTCTTGGATTTTGCCAGGCCCACTTACATTTGACAAACAAATTTTGAAATGATGATAAAATTGATGCTTTTTAAAAAGCAAAAAGAAACATGTATCAAACATGTAGCTCTATACAGCTGGCTGCAGATACATTTGCAATGACTGAAAAAATAAATACACTAATATTTTTTTAAAATAACAAATACTATATATCAAAATCTTGTCAGCTAGTACCAAGACAGTATAATGATTTGTGAAAATTCTTGAATAATTTCTTTGGTTCTAATTAATCTCTGTCAGAAAAATTAGAATGAATGTAACAGATTCTTTTACTAGTTCTACTACTACAACAAAATCGAGAGCAGCATGTTTGAATTAGATTTATTTCATTTGCATCCAGATAAGAAGTGTATGTGGATATAATGAAAAACACATCAGAAAACAAAATCCCTCTGAAACTACACAAAGGCACGTGAAATTTTATTTTAAAAAGAGGACTTAAAAAAGAAATTAGGAACCACTGAAATGAGAGCAAGAAACAGCACAGTTTGGCAAGTATTGATTTTCCTTTGTGTGAGAGATATTATGTAGGGCAATTTTTTCACTTGTCACTGCTTTTGCACATTCTGCCCAAGGATTCTGAGAGTCATGACATTGAGCAAACCACCCTGGTGAAAAATACTGTGCTGGGGATGCAGGGGAAAGCAGAAGCTCCCTTTCAGACCACTAAAGCTTTCTTTTTTCTTAAAACTCTCCCCCAAACTTGCTCCAGACACTCTTGCAGACATTCTTGTTCTACTCCCCCGCCCCTTTCCTGCTTGTCTAAAACAGACTTGTCTTTGCCTCACCATACAATCTAGCAACTGTTACTGCCAAAGCCACCTCCTCTGCTACTACAACGATCCAAAACAACATTCCTATACACTCTGGCTTCATTAAATCTCCATCTCAATTACAAATCTTAAAAAAACCCCAACAAGCCAAAACTCCCTGTCTTTCCAGCCTTGCTTACTAACTAATAATAATAATACAATCACCAATAATAGTGTGACAGAGGGTGAAAAACACTAGTATCTGTGTCAGGAACACAAAAATGGAAAGCATCTGGATCTCTGACAGCCACATGCTATGGCTTGTGCCCCTCCCAGATACTCCTACTCATGAACTGACCGCGCTCCAATTTAAAAGACTACAAGGCATTTTGAAATCCCTGGTGTGCAAAACCCAAAGAACAAAATAAAGTCAGTCTTGCAGGCGGAGCTGGCAGCACTACCTGCTATTAAAGCTGCCCAGAGCTTCCCATGACACCATGTCTTCAATTCGTTTAACTGCCACAATTTAACTGTTTGAAGGGATTTTTACTCCCCATTAATGTATAAAAGACTGGGAGTCAAAAGTTTCATATATTTCCAGAAGGTGGCAAATTAAATAAAATACTGTGGCAGAGAAGTCTAAGACCAAGAAAAGAAGACATCAAAAGATGAAGGTGGGGAGGAGGAGGGAAGAGAGAAGTAAAAGCAGGAGTTGGGCACAGGAGATTAGACGTAGCTGGGAAGAGTGGCACTCAGGTAAAGAAAATTAACTGTAGCCATTAGGGAAAATGAAAAACAGAGAGCAGATATAGCAAATATCCTGGAACTTTAATAATGATGACAGTAAGTATTGCTAGCCAAGGCTCACTGTTTACCTCCACCATTAGTTACGACTGTGCTCCCTCGGTTTTCTTGATACTGACTTTCTCTTCGCAGTCTCTGCTCTTTGGTGATCTCTGCCACACGTAAAGGGAGATCTGAGAACTCATCTGTTGGCTTTGGAAAACAAAGAGGGGTCAGGAAACACTTTCCTTCAGAAACATCTTGTAAGCTACTATCTCTTGACTTGTGTTTTGACTCTAATTGTCCTTTTTGCACCTACAAAACACTAATTTAAAGCAAAATACAGCTATAGTGTATTGTTTTAAGAAAACATATCATTAAGCTTTCTTTAAAAACCAGCTTGCCTACAGATTTTTTGCCTGCACTTTGTTTGCAGTTATCTGCAAGTGCCTGAAAACCTCCCAGGATGAAAAGTCCTAGAAACCTCTCAAAATCCAAGATAGTAGTGTATGCAGACATACGGAACATAGCTCACTGAGACACTTTAGGTCTTGGTTACTGCTTTTTCCAGTTATCCCAAGAGGAAAAGAAAACTTCTTCCTGGGAAGAATAATTGACAGTCTCTTTGCTAAGAGTTTTTTTCCTGCTTCTAAACAGCAAACAGATTTTAACATTTCAAACAAGCTGTGAAGAAAGAAGACAAAATTTCCAACCGATTTTTGAAGCTTAACTTTCATGTTCAGATTTGTTTTATTGACTCAATATTGTAATATGATACAGTTATAGGCTTTTTTAAAATTAGGAAAGCCTTTTTTATCATCTTTTATTCCCCAGCAAATTAATCTGTCATGCACTGTTTTATACATTTCCATTATTGTTTCAAGCTTTGGGTCTGTCCCATATAAAATTATGCTTGTTCTTCTCCAATAAAGCAACAAATAATTGTGGCTCAAGGCAACCTGCACACTAACATACACATGTTACCTATGGAATATGCTTCCAGATGTATATGTTTAGTTCTCTTTCCTGTACAATACTGCACTCAATGAAAATAAAGCTGCAACACTTACTTCATTCCCTGACCATCTTTTGTCTCCACTGTCCACACTATTGAAGCCAGAATCAAGCGCTCCATATGGACGACTGGAATAGAGTTCCTCGTGGCTGTCAAACACACAGTTTTAGTTACTGTAACATAAACACCACCAAAAGCTCCTCAGCTATGACAGAACAAGAGCAGAATAAGCCACCAAGCAGTTGCAGCGTGTTCACAGGCTCAGCATGTTTGAAAGCCTCACATGGCACTTGCCACATAGAGCAGGAGGCAAGTGCTTACAACTCAACATCCCTGTCAGTCAGCTGTCACCTGACATTGCCTGGCCTTTTAAGAGCTAATCGGATGCAAAGTACATATCCATACTTCAAATGTTTCCCAAATAGAAATTATGACAAAGAAAGATGCAAAGTGGTCTCATATTTCACTGTTTAACAAGTCCAATTTTCATTTTCCACTGTGCGTATGTTTTGGTTCAAAAACACTGTCCAACAAGCTTTTTTGTGAGTAGGCATAAACCCATGCAATATTACTAAAATCACAGAATATACTACTTCCACACAGAAATACACGGCATGTATTGCATAAGATAAGGTGTCATAATCACCTACCTATGACACTGTATAATAAACTGGACATGCATATGAAGTATTTCAAATACTTCATAATATAATAAATATAGAAGTACAGTTTTCATCTACAAGCTTTGTTCATGATATGTCTAGACAAAGGCATTAGACATGTGCCCAGTGTTACAAGACACACAAACAAACAGCCATACAGTTCTTCTCTAAATTTCTAGGCTTAAAAACTACGTAATTCAGCAGTACAGCTATCACAGATGTCAAGTCTGGCAACTGCTGCAGATAGCTACAGAAAAAGAGACAATGCGACTTGTCTGATCCACTGCAGATGGCATTTCACAATGGCTCAACTGTCCTACTGGCACTCGATGCCCCAGGGAGAACTGCAGCAGTAATTACTACATAATACACAAGGAAGAATGAATTTCGGGAAGCTAATTGCTTCACCCCATCATAACTAAATTGCAGGTCATTTTCTCACTGGTATTGCTCTTAAGTTGTTGCTCCCTCTGAAATCCTGCTTTCAGGCAATACTTATTTTTCAAAATAAAATAATAATAGCAATAGTGTTATGGAATTATTTATTATTATTATTACTACCACTACTACAGCAGCACCGTATGTGTGCATGGGACTTTGTAGAAGAGCGACAGACTATTATCCAGAGCTATTTTAATTTTCAGATAGACATGAAATAGGAAAGAAGTTCCAGGAGAGATGGAGTGCTACAGATGAGAAACATCAGGCTACACACGTGTTTCTATGCAGACGTACACCAGAAGACAAGCTTTTGCATCTGCATTGAGTTCTAACCCAGAAGAGTTCTACTTTTATGGCCCTCTATTTGAACACAAAGATCATCTGCATAATAAACCACTAGAAAGAAAAAAAGGAAAAAACCAGTTCCCTTCTTTTGGGTGGGAAGAAAATAGAATGACCATGAAATCACCCATTGCAGTTAAAGAGCGATTAACTTGAATCAAACTCAACATGTTCATTTGTTGACCTCATACAGAAAAATAACTTAAGACATTCAGTGCTGATGAGGAATCACTCTGTCAAGACCCTCACACAAGTTATTCATAAATCTGACTCATGATGATTTATTGTGAAGAAGCCCTCTCAGTTGTGTTTTATTACTGCTAAGGCAGCAGTACATCCTTCAGCAACTTACTCCTCCACACCTTATTACCACCTTCCAAGATAAATGAGGCAATTTTTATATATTCAGTTTCATACTTCACTGACTCCCTTTCTTCTGTATCATGTAACAGAAATAAATCCTAACTCCTGATTTTTGCTAGACATCTTCATTTAGCAGCTGATAACGCTGACTGTTCCAATATTTGTGTTACAATGCCAAGCAGCAGTGCCAAGTGAAAGCTTGCCAGAAATAACAGTTTACTAACGGGGTGGAGATCAGCATTTACACCTGCGGTTTGAGCAGAGCAGTTATAAAATTCTGTACAAAAGGTTAAAAATCACAGCAGGGAGGTACTCCCCTAAGTATGTGGAAAATATTAGGATCTTATAAACTGAACATACATGTTAACAACATGAGAGCAACCCCTGTCCTATGAAGATATCAACACACTCTGTTTACTGTGTATCAACTCTGGCCCTGCCTGTCATGTGATGCTGCCCAGGTCTTCTGAACTGCTCCTCACTTCTTAAGCACTGCTACCTTGTTAGACCACACCATGAGATAACATGAATAATATTTTTCAAAGCCATCTCCATCAATGCACTTACCAAAGAACAATCCTTGGATCTCTTTTTGTAATTAACTCAGACAACTGACAAAATTTTCCTCAATGTCATCAAAACTAAAAAACTTGGCTTGTGCAAAACTTACCATGACCCAAATCCCATGGGTCTCCTATCATAATCAGGCAAGTCTGGAGCTATCTTGCATGCTTCTATGTTCAGGTATTTAAATATATGAATTTTTCCTTTTATACATATCTTTAAAAAAAAAGAAAAAAGTAAGTATAACTTGACAATATATTTTCAAAGTACACTACAGACATTTAACATGTAGTTGAGGGTAAGAAATGAGCAGGTTTACATCAACCAATGTATCTTTTATTCTAATCTCAGTGCAATTTAGAGAAACAGCTACAGTGGAGCATCATGGGATGCCCATGACAGACAAATGGAAGCTGTCCTCCAAGTACATCTGGTCTGCAGGCAACTCTGTCAGCTGGATGCTGAAATTTCATCATGCAAACAAGACATAAGCATTTACAAGTACTAGAATTTATACCCTTGGCATCAGAACAGATGCATCCCACCCATGCCCAGATCTGAATGGCAGTGGCAGACTGCCAAAGCCAGCTCAAATTTACAGTGGATGAAGCCTGCAACAGCTGTCTCTGCTTTCAAAAGAGATGTAAAATCCTACTGAAACTGCAGGACCCAGCAAGTGCCACTCTTGACTCAGAAGCAGCAGGTCAGAGTACAACCTGTAATACTCAGGGGCCTGTATACCCACAATAAAGATCAAATTAGTCACTAACAGTATTGCAATTTCTAGCTAAAAAGCCAATTGGAGCCGTCTGCCTTCAAAGTAAACCAGAACAGAGCAGCACTGAGGCCTCAGTCAAAATTTTGATGTTTGAGTGGTACGAAACCCATCTTGCCTACCAGATCTTCCTTTTCCCTATGCTGAAAGCAGGAATGCTCAGCTAACAGTGGAATTCTTTGCAATATCCCATAGCTGAGACTACTAATACAGTAAAGCAAGAGAAGAAAAAGGGTTTTTCAAGCTGTGCTGTATATTTAATGTTTTTAGACAACAGAATTTATTTAAAGTTCTCTTGTTCTTAAATGAAGTTTGTAATATAATCCTTCATCTTTTTTTTGTTCTGCTCTTTTCAGGTGAACTAGTAATCTGATTTCCCAGCTGCAGTTTACCTGTGCAGGGGGGGACTGGAGAGGGTTGTTTTCTAACATGATGCTCTGAAGATGTCTGAGGTTCCTGTAACAAACTGGTATTGTTGTTATCTTATTGCAGGAGAAATCTAATCGAATCAATGGCAACTCAGCAAGCTCTGGAAGTAGAAAACAAAAATCCAATTCAGCAGATTACAAGAGTATAAAAATCTGTTTCACAAAACAATTAAGTATGCTCCTTCCAGTTCTCAGAGGAAGAAGAGATTGAAAATAAAAAAGTGTTTGAAGTTTCTGCTGTTAGAACTGCCAGCCTTTATCTCACCTTCAGGTAAACGCACCAAATTATTTCTTCTGACATTTAGGTCCCGCAAGGATTCCAAATTGCCAATCTGTGGAGGTATTGTCTGTATTTCATTACAGCTCACATCCTGCAAAGCAAAAGCAGAGAATGAGGTACCACTGCCAGCTAAGTCTCTATTAATTAAAATATGGAGCTCTTTATTTAGGGACTGAATACCTCAGATCCTTATATTCATCAAATCTCACTGCTGATGTGAAGCATTGTTCTCATTTTAAATACATGGCAAAATAAAAGCTTTAAAATATTAAGCATTCAGATGTAGAAATTTATTTCAAGTTACCTCATTTGAGTTATTCCACAGTATTTCAGACAGCACAACTTGCTACATAAAAGCTTTCTGCCAGAAACAAACGTACCAAGAGCTCTAATTCCATCTGGCCCTCCTTTCTAAAATAGGGAAGATACTTTAATGGACTTGGATCATTTGCTCTCTGGTGCATCTTTCCCTCCCGAAATTTTTTTTAAAATCTCTCTTTTCTAACACCTCTATACAAAGCCAAAACATGGCTGGAGATGCTGTGGCAGACACAAATTTTCCTTAGGCTAAGAGCAGATATAAATAACTTGCCATTGCATTCAAGTGGTTGGTTCACAATCACAAAGTTCTCAGCAGAGTGAGAAACAGGATGCTGATCTTGCACATGCCCAGACAGCATCCCAATTATTGCAGTATTTTGATCAGTTTAAAACATTGTTATTGCTTCTGAAGCATCTTGTAACCTAATAAACACAACAATTAAAAAGTAAAGACTGAATAGCAACAGTCAAAAATCAAGTGTATACTCACAAGCTCTGTCAGTTGTCTGAGCTGTCCAATTTCTTCAGGTATTACAGCCAACTTATTATTACTTGCTATCAAAACTTTTAGTGGTAGACTGCAGAGGTGTACTGGCAATGTTGAAAGCTGGTTTCGACTTTTGGACAGAGAAAAAACCAAAACAATCAGTACTCCAATGAGAAATCTTAATGCAATGAAAGACACACACAAAAAGCACACTTCATTTAGACCATCAAATCAGTTTTTATGTAATTACTGTGAAAGTAGTTCCATGAGGCTGTTCTTCATTACTTGCTTTATCTAGTTATGTGTGAACAAACTCTGAATATCAAGTACATCAGATGCTTTTGAACTCAGTGAGTGGGGAGTGTGACATTTTTGTGCCCTTTCAGGTGCTTGTGGTAACTGGCCACACTCTGTCACAAAATATTTTGAGCAGAGTGGAAAAGACTTTCTCATAGGCAGCACCGCAGGTCAGAACACACAAAATGCCAGAGAGAAAGTCACTAGATACTGAATATTTAAAGTATATTTCTAATCGAGTAAGTAAGGATAATAATGGGACTGCACCTACTAGAGATATAGTATTAGGAAATCCCTACATGATTCAAATCCTATTTGCGCATCAATTAAAAAAGTAAGAAAATAAAGAAATATACTTTTGCCAATTTAGTGTGCTTATAACACCAGAGGGAAATACCCCAAGACTTCTTTTCTATTAATATCTCTGCCAATTTCTGACGAGAAACTTTCCACATCTCTTAAAAGATTCTGTACAAATGGAAGATGCTGTGCACAGCTGAATTTCATGAATTGGCCAAGTAGTATCAATTAGCTTCTAATGCTGGGAGAGAAGAAGTGTTAGTGCTTGAGAAACATCTTTCAAAGCCACCAGTACAATGAAGGTAAATTGCTTAAGCCCTATTCAGCTGCTGAGAGCTGAATTGCAAGGACTATGCTAAAGCTCTATCTCTTTTCAGACTGCATGCCTGTATTTCCTATGAAGACTACTGGATTTATTTATTCCTGTAAGCTGGAATTGTCTTTCTTCATATTCCACTTCTACAAGTTGCTGCTTAATCCTCATGTTCCCTGATCCACCTAAGGGGTTAAGACTGGTTTAGGTTGTTTTGATTCAATGACACACAACATAACAACATGATGACTACACAAGTTAGCATTACTTATGGATACACCAAAACTTATAAACCCAGACTAAATTTTGCTAAAGCAAAATTTGTAAGACAACCATTACCTGATATTTAGAAATGTTAAAGACTGTAAGTTCAAAACAGCCTCTGGGATGTATCGAATGCAGTTCTGGTACAAATTAAGACTCTCGAGGGAGACAAAGTGGCATGCTTCTGCTGGAAGCTCCGACAGCCTGTTCCGTGACAAATCTGAAGGGAGGGAAAAGAGAAAGATTCAGTAAAGCAACCTTAAAGCTTCATGAAGGTCCTTGCTTGACAACAGACAGAAGCTAAAGCAAAAGTCCTACCAAATGTTTGTATTTGAAGAATCAAAACTTTTCCCTAGACAGTTCCAACCATCCTATATTATAGGTATATTATAGGTATAAAGCACCCATCAGCATTACTGTCCTTCAAAACCGGCACTCTGATAAATAATGTAGTGGCAAAGGCTTCTTTTTATTTTAAAGGTCAAGGAAAGCTGTTGATTGTAAATGCCAAAGGGCAGTTCTCACAAACACACAGTTACAGCTGCCACTTCCTAGCACACCCAGCTCCGAGTTCTGACAGGAGCAATGCTCACATCCCGAGCCCCTTCTGTCAGCAGGGAGCTCCCACAGAGAACTGGCTGTTTACCGAACTGATGCTTCACATTACCATTTTTAAGGGAGGGTAGACATTCATTGCAAAAACTACTTTTTACATACTGTGCAGACCACAAGGCATGAGAACTAGTCAAGAACTTCCCATATTCTGAGCTATGATTTAGTATTTCTAAAGAAATAACTCCCTGCAAAAATAACACTAGGTATGAAGAAATGAAATTATACTTTTTTAAACAACAAATGAGCACATAGTGTGATAGCAAAGAGACACCAAAGCTGGTTAGCAGAAATGACTAAGTTTTTCCACATTTCTGTCAATCTACAGTGATTTCTAAAACTTGGCATTTCTATTTAGTAGTAGACATTCAGTGGAAAACAGATTAAACTAGGGCTGAATTTTGATGCTGAAATATAGTCCCTTAAATAATTCAAAATGGGTCTAACCAGTTACAAATTTGGTTAGTACCTTGGCAGCATTTTACTCATCATGGCCATGAGAATGCTGTCTTACACACAGCATCCGTGACTTCATGTGCCCAAGTGGGGAGCCAGGAGGGAGGGCCTGACAGGGCCACAAAAAGAGGTAGGCACTAGGGAAGGAAAAAACCCAACTAAGCTAAAACAAGAGTATAGTGAGAATTAGATAGAGGCAACGTATAATAAAACACAGTGTGAATTCTGAATCTGTAAACGAAGAACTGCTTTTGGTTATTTACAATCCCTGTCCTGCCCCCTTGCAAACCTCCAACAAGTATTTAAATTTCCTGCAGAGCACAGCATCCTTAAGATTCAGTGACATATTTTTGTTTTTGTCCAGTTTCTCTGGAATCCTCTCCCATGCCAGAAAGTAGACCTCAAACGGGACCAGAAATGGAGCAGGAAGCACAGCAGTCACCACATGAAACAATTCAACAACTCCATCCTCTTTTCCACCTTCTTCCTAAAAACACCTGAGTGAAAGGCACAGCCCTAACAGAACCAGAAGAGAAGCAAAAGCATTCCAGTGCCTGGTTACATATTCACATGTAGATGTTGCCATGCAGTATAGCACTAGCCTGTACTTTTCCAAAAGAGAAAGTGTAAGTGAGGTAAAGGAAAAAACTAAAGTATTTTATTTAAAATAACCTGTAAATTAAGATGTATTTCAGTGATATTCTTCCGCTACTGTATACACAAAGTAACTTCAACAACCAGAAAATAAAAAGGTGTTACAGTACAAATTACTGTGTAAACTAAAGTTTCTGCAAAGACTTGAACTTCGCAGAGAAAATAATTAGTGCTCTAGTGAGATATTTAAATTTTCATATTTTTTAACAAGAAATAATCAGTGTGACACAGATTATTTCCTTTAACATGTATGTGCTTCTCATAACAAACTACAAAAAACTGATGACTAATTTTGCCTAAAAGCACAAATGCTTAATTTCACTATGAATAAGCATATGGCTGAAATATGGATGCTATAATTTGAACTAGGTTGAGTTGTGTTCACATTTCATGGGTTAAAATCACTGTTACCAGAAATCTGTTTTAAAGAAAGGCTCTCCTAGTTTGCTAAAAATGGACGTGCTTCCTTGAAGGCAAGATCATGGGGAATTTTGGCAAAGGGGAAGCATTCTTTGGAACTAAGCTTTTCGTGAAAGATAGAAAAGCCAACATTAACAGATACAAAATGAAATCTCAGAGCAGAGTTAGATCACTGACCTTTTCCATTTTAATCTGGATTCTGTTCAGAAGGCCAGCAAATCCTACTTCAAATGAGACTAGGGAGTACTCTACACTTAAAACTGCATCATTTGGCATTAAATGTAACCTCTTCCTGTTCAAAGAAGAATGTTCCTCTAACATCAGACATTAGCAGGGCTGTATTCACACATTTTTAACTTCAGCTGTAACACAAATTTTGTCTCCAAAGGAAGATCAGTGATGCATAAAAAGGCAATGTTCAGAGTATGGGGTACTTTAACCCACTACATACATTATAAAGACAGGGAGCTGCAGCTCAACTGTTGCTGGCACTGAAACCAGCTGGGTGGTGGTGAATTCCAATTCATCACAAGATGCTAATGTGATCGGTCCACTAATCCTGTTGCATGGGAATAGGCTGCTCTCATTCCAATTAACTACAATGAAGGCCAGTTCTAGACCTGGGCTGAGCTACAAAATTTTGTTGATAAACATCTGCCTTTTGTCACCAGAGATCCGCATGTGTTCCCCACACACTTTGAATTTTTATTTTTTTAAATTTAAACCAGCAAAGCCTAGATTTTTTGGCCGTCTATTCAAACCCAAATGTCAGCAACCACCATAACACCCGCTGGGAACACACTGATGTAAGAGAGATTTTGACACTGTCAGCAGCTCTAAGCTGTGGACTCCCACCCACGATGTATCATGGCTTCAAGAATAACCCAGCTGCAGCTGCGCGACATCAGCCACGAATGTGCTGCAGTGATGCAACAACACTGCTATCTGTGAGCTGATCCGAATGCTCACGGTGACACTGGTGGCTATACACTGCCCTCAACTAGTACGACCTCATTTGCAGGGCAAGAAAATGTTCTGTTTTCCAAAAACTGTGAAGCATGTGTTGTAGCTTGAAAGCACATTCATGGTTTTCCTTTAGTAACAGACAAACCTAAGACATATGAGCTTGCAGCTGACAGAGGGAAACATATTTTCATGTAAATAATTAGATAAGCCAATCAATGGCCAGGAAGCTGACAGCCACTTCAGTGACAGAAGGCAAAAGGCAGCATGAACTGCTCTAAGAGGACAAAGTACAGCTGTTCAAGAAGAAATACCAGAATGTGGAACCTTGTAAACAGACTATTTTTTTCACATACACAACTTAAACACCAGAAGCAAACTCCACACTTTCACACTGATAACAACAAAGCCACCAACACACTGAAGAATATTCTTGATGTAGTTGATGTAATCTCGATGATATGGAATGATGATATGGAATGCAGCTTGCAGAACAGCTCATTTACAGCTACTGCTCGCTGTAAGTTAACTACTTAGGCACTGGCACCTCTCAGATAACCACTAAACCTATCTTTTGAGGAACTTGATGACATTTGATTGCTCAATTCTGACATTTAGAATCAACTCTATTAGAACAACTACATTTCCAAATGCATTTGAAGCACATTGCTGCATAAGCCTCAACTCCACCTTTTGCTTGTCATTCTATTAGGAAAATACATTCATGCATAAACATCCTGGTTTTATGAATTGATTTTTTTCACCACCCAAACATTTCAGAACTCGAAAATCTAAGAGCAGCAATGCCTGTGATCCTGCTGACTTTTAGGAAATATTCCCATAAAGCTTCTAAAATAAAATGAAAGCATAGCCCTAAGCAGACGAGCTACTGGTATTATAGTACTGACTTTTCTTGCACAAGAAAACCAGAAATCACTGTAGGAGAACACCTATGCGATACGCTTCTGATGCTGTTGGTCCCTTCACTCAGTTACTGGGATTGTTTTCCTTTCTAAGCACTGAAAATGCTGGCATCCTTTGAGCTTCATTTCACACCTGGAGGATTTCCTGACACAGGAGGGCTGACTTTACCTCTTCCTGCCTGCTGTGATACAAGACTACCACTTCTGTCATACCCTAATTTAAAACAAACCTCAGAAATGTCATCTCCTGACTCATCTTCTACCTGTCAGTCCTGTCAAACCTGAACTTTCCCCAACTATTTTCCCATGTATCTAAGACACACTTTGTGTAAAGCTATTAAGTTAGCATGAAAAAAGGTGGCATTTACTGAACCAAAACGCATTTGTTCCTTCATTGTTTTCCCTAGGGAACACACTCTGCTGAGGACAGCACCACTGCCCAAGCTGGAATACCTGAATAACTGGTGTAATAAAGACTTGTTTTCACCAATATTATTCCTCAGCCCTATAATGAAATACGGCATTCCAGTTTCAATTTCCAGTATTTCATGAAGGAAAATTAGGTTCAGTCATATCCATCCTTGATACACTTATCACATTTCAATTCTCAGAAGATCCATCCTTGATATGCACAATCACATTCCTACTCAGCAGCAGCACCAGCTGCATTAAACTGCATTTTAACCATTTTCACAAACTATTTTCTAACCAAGAATCTCCAACCTGCTGTTTTTTGCAACACGCACAAGCTGCGATTTCTGCAGTTACAGAAAATGAGGCAAAGGTTAGTGGTTTCTTCCAAATGTCAACCTGGTGGGTTCTACGTCTGGAATGCAGAGGTGCTGACCACCAAAACCTGTTTCATCAGCCTGAGAACGTACTGCATGACAAGCAGTACAAATGGCAAGATTACACATCACACTGAAACGGGCTCTCTAGATTTCCTCTCTTCTGAGCTAAAGACCAGGTTTGTAGCTTTTAACCAAGGCTGCTTAACACTGTCCTTTACAAAACCTGTTTCAAATCATTGCCAAATCATTGTGAAGTTTCAGACGTGTGGATCAAAGTTTCACAGATGCTATTTCCTCTGGCTACACTTTTATTTTGGAACATTCACTAAAAATAACAAAGCTTCTTGCCAAAGGTTTCAAAAAACAAGAAAACCCCTCACTTCTCTGAAGAACTCCCACAAATCCCTTACCTGAAGCAATTTTAGTGAAGTGAGAACTATGGCCAAAGTGTTTACCTTTTCCTTCAACACCTACATTACCAAATGAAACCCAGCCAGCTTTTTTTCTAACTCAGAAGCATCTTAAGAATAGTCACGCAAGGGAGTTTTGCAGAATCTGGGTTCCAAATTCCTTGAACTATGCTAGGTTTCTTTAGCATTAAGTTACCTCTTCAACTCTTCTCCATTAAAACACATCACGTAAAACCAAAAAAATTAATCAAATACAACTCTCTTACCTCGCCCAGTCTCTGCAACATTCAGTATTTGCTGTTAAGACTAGAAAAATCTATGTACAAAGACCTGTAAGATCTTTAATTACACTAAATAAGAAAACTCAGTCATACCTGGGATCAAAGAGGAAAACAGAAGATTCTGAGCACCAACTCCCAGTCTCCTTTCCTTTTTTGTCTCCACATGATTTTAATGCATATTTGCTGTAGTTCAGCTTTCTCTTTTACACATGAAGGAAAACCTCAGAGGTGTAACCATAAAAAACACTGACTAAACACAAGCACATATTTTATAGTCCTGCACTTATGTCAGCTGCTGTATGGCACTGACAAGAAAGCACATTCCCAAGGAAAGCATGATGTCTCTCTGGAGCAGACCGCCAAGTACTGCAGGAGGAGGATAAACACTAATGAGAGTAACAACATGGAATACAATGCCACTTCCTCTGTGAAATAATTTCATATTCTTCTTGCATGGAAGAATATCACTTGTTTATTAAAGAAAAAAAACAACAGTGAAAACTACAGAACACTATTATACAGTTGTTCTTGTGTAGTTACTGGAGAGCGGGAAAGAGTGACAATCTCCAGTTCCTGCAAGGAACTGAGAACTCTTCATATTCCATCAATTCCAGTTTCTTTTCCTCTAGTTGGCTCTACAGCAGAAAAATCCGTAGCCTCAATGGATCAAACTGTTATGTCAAGTATTATTTATTCATTATACAATGTAGATGGTGGCTTCAAAGTCAGCCACCCTCAGCCATGGAGCAATTCCTTACTGGCCATGTGTTACCATCCTCTCCCTTGTGCCAACACTCCCGACTGTGGCCACACAGCCAGTTGGATCTCATTACTGAGAACAAATTCTGAAAAAACCCAAGGCCACAAATACTTTTCAACCCTTCTGAGGCATGATCCAATTCATGCTGCAGTTGTGTAATCTGTAACATCAATACAAGGAAGAGGACAAGGACCTGTGTGGAAGAATGAGACCATGACTTTTGGCAGTAGCTGGGATTTGAACAAGGGTTTATAACAGCCATGAAACTACACCTTTGTTGGCTCCTTAATTCACACACACTTCTAATAAAACAGGTATTTTCAGAGTAGCAAATACAGGGCTGCGAACAGGGATTTATTCCCAAGTTCTGCTCATTATGGACACATACCTGTGTGAACAGCATGGTATGTTCTTGTGTGCACAGCACACTATTTTAAGGATGGAACACAGTGGAGTGAAGCAAACACTTCAGGAATGAGATGAAATCACTTTTCAGATGAGCAGGGAGAGGAAATCAGAAGCTTTAAAAGGGAGGCAGAAGGAAGTCATATGACCTGCCAGCTGAGCCTTATGACTGGTCAGTAAATAATGGGACAGACTACAGACAGAATAGAAACTGCAACTCACGTACTGCTACAGCAGAGATGACGCAAAGTGGAACTTTGTTTGAAAACAGGAATTAATTTGAACCCCTTCACACATGGTTTGCTGTTAAAGAAATTTTTACATATCTCTGCTCTTCTCCAGCAATTTTGTGCCCTTTTCCTCACTAAACTTGGCATGCAGCCAACAGCAAATTCACAATACTCTTTCAAACAGCCCTAAAACTTAAAGCCAAACACACTAAACTAAGTGAAAGTTGGAGAAGAAATGTTGGAAAAGATCTAACACTGAGGAAATGAGTCTCCAGCTCACCAAGTCAGGTTAAATTGAGGAAGCTCAGTTCCTCACTGGCCAGCTGCAGTGCAGGTCCCTGGGGGTTTTTTGTGCAAAATATAAATACACACAGTATTTATCTCCAAGGAAAGCATGCAGCCTTTGGACTACACCTACAAAGCTGATAAGGCAGCACACACCCCTTAACTGATAAAACTGCTTTAAAGGAAGCTATTTTGGTTTGACCCAAACCTACTCCTTTGGTGATTTAAAACTAATAAATAAAACCAAAAAGTCAAATCATAGCATTAACCTTGCATGTCTAGCCTTTTATTCTAGTGTAACACAGACAGTTTAAAACGGTATCTGAAAGCCTTGGAGATCCCACCCTCTGGCATCCTACTTTACTGGTTTAAAATCATCCCCTCTATTGGATCCTCCTTACCACCCCTTTGCTGTAAGCTACTGATTCTGCAATGCTTGTGTGAGCATTTCCCAGTTCTCATCAGGCAGAAAAAAACGTCAAGTTAGCTCACATGATTTCTCAAGTTGTTTAAACTACTCTTGCAAATTTTGCCTGAAGCTAGCTTGGGGAGGACTTACATGAACTGTCTCTCTAGTGGATATATGAGGGCAGTGGCATCCTTTGGCAGCAGTTTCCTTAAAGTAGCTGATACCTGCATGTTGGCAAATAAGTTAAAGTTCTGCCTTTACAAAAGGGCTGAGTAGAAGACAAGGGAAGAAAACTTTTGAAAGAAAATCTTTCATCAGGATTTTCTAAGCAGACATTACTTTAAGTCGAATAAGATCAAAGTCTTCATTACTTAAGTATTCTGTTTTCTTCTAGAATTAAGCAACTATCTTGGCTAAAACAAAGGACATTAAGCTCATTTTGTAAATGTCTCACTGCAACAGCATCACTTAGAATCATTACACGGTTCAGATTTGCTGTTTGATTCAGGCCCTCAATCCCAGCACACAATAAATGAAATTTACCTCTCCTTTCTTCATCATCTGTTTTTATCTAAGACATCTGCTTTTCTCAGTTTTCACGTTCAGGATCATGGAGAATGAATACCAGTATATGGAATACTCCCATCAAAAACGTCAACATACCTCCCCTCTATGAACTCTCTTTCCCAATCTGGAAACAACTCCCCATTTTCTTTTACATCTCTTCACTTTTCCATGAATAGTTCAAGACAACTGACAACTCAAGACTTGAGTATAACTTCCCAAGTTCACAGGGGCAGAACTAACTTGGCTGTCAGTTCCTAACTTATAGCCACTTGTTCTTGGTGGTCTGGTTTACAGTGCAGACGAGAGATGAGCTGCTGCACTGAAACAGGAAGGAACGTGGCAAAGGGCTGCATTTCTTCAACCTGCTGGGACAGTATCTCCTGAAAGTCTACTCAAGCTTCACTGAAGTTCAGTTCTTAGACATTCTTTTGCAGGCTCCAGATGGAATGCTGAGTTTGAATGTCAAGTCACTCATAATTTTCATCTTGTTTTTAATTAAAACGCTTGCTAATGTCATTATACTTGTCCTCATATCGTGGTAAATTGCATTAAAAAATTTGCTTTAGTACAGGACATAATGCAAGCTGCCACTGCCAGAGCAAGGGCTGAGCTAGTGCTGTAATGGGGAGTCCGCTCTCTACCAGAGGAGGGAAGGCTGCATGTTCTGTGGTGCAACTTCTAATTTTCTTACTTCTACAAGTTAGAAGTAGCACATTTTTCTCATAGTCCAGACACTGGTCAGCAAGCCCTCAGCGGGCTTCAACGTCTTCATACACATTGTCATCTCCTTCAACTCCATTTCTCCCACTTTTCCATTTTCATGGAAACATGAAGCACACAGTATGTGCATAAGACACTGCACAGAAGCAGCTTTGCAAAATAAAAAAGACTCTTGCCAAGAAGCTGTGTTGCACATAAAACTCCTCACAAAAAAGGAAAACAAACCCATCATAAATATGAATTCCTCCATTTCATTATAAAACTCAGATACTACACTAGATATCATAGTCTATAGTTTAAATTCCATAGTCAATTTTAGTTATTCATAAAAGGAAAGGGAAAGAAGGTTCAGATAATGAGGATAAAGCAATAACACAGGTTAATATAAAACCGAATGCAGAGGGTGAACAGTCATGGGCAATGACACTCCTGACAGATGAGTACCAAGCACCTCCTAGGCAGGACTGAGCCAGGCTATAAAACCCCTATAAGGCAGCAGTGCCTTCGGAATACATTTATGTTGCCCAAGCTGGTCCTCCCACAACCATCTCAGGCACCCCAAACACACCGACTGCAGTCAGTGGTGCCAGGACAACTGAGTGGGCTACAAATTTGGTACAAGAGTAGGAATGAGAGCAAGTGATTACGTTGCTAGGCCACCCTCAACAATCTTTTCAAAGAGTTACACTTGAAAAGACCATGAGAGAAGAAGATTGTATGGTACTGTCACTTTGCTTAATGTTCTGCTCTGTCTTTCACCTCTGTCAGTGAAATATCTCGTATAATCAGCAATTCCAATGGCTCCGAGACTAAAATGTGACTTGGAGATGGAGACCTGACATGGAATAAAGGCAGGAGGAGTATGTCAGAAGGACTGGAAACATAAAATGCAGCCAACAAAGACTTCATATGTTCACCATTCCTCTATTTATTTTACTAAAATAAATCAGTAATGCCTTCAATACATTTTAATATTGGACATAAAATTCTCTTCCAACAAGTATTTTCACATGTAAATATGTAATCTAATATAACAGCTGCTATTTACCTATTATCACATTAGTTTTGCATATTCTCCCTCGATATTTCACCAATCAGTTTGAAATGCATTACCATACCCCTTTATTTCCCCCAAAACAGTTTAAATAGAATGATACATTAAAATCAGCAATACATGGACAGACAATTAAAAAAAAAAATATTAGCTGTGAATACATTTCAGAATGTCTTAAGGGGAGAGTTAGAAACAAACCAGCGCAAACCAGAACTGAAAATTCAAAAGTCCTAGAACACAAAGTGAGTAATTTCACATAAAAAGGCCAATTACTCTCAGAGAAAGGCAAGCATTTCTATAAAATTTTATGCATGTTATTACTGCATTTCTCTGACACTCTTAATAGAGTGGATCCGTATTTATGGCACTCAGATACAGCTTCATCAGACTGCACAGCAGAGTCACCAAATGTGTCTCATACCAGGGCAGACACTGATCTGTCTTCCCCAGAACTGTATTTTACTGAGGAGAAAAGTCAATGAAGTCCACCAGTCAAAAGTCCTATGTTCTTTTAATGGCTCCTTGAGGCCATCTCTCATGCTGACATCATCCCTAACAAAAAAAGTCTGTTACACTTTACACAAGCAGCATTTCAATTTCAATAGGACAATTACTGCCAGAATTCTAGAAAAAGAGCTGGAGCCTTACCAAGTCATCTGTGCAGTACAAGCCATTTTAGTGACAAGAAATAAAACAACAGTAGATGTATGGAAAATATCCCATATCAAACAGAAAGAACAGCCAAATGAGGAGATAAATGACAGCAATTGCCAAAACATATGTTCAAAATACAAAATAAATTTTGAATCTGGAAACCATAAAAGTCACCTTCAGTCAAAAACACCATGCAGACATTACCAGGGATCAAGGGCTACAGAACTGGCGGTCACCATTTCATACATCTTCACCTTTTTAAAAGATAACTGTGCTAAAAACTAGTAGCAAGGCTATCAAAATTATTGTTATATTCTTAAATTAGTATTTGAGGTGAATCGTATACACATCTTTTCACAAAAAAATAAGCATTATGAATGCTGACAGCAGACACATAAGACAAAATCCAAACTGATCTGACCACAAGTGAAAATAATTTTTTTTCAAAGCCAAATCAAACCGACTGATGTTCAGAAAAATGTTTAAGTTGAGGTTTAACACTAAACATTGCTCTTAAGAGGCCATGATGAAAATTAATCTCAAAATGCAGTAGTCACTTTGAAAGCTTTTTGCTGGTTGGCTCTATCCCTCCAGCTCCTTCAGAGAAACATCAGTTTTCTGCATGTGACAACTCTTATCTATACTGGCTCAGTACAAGTTGAGGAGAATGAAAGCTTTTTGCCTTGCCAGAAGAAGTCTTGACAAGCCTTAAGCCACAGAATAAAAAAGCTGAGTGGCAACTGCCCACACTGCACAACAGTGAGAATTCCACTTCCAGAGATCTCTGTTACTCAATTCCATAATGACTATTTCAAATGTTAGTATTTTTAGAGCTCTACATGTATATAAAACCTTAATTTATAAAGTGTTCATTACAAGCATGTAAGAATTTCAACTGGAAAAATCTCCAAGTTACAGAGAAACTGCCTCACCCATCCTAACACCACAGATACAAGCACACACTCGAGATGTCTGAGAGCATTTGACTGCTCCTCGGCAACATGACACTGCCCGCTGCTCATGAAATACTTGACTGTGTTCCAGCAGAGCAGGGTTTCATTTTCCAAGACTGCTTCACCAAGTCAGCAGTGAGGGAAGTCTGCAGTAAATGAACTCTTCCCCCCCAGCCCCCAAGATAAAGTTCCTTCGGGTACAAAAGGAATTATCCAACTAAAAAAATCAAGATTTTAAAAAAATCATTTTAAAGCAACAGACATAAAAAAGCCTTGAAAATGGAGCTAAAACTATTGCCAGACTGTAAGTCCATGTGCAAACCTCTGGATCCAACTATTATTTTTTCCTTCTGTAAGTTATAGTATTGTTAAAGGCACACATTTGACATTCATTCAATCCATTTATCTTTTCCAAAACCTCACTGGAAGAACAGGCTTCAATACACAGAGGAATGACAGCCTTCAGCTTGGGTGAACAGGAGGTAAACTAGTAGTTAGAACACTGCAAAAAAAAAAAAAATCCCAAAGAAATCCAATCCCAAACAGAAAATTGTCCCACTGCAACAATCACTCCCTGGTTTTAATCAATAGACTTAATGGAAATAATTCAACTTTGACAACTTTCAGAAGTCTGCACAAGGCATGGGGAGATAAGAGAAAAAGGCTTTGATGCAGCTAAAGTACTGGAAAACTTAAGGGTCTTGAAATTACAGATTTAATATTCACTGAATAGCAAATAAGCCAATGAATCACACAGCAAAATGGAACGGTTGGTTATACATTGAAAATAATTGGCCCTGATATGCAACGTTTGAAAGTTGTTATAAAAATGGCACACCATTAAAAGATGAATTTAGCTTCAGTATAAACATGGAAGTGATCAGCAAAAAGAAAGCACTAAGGGTAAGAAAATATGAGTCAGGCAGGATATTTGAAGTTATACAAAAAGAATTACGATGAAGCATTAGCAATAATGGCAGTACTGAATATTTCTCTTGCCCTGAAAGTAATATTGATCTCATTACTGTAAGTACAATATGATGAAGAAAATCCATCCCAAGATCACTAGAAGCACAGAAAAGAATCTCTACTTCTAACAGAATTAAAATAAAACTCCTCAGGCTCCTATAAAGTAAGAATGAGAAACTTGTGAAAAGTCTCACTATAAAACATATTTGAAAATAAAAACATTTTCCTTTATATTTCACCTGGTAATATTTCACATTCGTTATGAATAAGAATCTCCCATCTCTATTAAACAGCACCTACAGCAAAAGAAGAAACACCTATTGCAACTGTGACAAGAAATACTACATAAAAGAAAGAGAGCACTGCATTTTACTGATGCAGAGTAAGATAGCAAGGGTGGCAGGATCTTCCGTAAGACCAGGTGCCATAAACTGACTGAAAATTTGGCAATGAAAATTTGCCACTGGAGTTTGACATCCCCTGAAAAAGTTAACACCAACAATACTACAAAAATGACTCTTCTGTCACAAGAGCTACATGGAAAAGTTGTCACATGGCAAGTAACACAATGAAAGCTCTTGAACAGCTGGAGCGAAATGGAGTTTGTTACAGGGAAGTTATAGTGATGCTGCAGGGGTGAAGCAGAATTAAAGTTACATATACAATTAATACACACACATGTTAAACCCTTGTCCATTAATCTTTCTCATCACAGAAGACCTTACCTGTCACAGGGAGGCTGGCTATGTTTTACGAATAAAGTTCTCTGGAACACCACAACTGTTTTTGTTTATCAAAGGAGATGTGACCAGCTTTACAGCTGTTAACATCCTCTCTTCCTTCTGTACTGACATCCTGCACAACATGCAATTTTATGAGATTACATAATGTAGTCACATAGCTTCAAATCATCAGGCATGGAAATAGATACAAAGGCATATGAATAAACCTCTTTCAACAAATTTAGACTATATGCAACATGGAAAATTAAACAAAAGTTCCCCCATAAGATGGATGGCTTGTAATCTCTCTTTTCCTCCTCTCTCCATGGGGCCAAACTGTGTTTTCTGGTTTTAAAATGATATGATTTTGCCTGAAAAGTAAAACAATACACTAAACAAGTTCATCTATAAATGTCACTGACATAAGGATGTATTGCCCTGCACACAGTGAGGATGCAGATGTACCACACTGAGTAGAGAATTGAGATGCAAAGAGATGGGAAATGCAGTGATAGGAGAATTTCTTTATGGTCCAAAACAGTGAATGGGAACAGAATAGGCAAATCTGAAAAGCATAATGTAAATATGAACACATTTTCTTCTAGTATGATAAAAAGTAGACACCAGTGTTCAGCAAAGCGGAATATCTCCAGCTGAGGAAAACACAAGCATGAACTGCTTCTCCAAGAGTGAAGTGGCAGCCAGGCCATCCTGTTCTGGAGCGCAGAAATTCTCAGGATTCTACTCAGATCTTTCTCATTGTTTGTTTGCTTTTGCAATCCCTAAAAACTGCTACGTACCAGATAATTTCTCATTGCTATACTGAGAAAGCCCCAGGGATATGTGCTGTAGCCATTCATTAGAAGAGAAAACCCCTTCCCCAAAACAGACCACCTTGCTCAAGTTATCCCAGAATCCACTCATACAGCTAGCATTGCATGCTTCTAAAAATCCCTTGTATTTCCATTTATCACATATTCAGCATGGTCAAGAGTTGAAAAGAACTGCATTGTATGGGAAGGATTCAGTCAGTTTTAAAAAATAAAACAAAACCATCACATTCTGTCTGCAAATTTAATTATATAGAAACAGTAACAGTGGTGATTAAAACTGTGAAAGTATTTTTTTCATTTATATACTGCAAATCTGGCAACACTGTGGCAACAATAGTGTTGTTGATAAAAATCTGTTTATGCCTTTTTGTTCTACCTATCCAAAGAGGAAAACTATGTTTTAAGTAAAAGGAATATGAACCAAATAATATTTTCATTTTCTTTAACTCTGAAAAGCTATTTAAACGGTCTAGTTTCAAACTGATAACATGTTATTGAAATGGAACTTTCACAGACTTACTTCTCAACCACGACAGGGGCTGTGAATGGAAACTACACTGCAGTAACACTGACGGAAAGAACTAACAGATGAACTTCTCATTTTACCATATCT
The DNA here is from genome assembly GCA_013396755.1 of Sclerurus mexicanus. Lineage (NCBI taxonomy): Eukaryota > Metazoa > Chordata > Aves > Passeriformes > Furnariidae > Sclerurus > Sclerurus mexicanus. The sequence goes on along the minus strand of VWZF01006461.1, from coordinate 2,104,143 downwards.
GTGAAAGCAGAGATGGCAGATGTTTAGAATATTACATCTGTATTACTCAGTTACGTAATTCACAGCCAAAACACGTGCACTAGAAATATGTGTGTGAGACTTCCTCCACCATGCTCAGAATGAAAAGCCAGTTCTGACCTAAACATCAGTGAAAGGTACCCACAGTGAAACTTCTGGATTTTCCACACTGTAACTTTTAATGGTATTTATAACGGTCCTCTGACACACAAACATCTCTAAATGATGGGAATATGATTTGCATACAGCAGAACAGAGCCATGCAACATGTAAGACTTGAATATTTGCAACAAGTTTATAGCTCAGAGCATCAACATGCTGTTTTAGCATCAGTGGGTTTCAAAGATAACTTTTTTACCTTGCTAAGCACATATCTCCCCACTCCTTTGCAAGCCAATAGAATGAAAGGAAATAGCAGATATTTTATGGCTCTTAACCACATTCAGTCGTGGCCCTCTACAAAAACATTTATTCCACAGCTGAGCTTTGAGCCAATGTAATGACAAGCTCCCAATTGTCCTGCTGCTATTGTGCTCAGTGACTCTCTTGCTCCCAGAGAACAGAGTGAATGACACCAGCTCAAAGACCAGTAAAAGCCCCGGTCCGTGACTGAACTAAGAGGTAATATATATGACCATAAATAATGGTAATAATGAATTAAGCAAGTTTAAATTACTACTTGTCTCATCAGCACCATAAAATTAATGCTCTCCTCAGATTTAAAAGGAATTTTCCACCAAATGTTAAGATACCAGTTATTCCTCTTTTCATCATCTGAACAACTTGGATGAGAAGAATAGACCTAGCAATGAGAGAGGCATTTGAGACAGGGCAAGATTAACAAGGAAAGGAGAAAAGGTTAAGACATGGAAACTGGGCTGAAGGAGACAAACAAAAAAACGGGGGCAGAAGAGACAGAACTGAGGTAACAAGATACTGCTATGAACAAGACATGTGACAAGAACACAGGGAGAAACCCCAATGTGGTAGAGCACAGTCCCCTCCAGAACACCAAAACCTGCCCAAACCACCACTCCTCTGCCCTCAAACATCTGTACAACTCAGAGGTACAGCATCCCACTCTACAAACAGGTTCCAGGGAATGACAACCTCCTGCCACCTTGTTGGCTCACTTAAGAGAAATGTGGTGGAGGCAAAGGTTTGAACTACTCTGATGAGTCACATGAATGGCAGCATGATTCCACTAACCAAATCAAAAAAATTCAGCCTGCATCTCTGACTAAAATTCAGCCTGAATTTAGAATTCAGTATTAGGAAAGTAACCTAGAAAACACACCAATATTCTGTGCAGAGAAAATTCAATTAAAATCTTACGTAACACTGCTGAATCAAGCACACGGACAGTATAGTCCATCATCAGAGATGCCCACATAACTTTAATTGCTCATTTCCTGTGCATATCTACTGCCCACATCTCTAATTACCAACGACATACCACCTTTCATTTTTCTTCAAGACTTTTCTGTTCAAGTAGATTTTTTCAGCCAAGATGAAATTATTCTACAAATCAGGACTTATGACAATAACAATCTTATAAAAGAGAATGTTGTTGAAAAAACATTATGGGGAAAAAACTAAGGAATTACAGAAAGAAAACAGGATGGTTAACCTGAAAGGCAGTGAATACTGCTTTGGAATATTGTCATATTGTCAGTGCCATATAGTTCCTACTTAATGCTAATCAAATCTAAACTAATCTTTCCAAAGGTAGTAATTACTAACATATTTCCATTTTTCTAGATATTGGGCTTGATTCCCACTACTCCTGAATGGGCATCTGAATTTATTAAGAGCTACATTTGAAAATACTAAAAATAATTAACCTGAAATAGTTTAGTTGCCTAAAAGTTCAGGCACTAAGTATTTTGAATTTTAGTACCCCAAATCAGCAAATGCTTTCAAACCTTGTGCCATTCAAAGCTTCATATATATTATTTGCTTCACTTCCCAGAGATTACAGGAAAAATAGCGTTTGAAATCTTTTCAACAGTCTGCAGCAGTACCCAAGAGCCCAAGGCAACAATAACACATTTCTGTATTCAAAGCTAAGTTTCAACAATAAGCTGAATAAAGAGACTAAAACTCACATGGGTCATTGAACAATGTCCCAATGTGGTGGGTGGAACTGAATAGATGCTCCCTAATCCCGCTGCCCTCTGCACAGAGCACACTGTGTTCCAGCAGTCAACACCTGGGCTGCACAGCAAGTTGGGTTTTTTTGATGCATCCTCATTTTGGAGAAAACAAAGGCTCTCCTCACTCTAGAGAGACTTCTGGGCTTTGTCAGTGCAAGCAGCAGTTTGTAGTGTAGGATTGTAAGGCAGGCTGAAGTAAAGGACTGTAGGGACAGTTTTGGGGACTTCAATGTGAAAAATAAACCTGTTCCTGCATATACACAGAAGTACTAACTAATGGAAAGCAATCCTACAAGGAAAAGACCGCAATGTCTTACCCTTTGCATGTTCTCCAAGTATCTGTAATTCAGAGAACTAAAGGAATAGTTTAAGTCTAAAGAACTGATGAATCTAACCTCTGAGACACTTCTGATCTGAATGGGTTTTCACCTCTTCACTTTGGACAGTGGGGTCACAGCAGATGAAGAAAACTGCACAGCCCATGGCTTCAGCTAAATACACAACTGCAATTCATTCAAGCTGTTTGGCCAACATTGGAAACCATGAGATACAAGCCTGATTAGTTATCAAAGAGAGAAGAACTCTTGAATTGAGTTATAGCCTTTTTGTTAGCTACCATGTAATTTTAACACATGCTACATAATTTGCAGTATTTGTTGTAACTAATTCTTTACTGCTGGTTCTTCTACTGAATAAACTAATTACATCTACTGCATTCTAAATTTAAACCTAAACCATCAGTTTAAAATTACTTACGTAAAACAATGTATTTTGCCAAATGAAAGCATGAGATCCAAATCTGTCAGCAGTAATGTTTCACTGAATGAAATTCAACTCTATAAGCCCTATTGTAAAAGAAAAAATTCCTAGGCTCACTGACTCAAAGGCCAGCATATTGTTTTATAGAAAATAATTACCAAATGTACAGCAGGCCAGTGGTAAAAGGTTACAAAATCAGTTAAGGTGTGATTTCACAATGGAGGCACGTCAATCTAGGCTTACACATCTGCCAAAACAGACCCTCTCATTCTCATCACCCATACAGTCCTTCCACCCTTTCCGTTTGCTGGCACTCACACACACCTGGAAACGCAGCAAGCTGTCCAAGGATTTGATCCAAGTAGTTATTGGCTGAGCTTTCAGCCAGATAAGTACGAAACAGCTTGCTGGAAGGCACTATGATTACTGGTGTTGACTGTGCAGCAGGAGATGAAGACAGAATTTCCCCTTCTGGCATCAGCATAGAACTTGGATCACATTAGGCCATGTATTTATGGCTGACTTCAGGGAGGACTTAAGCAATATAAACGTGCTACCTCCAAGCACAGGTACAGACACAGGAGAACAGGGCTAGAAACACCATGAGACAAACACAGACATTTCCTTTTTTCCTAAATTCTAATTTGTCTTTCATGTGACTGCAGAACTCAATATATTCACCTATCAATCCCTCCCCTCCTTACTTTTTATGTAGTTACAGTTATCTCCCAAAAATATATCTACAAGTGTGCTTGCAGACAAAACAGTATTAAAAATTGAATCTCATCATGATGGAGACAAGGAAGTGTAACACTAGGAAAGTAACTGCAAACACATGCAACACCACTGATAAGAGCTCACTGGTTGTAAAAGTTTGATTGTGGGACTTTATTGTTTGTTTCAAAAGATAACAAAGGCATTCTGTATGTCACGTATTGCTTTTATTGCCACAAGGATTAGACTACAACCTCAGATTCGCAGTTGCCATAAAACATTAGGCAAGACGACTGTGTGCCAAGAACAGCTAAGCATTGCTGCAAGGCCTCAGGTCTCTAAAACCCAACACATCCAACAAAAATGAACCATAATCTATGACAGTCTACTGCTCATGGCATTTTGAGGGTAACAAAAAAAGAAAAAGGCAAGAGAACTGACCTCAATTTACCAGCTTAGCAATGCACCACTCTCAGATAATTCCATTAGCCCAGACTAAGAATTGCCAGTATTTATGCACAGAGCACATGAGATCAAGACTTTCCAATAGCAGAAACATAACAAGAAGGGAAACAAGAGGGAGCAATAATCAAATTAAAAAGGGATTGACACTAGTAGGAGCTAAGACCAAAAAATGCAACTGAATGGAACAAGTTGGATTACTGTCTAAAGTTTGGGAGAAGTTGTCATACTCTCTTCCTTCCGCTCTTACAGCTACTAGAACCTCTGCACAGGGTTTTTCTGTTGGCGTTTTGGTAAGGGTAGAGACAAGCACACAAATGCAAGTACAAGACTCTGAACCACCCTAATGACATGTTAGGCTTTAATTTTTAATAACGAAACTTTAGATAATGTAAGTACCAACACTGTAAACTCTGCTGACAAATAGCCTGGGACCCGAACAACAATCCCATTTCCTTCCAAATTATCTTATAGATCATAATAAAATTACATTCAAGACACAGTACTCTGAAGAGGCTTTTTTCCCCAACTGTTATTTTAGTCTGGTTTGGATTCTGCTTTGAGAACAAACGTTTGGGAAGCACAGCCACTGCTGTATGAGCCACAGTGCACTTCTCAAGCTGTTTTACATTTCATCAGGCAATAACTGAACTTCTGGCAGGAAAGAAAAATACCAGTGAGACCCTTTACTGCAGAACACTTGTACAATCCCTGCAAACCTTCTAGATGCAGGCAAGCACTTACCCATAGAAATTACATTGACACTGTAGTCAGATTTTACCACTTCTATGGAGAACTGCTAAGAATAAAACTAGAGAGATGCCTTATTGGCAAAGCCATTCAAAAGGCACAGCAGACAATTATATTCTTTCCTTTTTCACTATTAATATATTCCAGAAAAAAAGACATAGTGAGCTGCATGTAATTATCTTACTAGTTCATTTCCATACAATGGCCATTTATTTTATTGCATAAACCCACATATTCCCATTTTCTCCTTTAAAAATGGAGACAGTGAGTGGTTTAGGTAATTACAGCTGTCATGGAAGGTTTGAAAAATAACTTTTCTGCTTGATGTATGCTTTAGGCCACTGGGAATGCTGTCAAATAATGACATCAGAGTCTACATTAACGCTGGCAAAATGCAATCATGCTTCCTTTCATATTTAACTCAGGTGGTTTATAGCCCTTCCTCTTCCTATTCCCTGGTGGAGAACAAGAGCAGAATGAACAAATCGTTTGTAACTCAACACAGATAAAATGGGCAGAGATTATGCACGGTAAATTAAAGACTGAGAAAGAAAAAGAAAAGCGCATCCTTGAATTGATAATGAAGCTTGCTCATTCTTCATCATCAATGAGCTTTGCAAGCCTGAGTCACTTCCTAAAATTCCAGTTAAGTTGCAAGGGAGAAACACAAAGGGATGAGATACTCTTTCAGCACCTAAGTTATAGTTATTACTGCACTACATTTCTTGTACATGAGCCATCCCACACATAGGAGAATGTTAGATGGATGACTGCATCACACACTATAGGAAGTTCCCTTCCCACTAATCCATTCCAAAGCTCTCAAGCACAGACTGTCCCACCTTCAATTTGATTTTATGTTATGTGATCTTAATTCCAGTCAAAGTACAAAACAACCGGAAACTATTACTTTACTGCCTGCTGAAGTTATCTGCTCAGTTCTGAAAATAACCTTCAATAACACCAAGAATAAAAGTACAGCAAACCTGACCTGGTTTCATTTTAGATAGTCCTGTCAGGAGCAGCGAGTTGGACTCAAGGATTCTTACAGCCCCCCTCCAACTTCAGATATTCTGTGATTTTACAATCTGTTTATCAAATATTTTTCCAAAGTCAAGTTACACCTGTCAGAAACTTGGCTCTGATGTCTGTTTAGTGGAGGGTTAAGAATGGCACCTGGAAGCTATTACAGCTTGAGCACCAGGATTAGTATTAATCAAATATGAACCCTTAAAAGGTCCAAAGAAATGTAACTTTCCCATTGATTTAACACCTGAAAATGCACCTTATGGCTGACATCACCCATCATCAACCTCAAAATCTGCAGAGAGCACCCAACTAAACTTGATTAAGTATCTAATCTCTAACACCCTGTTTCTACTGACCCGCTTTGCTGTTCACCTGCGTAAACAGCGGCTTCCAGGCAAGGCCAGTGAATCTGTTAAGGCTTGAGGGTGGTTTTCCGGCAGGATAGTTACATTAAGGAGGGATGTGATTCACTCCCGCCTCGTAAGCATCGATGTGGTTACAGTGACATGCAATTACTTCTATTACCACAAGAATGGGAATGAGCTACACCAGTATAACATGATCTACACTGGAGATGTGTCTATTCAGGCACGTGAGGAGGAGGAAGGTTTGTAGTTTGGGAGTAATTCCAATGATGTTTATGAAACACAGACATGTTCCACCTCATGTGCTCGGAGTCTTTGTGGCCCAGCAAGTAGGAAGGCACTTGGGAGTCTACAGTCGGGGGGTTGTTTAAAGTGCTTATTTTAAGTGTTTGCAACACCTAGCAGAGATGTATATCGTATCATGCTATTTGTGGCTATTCCCATACAAAAGAATTTTAAGTTTCACAAGAAAGAAACCAACGTGGGGATTAAATTTGGAGCTGAGCACTCCACTGAAAAGTGGGGGTCAGAAACACTTGCACGGACTTTTTTTTCACTGTTCAGCCTTATTCGAAACAAAAAAGTCATAGAACAGACCACACTAAAAAAAAGGCACAAGATGAAGTTATTCACAGCAGCCTTCCAAACAGAGAGTTTAAACAGAATGTGTCCCCCCCACACACACACTCAATAAGCTTTCCTTCTTACAACTTAAGAACAATTCTAGCTTTTTCTAAGGTTCATTGTGATGATAAATGCACAAAAGCGTATGGCATGCACTGCCACTTATTAGCATTTAATGCTTCTTGAACAACTACAATGCAAATATTCATCACAATAGATGGGAACCTTGGTGGAAACAAGAATTCCCACAAATTGTTTAAGAGTACAGTAAATGAATAGTGTTATAAACAAAAAGCCCCAACTTCTCACAAATGTCTGTGCTGCACTGGTTTATGGATTAGCCACTACACGCTCATTGTGCAACTGCATTTGCACAAAACCCTCAGAACAAAAAAAAATTATACCCCAACAAGAAATGTTTTCTATTTATAGATATGTTCAAGTCAAGCAAACAACAATTATCTCCAAGTTTGCTCAGGTTTTCAAGGGTGGTTTTTCTAAATTAGTGACAGATTTTTGCACAAATAGGATGTTACAGGACAGAGTATGAAGTCAGACAATTTTAAAGGAGGTTCCATTCTGAATTACTTGACTGACAGTGTAACCAACACACTAGCAAACATGGTAACTTGAAAAAAAGTGACATTTGAAGTTTATTTCTAAGCTTTCAAGCTACAATTCAACACAAAACACTAAAAAAAATCTAAATGACTGCAATACAATCAATCAAAGCTACAAACAAATGGCATACTGACGCCTTTTAAAGCTACCTTTACTTTACTTCTAGAACTGGACAATCAAAATAAACATAAACTACATTTGCTCTATATAATGCATTAAGAAAACTTCTACATCCTGCACACTCTCATCGTTTTCCAAGTTCCTGCCGCTCTATTCAATACAGTAATATCTAAACACACTCCACAAACACCTTTTTGCTTGTGATCATGGTACTTACAAGCAGAGTACACCTTTCTAGTCTACTTTTAAGAATATATTTGAGGAGCAGAGGGATAAAACCAGACCTGTTGGTTACTATGCCTTGTAAAGTATTTAATATTCCTAAATATCCTTTAAACCATATTACACAAGAGAAAGAAAGAAAAGCGACGTGACTATGTTCACAGTACCTTTCATACCTTGTTTATGGCTATCTGAAATTAGAATAACAGAAACGTAAGAGCTTACAGAGCTTATAAGAAACAGTTGTCTTTGGCATAGGCACACTTGACAGCCCTCCTTTGAAAGTTGTTTGCCCTGTCAGCAGCACAGGATGAGACTGTGTATATGTATATACACACTTACACAGAGATACATCAAAGCAAGCACACAGCTGGCTAAAACCACATCAGCGAGAGCAGCAATACTGGGAAAAACCTCGCTGCTCTTTTCAAGAGAGTCTCCGATAAGGGAAACACTTCAGAGCGGAGAGGATAAAGAAAAAAAGTCTCCAACAAACGGCAGAGATCTCATGAGAGGGGCAGAGGAAGGAGAACCCTGACACAGCTCCTCCATCCTGCCTCAGCCGGGCAGAGGAAGGGCGGAGAGCGGACGGAGGCGGCGAAACCAGCTTCAATTTAACAAGAGACAGCAAACCGGCCCCTCAGGCTCGCTGCCNCACCCGCCACGGTGGGATGTCACAGGCTGGTTTTTCGGGTCAAACCCGCCCCCGCAGGAAACCGAGGTTGCAGCGGGCAGATCCCAGCTGGGTGGGAAAAGGCGTAACTCCTTCACGGTTTTTTTGCTTAACGTCATCACTCCCTAAGAGGCCACACTCTTAATAAATGCCGTAAATGCCATCCTGCTCTGCTGCTCCCGCTGGACCAGGTGGCGCCTCGCCCCGGCCCGAGCGCGGCAGCCGGCGGAGCTGAGCCGGGCAGCGGGGCCGAGCGCAGGTGAGCGCAGACACCGCCCCCAGCACCTGTCACACACACGCACAGGCAGCGCTCGTCTCACCTGCGCCGCCGGCTCACGGCAGCTCCGCAGCACCGGGGCCCAGCGACAGCGCCTTCTCCAGAGCAAGACGGGACACGGGACACAGCACCAGCCAGCGCCTGGGCGGACAGACCTGGCACTGATCGCACCGAACCACCACCTCAGACACGGGACGTGCATTAGTAGCAGACACATTGAAACGCAACGGAGCCTACCTGGTTCCACTCCAAGAGGTGCTCAGTTGTCAGGGTATTAAGCTAGGCAATGGGCACGAGCCCTCTTTAAATTAGGCTGCTTTTGGCTGTGTTCTTCAGAACATTTAATGAGAACTTAATAAGAACCTCTTGCACGCTATTAGAAAATTCACATAACCAGTATATTGCCCAGGTGGTTATAACAGGAAAAAGACAGTATGAAACCTGTAACCTTTTATTTAAAAAAAAAAAAATTAACAGCTTCAGAATAGATCAAATGTAATAACTTCTCCAAAAAATACCAAAAAGTACAGTGTAAAGCATCTTCTCATTAAATACAAACTAGGATTTTTGATGCATTGCATCAATGTTTTGCATCTATGTTGATGCAAAAGAATTTTTTTGTTGCATCCTGGCACATGGAAAACATATACACTGAAACAGGATGACTGACAACACCTTATCTACCCAAATTCTAACAGTGGGACATTTTAAAAAAAAAATTCCTAATAGTAATTGAGAAAGAAACCTTAACACAATTACATTTAATTTGCTTCTGCTAAGGTATATTTTTCAANCCCAGCCTGGGTGGTGTCGCTGAGATCGTGGTTGGCGGCGCTGGCCCGCGGGTAGTCCCGGAGCTTCCTGCCGCTCAAACTGAGGGCCCCGCTGGCCGCCGCTTCTTCCAGGGCTCTGTCCAGGGAGCGGCTCCAGGAGCCGGGGGCCGCGGGGCCGGGCGGAGCGGGGCACGCCACGGGCATCGCGCCTCCGCCGCCCTCCGGCGCCGCCATTTCCCCGCCGCGGCGCGNACCGCCCCCAGCACCTGTCACACACACGCACAGGCAGCGCTCGTCTCACCTGCGCCGCCGGCTCACGGCAGCTCCGCAGCACCGGGGCCCAGCGACAGCGCCTTCTCCAGAGCAAGACGGGACACGGGACACAGCACCAGCCAGCGCCTGGGCGGACAGACCTGGCACTGATCGCACCGAACCACCACCTCAGACACGGGACGTGCATTAGTAGCAGACACATTGAAACGCAACGGAGCCTACCTGGTTCCACTCCAAGAGGTGCTCAGTTGTCAGGGTATTAAGCTAGGCAATGGGCACGAGCCCTCTTTAAATTAGGCTGCTTTTGGCTGTGTTCTTCAGAACATTTAATGAGAACTTAATAAGAACCTCTTGCACGCTATTAGAAAATTCACATAACCAGTATATTGCCCAGGTGGTTATAACAGGAAAAAGACAGTATGAAACCTGTAACCTTTTATTTAAAAAAAAAAAAATTAACAGCTTCAGAATAGATCAAATGTAATAACTTCTCCAAAAAATACCAAAAAGTACAGTGTAAAGCATCTTCTCATTAAATACAAACTAGGATTTTTGATGCATTGCATCAATGTTTTGCATCTATGTTGATGCAAAAGAATTTTTTTGTTGCATCCTGGCACATGGAAAACATATACACTGAAACAGGATGACTGACAACACCTTATCTACCCAAATTCTAACAGTGGGACATTTTAAAAAAAAAATTCCTAATAGTAATTGAGAAAGAAACCTTAACACAATTACATTTAATTTGCTTCTGCTAAGGTATATTTTTCAACATTAAAAATAGGGGTTTAAGTACTATATAGCCTCAGACTGCACTCTGACATCAAAACTGCTATACAAAAAAAAAGCCCTTCTGCTGTCAAATGCTCTTCAAGGTTGAAGTTGCCAGTATATGCTCGTTAACTTGGAATTTGAGATAAAAATGCAAGGAAACCAACTCTGTCAGAAGTCAAATGTAAATCCTTCAAGAACGTGAAAAGGAGTTAAAACCCGCTTCAAACATCATAAATATTCCTGGATGCAGTAAAACCACCACTCTTCTACCTGACTGTACCTAAACCTCATTGCTATAGATCAGTGCTAAGCTCATCAGTTCCTGGTCTGGAAGCAATTCTGAAGAAGTACCTCAGTTTTAGAGATTTATATAAATTCACACTGAAGATGCCTTGGTTGTTACTCCCTGCAGATTCTCATGCACAGACTGCAAGCTCCTGCTTAAAGCCTTACACACCTTGGCAAACCGAGGGCTTTCCTCCAGTAATGTTCCCTGGTTTCAGCCAATTTCCAGATGTCTGATCACTTCGGATCAGCTACACATCTTACCTCTCTTTGGTATACACAAACAAGTACTATTAGATTGCTTGCCTCCAGCTATTCCTAAGAGCCAGAGAAAACCCTGTGGGGCAAGGTATGCAGGATGACAATCCTGTGTCTGGGAGGGTAAGGAATTCTACCATACTGCTGACTTCCTTGTGAGCTGCTGTATTTATTCCTATGAAACTGTTAAAAAATGTGGAGTTATTGCATTAAGTTTGTGAAAAACCTTGCAAAAAGAAACAGAAAGCTGAAGTTTAAGGAAAAAAGGAGACAGACTCCATTTACAGAGGAAGATGATGAACTTCGAGCTATTTGTAATATAAATTACACTCACACTGTGCCTCTGCAGTACTCCTCCAATATGATGTACGATCTGGACCACTTTTAAGGATAAGAGTAGAATAGTCTCCATCCCAGTTACATATTTCGGGTCTCAGCTAACAGCTTTATTTGCGAAAGTGAGGATGCAAAACATTTAGTTTTCAAGGAAAGAAACGGAACTTTAAAAGCACAAAGAAGTACAGAACCAATGCTCCCATGAAAAATGCCGCTACATTGCTACCAAAGTATCCATGGACTGAGGCTCTGTGCCAAACTGCAGTCCAAGGGAGAGCCCATGGGCAGTCCCTAAAAAACCCTACAATGGGGTTTATAATGAAACACTTACACAGTCTTACTACCGTAACAGAGGGGCTGAAGAACAGATACTGAGTACTCCTTAATAAAAAAACAAAACAAAACAAAAAACCACAACTTTTTAAATTCTTGTTTGTGTTTCAATTGTGATATGAACCAAAACCAGTGTTTGTTGTCAGCTGGGCAACAGAATATTTTCCAACCAGGTGATGGTGCCAATCCAACGGATCAGTTTCCCCACTTTTTCTCCCTCAGGGCACGTGTCTTTTACCATTGAAAGTAAAAGTAATAAAGAGACATAGATCTGCCACCATCTTAGCAAGATGTCTGGAGAATTTCAGTGACGTATGCTGTATTCTTCTGCCCACTTGTATCTCAGGTTCTTAGGAAGGTGGGATCAGTGCCCAAGTCCATGTGCCAAGTTAGCCCACTGTTACAAACCGGCTTCCTTTGTTCTGAGACAGTGCTGTTCTTTGCTCCTTCAGGATCCCAAATCGTTCATTCAACGTCATCCCTGTCTGAAAAATAAAGTCATTTAACCATAAACTTAAAAGATGTTCAGTTAATTTAATCAAAGTAATGGAGATAAAAATACTTTTTTCCTCAATCTGTATCACCACTTGACTCCTTCATTGCCTCACTTGGATGTTTTTAAAAGGAAGGATTGATTTCATAATTTCCTACACCATTTAAAAATCAGAATGGACTACACATCAAGAGCTTGCACTTCTCAGAATTCATTAAGAACACACAGTACCCAATGTCATTACTCAAAGCCTACTAAAAATACGATAGGTTAAACTGAGGACAGACTGAAAAAGGGAACTTTCACTACACATTTCCTCACAGAGACTCTGCAACTTCAACAAATATGTCACTTCACTGTGTTAATGCAGGTTGTTTTCCAGTTCACCCTGCTGAGGCTGGAGTCTAATCCAAAAGTTCAATTAATTTTACAGCACTGTAGAGTATTTTTGCTTATTCATGGATGGAACAGATCCAGATCAATGCCTTGACCCCATGCAGTTTTCTACAGCTGGCACTAGGAGCTCATTACAAGAACAGCACTTAACTCTGTCACCTGTAAGAAATCCTTCAATGACATCACCAGGATTCCTGCACCAAATCACCTGTCTTCATGAAAATTGGGAAAAATTGCTCATCTTTCAAGCCTTTATGTCATCACATTTGATTTCTTTTTCTTAGATGCATAGCAGAAGTTGCCTTAAAAATTAGCTGCCAGGGTTACACACAGGTTACACAGCTTTAAGTAGCTCATCCGCGAGTTACACACAGCTGCTGATGCAAGCACAGCAGGAACACCAGAAGGCTTTTAGGAATATTCAACATTTTCAATCCCGTTTAAATCACGTGGGCATGCAAGACATGAACTAGAAGAACAGGAATGGTGTGTTTAGCTACTTGCTTGAAGTTGCATTGCTAGTTAGTGGAAGAACTGGAAGCAGAAACAAGAAGTAGCCACTAGTTCCCTCTTTCTGCCACTAGTGAGTTGAGGGGTAAAGTGCCTCACTGGCTTTTATTGGTCTTGAAATTACTTGCACAGTTCTGAAAAGAAACTGCATTTACCTGTTTTCCAACACTATTAATATCAAACTGCAATGGAACCCCTTTTGGAATCTTTTTCTCTTCAGATTGGTCCCTCTTCATCAGAAACGGTGGCACAGGAGTACGAGTTAATCGTAATTTCTGGGAACTGTGAAAGAAGAATGTTACAAAAGACATGATGAATATGTGTTTTATGCAATAAAGCCTAGATGCTGATAGAGGCATGAATTTTTCATCAAGCCATTTGATCAGGCTGGCTGAATAGATGGAGGGCACAAATTCAAGAAGATAAAGTCAGGCAGAACTATAAAAGGGACCATTTGTTATTGTTATCAGACAGCAAGTGGCCCCGCAGGAAAAATTCTGATTTTTGCTCCCTCAGTCCTACCGACAAACACGTAATTTACAGTTAATTACCTCCATGAATACAAAAAATAAAATTTGGTACAGTCTTCCTTACTGATAAAATGTCACTAATGAAAAAAGCTACTCATGACATTTTAAAAAATAGAACTCCTATAAACACCAGCACCACCATCTTCTCAAAGACAAATATAGCAATGCTCTCTTGAAGCATAACTCCAGCAGTATTTTTATAGACCAGGGAGGAACTATTACCATCACTCATCAACTAGGTGCTCATTGATTTCCATTCATATAGGGGAAGAAAACATCTTCAACACGATCTGATTTGGAAGGGGCAGACAAGGTGAAAATCTACCAGTCCACTGCTCTTCCACTCTACACACCGCATCAAGCTCCTAACAGGGAGATGATGTGTGAAATCCAGCTGTGGTTTTATCTAAACACAGCTCAAAAACATTCAGAATGGGGCCAGATTAAAAAGCCTTCGCAAGCCGCTGTGATTCTGAGGTCACCTGAAATAGCTGCAAGGAACTTGCTAAATGGATCAGAGCAACAATTTCAAAACTTATTTGAAAACTCACATAGGGGTTATGATTGCTCCTGGGTTGTCAATAGACACAGTCAGGATCCCTCCACTTGTGGTAGAAGTTCGCCATCTAGTTTGAAAACACAGAAATCACTTACAAAAATGTTGCAGAAATTTCAGTCAGAGTATCTTTAAAGGTGCATCCAGAACACTGGCCAGTAAAGAATGCACAAGCTTTCAGAATGTTAGCCAATACAAAGAGCACATGCAGTTCCAAAACACTTGGCTACTGATTCTTGTACTTTTTACATGACTGAAATCTATTCAGGTGAGCACTACATCACACGCTGTCAGGGTGCACCAGAACTACATCACTGACCCAACTGTTTCAAAACATTGTTTCCTTGCCAAAGATGGGGCTGAAATGGTCCTCACAGCAAATTCAAGAGGTGATAGACTGCAGTCTGTGGTACCTGCTGCTTGCTCAGCCTGCTGTGTTCCCAACAAACATGCTGTGACGATCCCGGCAGGCACAGAACGATATGGGAAAAATATGTGGGGGGAGAGCTGAGCATCCACCTTGTCATCTGCCTTTTTAATTTCCAAGCTGCTTCATAGGCTTATATGCATATTAAATAATGTGAAAATTACATCAAGAGCTCAGGAGAACACTAACGTTTGAGTTTTATTTCCAGTCTATGCAGTATTCATGAGTGCTAGAGATTAGTCTGATCCTCTGAAGCTACCACCTTCCCCCTCATTCTTACAAGCATCTTATGCAAACAAACTCCTTCTGGCTAAATTAGAAGATAATTTAGGAAATAACTGAGAATAGGGGGAGGATCACTGTCACTCTCATTGACGTGTCTGCAGGGTAAAAAACCCACGCCATTCAATTATCATGGCAAGGAAGTCTGAGCTAAAATGAGAATCTCATGAGTAACAAAACTGAAGTTTGCCAAATTAAATACTTACTGACGAGTTCTTTTTACTGTCTGATTATCAAGATCATCTGTTGTCTGCACTTGAGCCTGCACCTGAAAACACATCAATACAGACACCAGACTTGAATACTGCTTCAATTCCAGCTAGAAATACAGAAGTTCAAAACCAGAGGTTTAAAGCTGTTTGTACACTCTCTGCACCAACAGGGTTGTGCTGTCAGAGAGACTTAACAATAACTGTCCTTTTACCTTTGTAAGACACTGGAAACAAGTTACTTTAAGAACAGAAAATGATTTAAACAAAACTGCCAGTGACAGTAACTTAACCAATAGACAGATGGCAACATTTTTGAGGACTATGCCACCAAATACACACTTTACTAAGATACACCAAAATGTTACCAGGCCAGCAAGAAAAACCTGTCCAGTTTCTGATCCTGTCTGTAATTTTGCAATCGATGTGTAAGGAAAACAGGAGCTAATTACAGCAATGGCAGATGTAGAATGAGGGCACAAATGAAAACCAAACCTGCCACTTTGCATTCACTGCACACCCTCTATTCTCTGGATCTTAATCAAAACAACTAAAGAAAATCATTAAGTCACTAAGAACTTAAATTAAGTAAAATAAATAATGCCAGAATAACCAAAAAAGCAAACCAAACCATAATCAGATTCTGAAATGTATTTTCGCTCTATTCTTCATCTGAGGGAAATTTCTGAAAGCTGGACAATGCTTTCTAACATCTACATCTAAAAGCAAAAACCAATACCTTGCAACCCCCCCAAACACAAGCTCCATGCCCCTTAGAATAGCCCACCTACACTGGAATGGGAAGCGAGACTCAAAGGAGTCAGTAACTGAAGAGGACAAGCACATTTCCCTAGCAGAATCCATGCCTATCTTCCAGTCTATCTGAAGTTTCTACTCAGTTCTGACACTGGAAGTTGATTCCTTTGTATCAGTTACAGGTTAGCTTGTACAACTGTACTGTGGTACAATTTTCTTGTGGCTTTCAGTAATTTTTATTACCTTCAGGCCCCTTCTAAACAGGAAAGTTGCTTGACGAGTGTCTTTCTGCTGATTTAGTTTGTTTCCAATTCTGACAAAAGTGGGTGGCATGTTATTCCTGTAATATTTATAAAAAATATAGTTATCAAAGGCTCCACAGGTTAACACCTTAGAGAGACTACTATGAAAGTCTAGGAAGTGCACAAATCATCCATAAGGGCATCTGCAGTGCTGCCTCTTTGAGGCTGAACGCTTCAGCTGTGATACACTCCTCATCTACTAGGAACAAAATACATTACTCCTAAATGGAGAAATCACTGCCTAATGCTTCTATGTCACAGGACAGCATGGTAAATAACTCTGCTTTTCACTTTGCTCAGTATCCTCCAGCACTTTAAACACTGCTGATTAGATGAAAAAAATAAAATTGATATGTATAAAAAAGGTTTGTTTACAGTTTCCACAATGGAGTCACAGAGTGAAAACTTTCATCCTGGAGACCAATTTGGTAGCAGTTTCCAACATGTGTTAATTCCAGCACAAATAAAACATGCAATGGCATCCATGAAGCTGTAGATGGCACCACATTCCACAAAGGCATTTTGTTTAGGACGTTCACTAAACCATGGCTGACACTTTAAAGCTACGGAAGTTCATACTGGCCACTTCCATATAGAATCATAGAAACATGGAATGGTTTGGGTTGGAAGGGACTCTAAAGATCATCCAGTTCGAACCTCTCTGACACGGGCAGGGACATCTCCCACTAGGCCTGGCTGCTCAAATACAGGCTGCCTACGATTTAACTGAAGGCAGGATACCAGGTGCTCACAAATAGAGGTACTTTCTCAGTGCTCTAATGGCAATAAATATCTGGCTTTGTATGAAGACCATGTTTGTCCCATGCTTGGCTTCCAGATTTGTAGAACTTCACACACAAGGCAGTCTTGACCATATTGCTACTGCCAGTACCTACTGTCTTCCCTTGGACTTGTTCCTGTCAAACAAGACTCACTATGGAAAGTTGCCAAGGAGAGTTCAGAAACCAGGCTTGGTATTTTACCTCCTGTTTAGTGGGGCAGTCCTCCTGAGGGCAGCAGCTTGTCTTCTCTGCATTTCAGATTGTCTCTGCACGTTTGTTTTCCTTTTTAAAACTGGGTAATTCCGCTGTGCGTTCTTAAAAAACAATAAACATATACAGCATAATGTATACTGTACACACCCAAACATTTTTCTGTCAGTTTCCATTTACAAACTGCATATAGAATACATTTGGCTTTGCCTACCTTTCACTGTCTAGTGTAATTTGAAAATACCTTCTACACTTCCATGAATCCTCTATTTTCCACATTATCAGGAGGAAAAAACTGCAGAGCTTAGCAGTTACTTTTTCATTACTCCATGTCCCTAAACTGACAAAATCCATGCTCCACATTTTGTTAAAGTTAGCCTTCTTCACAAATCCAAAAGCAATCCCCATTCGACAATACCGAATGAGATGGAGCAGGCATCAATGCTCTACTGATGGAGTCTAGTATTCTGCAAAAACTTCCGTTTTTGTAATGGTAACCACATGCTTAACACCTGCAGTCTGGCTGAATCATTGGTTTGCAACAAAACCAATTTTTCCTGCAGAAATACAGTGAATCCCTCCAGACTTGCACAAAACATACTTTTGTACTTCAATAATCATGACTTGCAACACAATTAAGTGTTAAAAACTACTTTGACACCTCATCATTATCCAGCCCACCCAAAACACATCCCCAGTTTAGTAAAAGCTTGTACCATATGCCTCCATTTCATATTTCAGCAGCATTGCTCTGATGCAGTTGTGTCTCATTTTTTTAAGCAGTTCAGACACGAATCACTAAGGTTGTACTAATTACCTTCTCACTCAGTGGCTGTCTGTGCAGAGGACTGATTCCTTTGTGTGAACCCACTGCTTTCTTGGCTGCCAGGCCAGTTATAACTCCATAAGAACGCTTCTTCCCTGCTATCTTCTTTCTGCGCCCCAAACGATTCTTACCATAACCTGCAACAAGCACAAAAAGTTCAACAGTTCTTACTGAAAGAAAAAGCCTAATGCTTTAAGAAGCTTTATAAGCAGTCCAAGATATTTGGCTGCACACTTCAAACCTTACAGCAGAAGTCATCATTATGCTTGAACACAATTTGGTCAGTTATTTTAGCAGCTCTGGCCCAAACCCCAGCACAGCAATAATCCGCTTCTCACACGGACCATGGTTTTGCTCTAGTTCATTGCATTAATTTCGGCTGAAAGTGTGTTATTTGACGTGTCTACAGGGCCAACTTAAGAGCCTTCTACCATAGAAAACTACCAAAATACTTTGAAATGGAACTTCATTAAGTACTAAATAATATAAAACCAAATCAAACAAAAAACCCTCCTCGGCTCCCTACCTATTCAGTAAACTTTAAGTTACCAGTTTAATTTAAAGAAAAACAACAACCTTCCAATATTATTTATTTAAATCAGTGGTTCCCAAGACATGACTTAAGAATAAAGAACACAGCAACTGGCCCACAAAATCATATTAAACAGCACATGAATTACATCACATTTAAAGTGTTTTCAATTAGAAGTCTGCATGGCAGTCTGAACAAACTGAAGATTGAAAGCAGCCTTTGAATATAAAAGGCTTGTAAGGCTGAGGTCTGTAGTATCTCCAGTTACAAGGGTTGAATTAGCCCTGTCTGAAGCCATTTAGCTTCATGCTATGAATACAGACCATGCTTCAGTTTTGTCCCAAAGCATCATCCCCTCTAGAACCTCAGACTACAAAATAAACGTAAGACTAAGGATTCAGCTCTCCAGCAACAGACACATCTAGTTTTAACATATTTGACTTAACAGCATTCATAATAAATCTGTGCTTCCTCATGAGACAGGAGCCATCACATGAGGTAAATCTCTAATCAGAACCCAGCTTAGATCAATTTGCCATGGAGAACTGCTGTGTACCCACAGTTCGTGGCTGGTTAGCAAATGCTCTTTTTTTCTAAGAGAAAAGCTGAGAAACAGGATTGCTTAGGCTGAAAGGGACCTCATGAGGTTTCTGGACCAACCTCTGATCAAATAAATTACAACATCCAAGTTAGCTCAGGCTGCACAGGGCTTTGTGCAGTTGCATTCTGTGTATCACCAAGGACAACTTTTATTTAAATGAACAATGTTCCTCTATCTGTTGCTACCCCCAAAAAGCTGAAAAGAGCCCCAGCTCAAGTTCCTCACTTCTTTCCAGAGAGTTTGGCAGCCACTTCTAAAACCACAAGGAATTGAATGCTATTGATCATTTGTGGTTTCTGTAGCTGTCCACAAACAGAGGATTTGCTACTTACCAGAATAATTTCGATAGCAACAGAGCAGCAATCTACTGGTTATAAGCTAATAACTAGAATGCTCAGAGGAGCTATTAAATGACACCTTCTGCTTAAAAACAATATAAGAGAGGTTTGTCTTCAACGGGAAAAATGTGTGGAGCACTTAGAGGTATTCACAATGTTTCAATATATCATGAATCTGGCAATTTTGCAAAAAAAAAAAGCTTGTTTTTCTCCTAGAACACGGGCAGGCAAGCAGGGAAGGTTTCAACAGAGAAAAGTAACTGCCAAGACAGTTGTATTCAGTTTCATCTTTACAGCTCAAATTTCTCCCAAAATTCTAAATTCTAATACTTGGGGTTTTGTGCCCTTTAGATGGTAAACAATTGCACTTGACAACTGCAGTCATTAACAGAGCCTACAAGTTTGATAATCTGCAACTTAAATTCACTTACTCTTCACCCACACAAACATTCTCACACTTCGGCTGAGAGATGTAAAATTTTTTCTGCACTGTCACCAATTTATTAGAGATGCACAAGTAACACAGCTGTGTGGGCCTGCATAAAACCCAAAACTCCTCTGAGCCCTGAACAACACAACATTCTACTGATCCCTAAAGACATTTGTGTCTAAGACATTAATAACGAGCTGCTGCTACAACAAACACTAAGCAAGACAAAGAAAAAATGGGGACTGTTGTGAATATGCCAGACAGATGTCTTTGTTTTAAATGAATGCTACTAAACAAGAAATTGCATGTATTAACCTAAGCACCTAATTAGCTTCTACTGAGGTGATAAGCTTTCTGATCAGAGATTATTTTTTATATTTTCATGATCCAGTGCTAAAAATGTACTTTTCAAAATTAATTTTAAGCAAAACCAGTCTATACTTTAAGCAGGTGCTGGCCATGTACTGGACTAAATTGTGGGAACATTTTAAAATATGTCTTGTCTATAAAAAAACCCTGACAGTTACTCAGAGGAACTGACAGCAAAGCTGTTATTGTGCACTTTTCCTCCCTTCGCTCCCTGCCTATATGATTTTTCCCCTTTTTGTATTCCACTGTAAAAACATTGGCTTAAGAAGGCTGACACAGTACTTTCTTTACATCCCAAGCTCTTAGCAAGAAAAGCCAATTCAGACTCTGCACTATCCATTTATATATTCCAGAGTCAGCATTACAGGCTGCAGTAACAGATATTTGGGGGAGGCCTACAAAGAGAATTCTACCCAACAAATATAAATATGCTGTCTTTTTCACACAAATCTCCGAGTTCTGTCAAGGCCTCCACATTTCCTACTACACAGGCATTGGCATAAGCACTCATTATATCCATCTCTGAGAAGGGACAAAGTATCAACACCATTTCCAAAATTAAAATAAATTTAAAGAACCAGAAAGAAAGCCAATCCCTCCTCAAGTTAAAGGCAGTCCTTCAAGCCCCTAAGGTCCCTGAGAGCCAAACATATCAATCACTTTCTCACACTGAACCAGAAACAAACCCAAACATAAATAGAACAGGAAAAAACTGAATCATAATCAAAAGTATGTATGATACTATTTGAAAGACACCTGAATTGACCATCTCAATACATGCATTTCATTAGGTTACACTTGAGCTCAAAAAAGATACTGTGCAACCCACATCATGTGTGGCACACACACCTTTCTGCTGCTGGATTCCCCACTTGGAGCCGGGAGAACCGAACTGTCGAGTTTGATTCTGCTGAAGCCCTCTTTTTATTTTGGGAGAGTATTGCTTTCTCTCTTCTTTCTTGTTCAGCTTAATTATATCATCTGCAAGAAAAAAAACCCCAAACAAGTGACACACTGTGTAAAATTTGACATACTGAATAAAGCCCATTGAGCAGCCTGGAGTCATGGAAAACAGACCAGTCAATCTTGCAAAGGCAGCACACACAAGTTAAGGTTTCAGAAACATTATTGCTATAAGCATCCAAACCCTATTAGTCTTATAGTACTTACTTTATAATACATTACCCTAGCAAAAGGGAAGCAGTTGCATACATCCAGAAAATTCAAGAGGCTTGTAAGATCATGGCACTCAGCCCAGCATTAAATTTTAAACTGAATGACTCCATTAGTTTTTGCATACTGTTAAAGTAATCCCATCTCACTCCCAGACTGTGCACATTCCAGACAAAAAGTCAATTCCAACCTTAGTTCTTTCATCCTAAGTTACTTAAGAAAGATCACACAGAGAGAAGTTGGGCCATCAGTTATTTTCAGATGTTCACCGAGACTGAGGTGATGGGAAAAATGCAAGGCTTCTCTCCCCCCATACTGGCAACCCAAAACAATCATCTTATCTATTGTCCCAGGAAACAATGTTGGACAAATTTTTTTAATTATTAATTCGTTCAAGAGTATGTGACAGGAATAAGCTGATGAAAAGTGAACAGCAGGTCTGTCAAATGCAAATCATGCTACATCAGTCTGATTTCCTTCACTGACCTGGTAGCCAGCTCAGGAGAGAAGAGTAAAGCAACAGGTGTGGCAGCTTTTATCTGTCAGCTTGGTCACAAAAACACCAGAAAGGAAATTGTCAGACTGTGATTACTGCACCTCAATCATGAAAGCACAAATGATAAAGACTTCATGTAGCAACAGGGAGCCTCCACAAACCTGTGGACAAGCTTTCTTGAGTCAAGGAGAGATGAAAATGGGGTTACTCTGTAACTGAGTTCAAATGGACTCACATAGAGCAGGAAAAATATAAGGCCAAAAATCAGCTTACTTTGCTCCAAAAGTGATTGAATATTCAGATAAAAGCTATTAGGACAAGGAATATTGATACAGGTCACTCAGTGTCTGATATCTCTATAACCATCTTTACCAAGGAGGTTATCCCTGGAGCAAGGATTAGTATTCAGCCAGGAGCATTATTTGGACGTAGCATGTTCAACAAAAACCGAAACTTCCAAAGCTGTTAGAGCAGAACATGTAATTCTGCACAATGGCTACTTCCATTCCTATGGACCTGTCATACAAACCACCACGTTCATAGAACATGGGTTCTTGCTTCACAGTTTATCTGCTTCATCTTAAATCCCATTTTTCCAGGTCAGATATTGCTGCACACAGGGTTACAAATTTTTAACAAAAGGACTCAATTTTCAGTTATGCTTTTATTTGTGGAAATGAAGAATATTTGGAACTTTATGCATTTGTTAGTGGAGACACACTGAAACATTCTCCTATCTTGCCTGAGATCAGAGAACACACCTACAGCTGGAACAGCAGAATCATCTGGGAAGAGTATCAAACTGGGAGCGCAGCTTCAGATGAGCTGCACGTAACACAACAAAAATACATTTAACCTTTATTACATGAGAATTTAGTCAACTTTGAGATCTCAAGATTTCCTAAATTAAGGTTGTGTTGGTTTCTTTGCTATCAGAACAGACGTCAGATTGCATCTTCTCTTTGTTTATACCAGAAGACAGTGGTTTGACTTGGGCACAGTAACCAAGGACTACACTGTTCTCATGCACTCAAGCAAGCTGAGGGACACACCTGCTCACACCACCACCTTAAAAAAAATGTCCCCATGACACTACAACAGTCCTTGGCAATCTGCTATTAGTCAGTGGCCAGGAATGTAATAGTGACTGACTGAAAGACTGACTTGGGCAGGAAGCATTAGAATCTGTTAAAATATAGCGAGCTGCTCAGAATCAGTAACTCTGTTGACCTCACTAACCCTGCAATCAAATATTGTGTGCTATAAATAAAAGTAGATTTATAGTTTTCTATGAGTGCTGTACTATTACTCTACATTCAGATAAGACACTAAATGTCATTACACAACCTATCTCTGCTGACAAAGCAAAGAGCTCCACTGGATTATTTACATTAGAAAAATTGTACAAATCCTCTTATTTTACAGTGGTCCAAAAGGCTAAGTCTGCTGTTAATAACTCCAGTTCACACTGTGATTTTTCCTTTTGAAGAAAGTCTCCTGACAGCACCAATTTATCACACTCTGGTAGTGTCACAGAGCAGCCTCAGAGTGGCCAAACCAGTTTTTAATTTTTTAATAAAACAATACTGTAAGATGCACTCCACAAATGCACCCAATTCACCCCGACTGTTAAGGGCACTCAGTGCAAAGGACCAGAGCAGAACTACTCTGAGCCACCTCACTGAAATATCTCCATCGTGGATGTCAGTCTCTCAGATACGCTGGAGAGACACAGCTCTGCAGGTCTGGAATGCGCCTGTGCAACTTTCTAACACACACACACACACACACACACCCCCCGCAGTGGCAGGGCAGGGGAGAACGGGGTGC
This sequence comes from Sclerurus mexicanus, assembly GCA_013396755.1. NCBI lineage: Eukaryota > Metazoa > Chordata > Aves > Passeriformes > Furnariidae > Sclerurus > Sclerurus mexicanus. The sequence goes on along the minus strand of VWZF01006461.1, from coordinate 2,080,267 downwards.
ATTGCCACGGGAAAATACGTGGTAGAGGCGACGTCATGCTCGATGTGACGGGTATTATACTGCAAAGGGATTACACGGGAGACCTGCCACTGCCGACTTCCAAACCTGAGAAGAATAAAAAGGCAAGGCCAGCTGAGAGAGAACCAAACCTCACCCGTCCCTGCAGCTCCGAGCGCCAGGCGAGGCCCTGGCACGCTCCCCGAGGGCCACCCAGCAAAAGGCCCACGGACCGAGGGCCTCGCTGGTCCAAAAGCACGAACGGCCCCGGTGTGCGGNGACTGCCGTGTCCTTGGGAAGGGTGAGGGCCTTCCTCCCTGCCACATCGGCCCGGGGCGCTGGGAGGCAGGGCTGCTGGCGGGGTGTGGGGGCTTGGGGGACAGGGCATGGAGTCATGGGGTGGCTGGAGGTGACTGGAAGGATGGAGCACCTCTCCCAGGAAGAAATGCTGGGGGAGATGGGGGTGTTCAGCCTGGGGAAAAGAAAACAGCCGGGAGACCTCACTGCAGCCTTTCAG
>VWZF01006461.1:1985784-2076296 GCA_013396755.1 Sclerurus mexicanus | reverse complement strand
CAGGAGCGCTGGTGTGGGTGCAGGAGCGCTGGTGTGGGTGCAGGAACACGGTGTGGGTGCAGGAACACGGGGAGTGGGTGCAGGAGCGCTGGTGTGGGTGCAGGAACACGGGTGGCCACAGCAGCTCTGTCGCGCATGCGGTGCCTGGGGAGCACTAGGGATGTGCTGGGGGTGCCCCCGGGGAGCTCGAGTCCCGCGTGGGAGTGTGGGTGTGTGTGCACAGCCAGGGCACAGGTGCGGGGGAGCCGTGTGGGAAGGGGCAGCCCCCCTGGGATGGGTGGGATTGCCGCTTGCACCGCCCGTGGTGGGGGGAAGCACATGCAGTGAAGGGGCAGTGTCGCTGCCCTCACCCAGCGGGGCCAGCACGTTGCTCTGCTCTGTGCCCGGGCAGGTGTGTTTGCCGCTTTTGGGACGTGATGGCCACGGACTGTGCCCTCTGTCCCTGGTGCTCTGTCTGCACTGTGGTCCCCATCAGTCAGGGGCCAGGACCTGCCGCGCCTCTGCTTCACACACGTTGAGCTTAAGGGCGAAACCACCCCGCCCTCACACCTCACCGCTGCTGTCCTGGTGGCTGTGCAGCTCGGGGATCCTGTGCCCTTACCCTCCGGGCAGGCAGCTGCGTCACCTCTTCAGGTGCTGAACAGAAATCTGCAGCTTCTCTTTATTTCTGCAGGCGAGGCCTGTGCCTGCACATGGCTGGGGGTGAGCATGGCTGCACTGCAGTGACCTTGCCTGTGTGGTCTTCGTTTGTGCTTAAGGCCTGGTTTTCCTTGTTAGCATTTGTAAGAGGTTTTTTCCCTCGAGGTGTTTTGATGACAAGACCTATTTACTTCAGGTTTTTGTATGTGCTTTGGTTTGCCCTGGTGCTCACCAAGCACAGGGTGAATGTTGGATGGAAATTGGAAGTGTTGGCTGGAGAGGAAGGAGAAGCTGAAACTTGATACAGGAGAGAAGCTTTCCTTATCTGAGGGGCTCAGCCAGTTGCTCTGTTCCTGCTTGCCGTATCAACTGGAAGAAAGCTACCCGTGCTCGTGCTTTTAAAGCTATAACACGGGTTTGGGGTGCCTTTGGATTTGCACAGTGTGAGCTGTTCTCCTTCTTTACTAATGCTTCAGACCCAGCAGGCTCCAAAAGGCAAAAGGAATTGACTGTGTTCACTGTTTTGTCTTTTCAGACTCATCTTTGTGCGTTTCCTTGCCTTTGCAAGCACAGGGCCTGCACTACCAGACTCTACCATGTCATGGTTAGTAGGGCCGAGGTGTTGCCACCCCCAGGGACAAAGAGGGCATCATCTCCACTGGTGCTGGCACATGTGGGGGCCTGCTTGGTCTCCTGGCTAGCATGGATGCCCTGGGAAGGATCCCACCGGGCCTTGCACTGCCTTGTTCTTTGTGCGATGGGTTTAGTGTTTTTATTCCTGGTGAGATGCCATTTCACACTAGACTGTGGCTGTGACTGATAGCAATGTGATAGAGGTTGCTGGATCCATCTTCCCATGGATCACAGGAAGCAGAAGCAAAAGTTGTTTTGTTGGAGTCCATCCTTCTGCCAGCACAGGAGAGGAAAATGACGGTCTCGTGCTGGGTTTTTACTCCTAAGCAGCAGGTCTGAAATGCTTCAGGAAGCAAGGGCTGCAACGTCAATGTCCGTGGAGGCACAGCAGGAAGGTTAGTGCTGTCCTGCCAGGCACAGAGCAGGGCTCTCAGAGTGGCGGGTGGGTGGTGCAGAGGACACAACAGTCCCAGGGAAAGCAGAGGGGTCAGCTAAGCAGGTTGGCAAAGAGCTCCTGCCTTCAGCTCTGGGACTGGCAAGGCCCCCAGGGACAGCAGGGCCAGAGGAGAGGGTCCCTAAGGGGAGGGATGTGAGCGGCCAGTCTCAGGGAGGTGGCTACTTTGGGGATCTGCTCTGCCTGTCACTGCCTCTGGCTGCCTGTGTGCTTCCTCTGCCTCATCAGCCACTCCCTGCGACTGCAGATGAATTGCACGAAGCCTGGCTTTCTTTTAATCCTTTTTTCCAGCAGTGCTGAGCCTGCTGGAGGAGCAGGCGGGGGAACCCAGAGAGGGGGCTGCTGGTTGTCTGGGAGATCTGGGGACGACGAGGCGGGAGCAGGCTCTGCGCAGCGGCGGGTTACGTGGCGTCTTCGGTTTCTGCAGGAGGAGCTGACAGCCAGCACAGGAATGTCCTTGGAGATTTGTCAAAAGTCCCTTCACGACCTCGGCATCCTCAGCTCGACCTCTTTAGTATGCTAAGAAGGATCGAGGGAGTCCTCCAGGTGGAGGTCAGGATTCAAACAGCAATTGCTTGGTGCCTCCTGCAGAGCACAGGAGGGACACAGCAGATGTTGTTGGCGAGAAAGATGAGCTTCATTTTTATTTTTTATTTTTGAATGCTACCTGTGTGATTCTGTTTTGGAAAGTAACTAGGACTTGTTTTTATTTTAAATGAAGAAGTCCACCTGAGTCAGCAGCATGGCTCCCTGCCTCTGCTGTGAGTCACCTTTGCTGACTTGGACCAAGAGAAGTTCCTGCCTTGCTGGCATGGAGGGCCTGAGAATGCCTTGGGGAGAGCCAGCAGCATTCCCCGATGATGTCAGCTGCAGTGACATTAAGCCATTTCTTGCTCCAAGGCTGGATTTTGTCATTTATCAGTCCAGTGCAGAAGGTTCAATTATATTTGGGACAGTTCCTGACAGCAGGTTGATGTTGCTGTACCTGAAGATGGAGTTTGGGGTGATAAAGAAAAGAGACCCAGTGCCAAGTTTATGGAACTGGTGGTTAAAATTGGAGGCTGGATTAGAGGTTATCTTTAAGGGAGGAGATGGGTCTCACTAGTGCTCCACCAGCCATGGCCCCTTTTAGCACCCTTGGCCCTTCTGTCTGGGGAAACCAGGCTACGCTGGAAATGGAGAGCAGAAGCACGTGTGGTTCTTGCAGGGGAAACGCTGTTCATGTACTGTGACCCTTTAGGGCTTGTTGCTTGTTTTGCCCTTACTGTGAATAGAGCTGTTTGCATGATGTGATACGAATTGGCCTTACCCGTGTCAGGCTTTCTATAGCACTAGCAAAGGAGAATTCTCCTTATTCAGAAAAAAGCAAGCAGATTTCATGGTAGTGTTCTGAACACCTGCTGAAATGCAGAACATGAGGGCAGCTGGGACTTGAGCTTTCTCCCCTTTGGTGGCCAAAGCCCAGGCTCTGTCAGTAGGAGGGGAGTAAATCCTGCTGTTAGTTCAGGGTTAACCCATGAGTTCAGTCAAAGCTGAAATGTGGTTAGCTGTGCTCTCTCAGTTTCTCTGCTACTTGCAGCCAACTGTATGGGTCTTCATTTCTTCAGCCTGTGTCACCATGTGCTTTTCAGCATGTTCCAGCCCAGAAACTGCTGGGGTTTGTGTATCAGAAGGGTCTTGTGTGTCCAGCTGCTGAACTGCTTTTGGCCAACAAGTCCCATAGGATACTTACTGTCCTACAAGGATTTAATTTACTTTTGGTGGCTCCTGCATCACCTCTGCAAAGGTGCTTTCATTGTGCCACTCCTTCTCTATGTTCTTCTGTTTCAGTATTTTAACACTTTGAGGTTATTTTGTTTGAGGATTGCTTAACTGTAGTTTCCCTGTGCTGAGAAGGAGCCATGCCTCCAGTCTGGTGGCTCCTGGTTTCCTACATCTTGGAAGATGCACAACTCTTTTTAATGAGACTGTTCATTTGGAAAGGCACATCCCTGTGTGTGCTGCCGTCACATCCTTGTGTGCGTTGCCTGCTTTATATAGCATGAAGCAACATGGGAGGGAGTTCCCCTGACTCACTACCTGGAAATATCAACATCGTGGCTGAGCTTTCACTTGCATTTCCTAACTCGGAGTGTTAGAAATATCTTAGGGAGGAGCTGGTGACGTTTTGATCTCAGTGGCTACAGATGCTCTTTGACCAGGAACTGGCCGTGCCTCTCTGGGCATCCACAAAGAGCATCTGCAGCCCTCAGGGCAGGGATGGGAAAAGCCCATACCTTCAGAAGAGCTGGATCTTTTCTTTTATCTCCCCAAATTGTATCTCCTTCAGGAAGCTGCCTTTGATCTGTGTCTGTGTATTTTTCTTCAGTCTGTAGTGAGATAAAGCCCTGACTGTGTTAGTTAAGTAGGCTGTGTTAGTCTAAGTACATTGTAAACATACACATACTGCCGTATGCACTGCAGCTCTGGTTTAGAGCTCCGGTCCTGTCAGGGTTGCAGGCTTTGCTGGTGGGTTGGATTGGCTTCTGTGTGGTTTAAGCTTAGGTGGGGACTGAAAGTGGTGAAATTACCCTGATGAGGAAGGGGAGTGGATGGGGAGCTTGAAGTAGAGCTGATATTTGATAATCTGCTTGTTCAACTAACCAGTTTGGCAGTAGTGAACTAGTCTCGAAAAGAGCATATTGGTGAGAAAAGCTTTGTTTTAAATACCAGAAGTACATGGCCCACACTTTCATACACAGGGGATAAAAATGAAAACAGTTTTAAATAATGTTATTTATTTTAATTTTCCCTCCTTTTTTCCCCCTTTTGTTTTGGAGATCCACTTTGGTTTTGGCTGTGGGGGTGATTAACAGCTGAAACACTGACTTATTTCTTGCCAGTTGAAAGGCTGGATTTTCATTCTAAGGTATCAGCTCGGGTCCTTTTGTTACAAATCTTGCAGAGGCATACTATTTTGATATTTACACTCCTAACTGTACCTTGCAACATTCCTGTTGCTTCTGAGAGAGTGGCCCCTGTTTGAATATGTATTTTTGACAGCTGTTGTTCCTCTGGTAATACTGTCAAGCAGCTTGAGTGTGGACCTCAGTCATCCAAAGCTTTCTTCCCCAAAGATATTTTTGCATGTGCAAATGGCATTAGCTCTCTGCACCATTGCTCCTGCTTTGTGGTAGATAATGGTGATTTCTTGCTGTGGGCAGGGTAGCTGAGGGGGCTGATGTTCATGAAATGCTGGGCACGCTCTAGAGTACTCCTGCAGATTGCTAATCTCTGTCTGGAACACAGTGAATGCTTTTTCCAGAAAGTCAGCTTGTGCCTATAGCAGCTCAGGGCCCAGAGGGCAGCTGTACAGGTGAGGTGGAGATGAAGTGCCACCTCCCTGGGAGTGGAGCACCTGTGCATCTTGACTGGGCTGGAGTGCTCCATGCACTGTGTGTTGCTCAGGGAGTGCCACTCTGTGAACACAGGTGCAGAGAGGCCAGTGTCTGCTAGATGTGGTGAAAATCACGCCCTTCTTCACAGCTGCTGTGCTCCTGATGGGCTTGTTGCTCTCAACAGTCTCTGATAGAGAGAGCATATGAGTGAAGCAAGTGATAGGCTGGCTGGAAATGTGTCCTCCAGTTTTGTTGGCCCATACTAAACAAGTGGTATTTTGCAGGAGCCAATGTCTTGGTTCAGTCTTCGCTCAAGTCTTTGTTCCGTCTGTCTCCTGAGACCACATTAGTGGTGGCTACCAGTCATCAGAAGAATCATTATGATATGGCCTGGTGTCCACAAACTGTGCATGGGAGACCACAGGGAGGTGTAAAGTCCTTTAGCTCATCTTTGCTGGCTTCAGCCTGACCAGAGCCTCCTTGGAGAGAGTGCAAGACCATGTTCCTGTTGTGAAGCTCCTTTTGCTGTATCTCTGACGTATCTTGCTGTGTTCCCCTGCAGAAAGGAGCATTGGAAGCTGCTCGGCAACCTGAAGACCACAGTGGAAGGTTTGGTGTCCATCAGCAACCCAAATGTCTGGTCCAAGTATGGCGGCTTGGAACGGCTCTGCAGAGACATGCATAGCATCCTCTATCATGGGCTCATCCATGACAAGGTGGAGTTCTGTCCTGATGACATGGCCGTCTGTCTGTCTGTAGCAGTTTAGTGCCCGTCACTTCTGCTGCTCACTTCACTAGCCGATCATTTCTGTGCTCAAAGCTGAGAGTGGGTACAGTGCTTTTGGCAATGTGGGAAGTGATCCAAGCAAGGACTGAGCTTGCATGGCAAGTGCTCTGGTTGTCAGAGAGACCTGAATGCACGTTTTTTCTATCTCATCTACCTTCAATATGGTTTTTCTAAGTACTTGTGCCCCCTGTGCTGAGGCCAGCCCTTCTCTCCTTTCTTTCTGCTTCAGCCAAACAATTAAATTGCATTTCCAGTGAGTCAGCCCCGTATCATCTGCACTTGGACAAGTCCCCAGTGAGGCCTGGCAAGAGAAACCTCACATCTTTACTGTTTCTAGTTAGCTGTGTTAATAACAGGAGCTGGCAGCCAAAGCCCCGCTCTGCGTGAATGGAATCACTCTTTCCAGGCTCTTGTTGTGCCTGCAGTTGCTCACCCAGCCCTTTCCCCTTGCATGGCTTCCTGGAAGAATTTCTCTTTCCCACTTGTGTGCAGAGGCCTGAAGATCTTCCCTTCAGCTTGCAATTGCCAGCACAATTAATTTACAGGGGAAAGCTGAAGCAAGACTGCAGGGCCTGCCTAGGGACAGGCTTCCCATCAGTGACTCTGCCACCCAGAGAGAAGAGAGCTGTGCAGAGGAGCCCCAGGCAGCTTGCATGGCCCAGCTGGGTCCAGGATCAGGAAAAGCACACCTATGCTCTGCTGCCCCCAAGCTAATAAACCTCCAGGAAGAGCCAGGCTGGCAGGTTGTCCCACCAGGGAGCTTTGGATGTATTAAGTTTGCAGCCAGCACTCGTTATGGCACTGCTCTGTTCCTGTTAGTCCCCAGTGGTGTGGACTAGGGATCTTTGGGAGATCAGCAGAGAGAGAAGCTACCTTTTCCGTGTGAAGAGTGCAGTGCTCTCTTCTGACAGACCTGCTACTACTAGGCTTCAGGAAGTGAAGTTTAAGTGATTTATACATGTCTGTCTATTGGTAACAGTTCATTTCAGACCTGCAAAGCAGACTGCTGTTACCTTCATCAATGCTTTTACTATAGGCAAAGACAGCTCTTCCACTCAGGAATGTGTCCCCTACTTCAGCATGTGTGACACCAATCAATCAAGCTTTCAGAGCTGCAGAGGGAGGCCTGTAAAAGTACAGCTTCCTAAAAGCATTTTTCTCACAGTTGCTTCAGCAAAACATTTCCTTTCACTCATTATTTTCTTGGCAACTCTTTTGCTTAGAACTGGGAGTAAAAGAAAAAGGTGAAAAAATCCCTACGCACATGTTAAAAGAACTGGGGTAAGATGTTTTTAAACTTTTGAGTGAGTTCATTTGTCCAGAAAACCCTATTCAGTTTAGAGAACTAAAATTGCTGGGTTAGTTTTCTAGTCTTAAAAAAACAAACTACTCCCCCCCCACCACCCAACCAAATAAACCACAAAACAGAAGCCATTCCTGTCACTTGTGAAAGAGGAAATAGAGATGGAAGTAAAAATAATTAGCTTTTTGTTGAAGAGAGAGTTTTTGGGTGTGTGTTTACACCCGATAGGGTGGTGAGGAAAACAGCAACTTTGCTGCAGTTCCTCTAACGGGAAGAATAACTAAGAAGAAAAAACCTCATTGTCTAAATAATGCTGAGACAAACAGCATGTCCTCTCATGGCAGCAAGGGGCTAATGGGGAATGTTGTTGTTTAACTGGGATTTGGGATGTGGTACCTAACTGTGCCTGTCCCGGGCAGGTGTGCTGCAGGCAGAAGGATTACTGGCAGTTTGTGAAGGACATTCGCTGGCTGAGTCCCAACTCTGCTCATCATCTGGAGAAGGTGGGTTCTGGTGGGATGGCCTGGTGTCCCCAGCAGGAGGGGAGGGAGCAGCGGGGCTGTGAGCGTCACTGGTGGGATAGTGGTGCCCTGGCTGTTGTGGGTAAAGTGGCTCCATGGCTTGTGAAGGCTGAAACAGCTGTGTGTTTGGGTACAAGCTGTGTCCTGGGGCCTCAGTGCGGCTTGGGCTGAGACAATCGGCTGCTTATTTCCCCCAGGCCAGTCTCCAGCTCAGCTGGACCGGGTGCAGCAGGCATCACCAAGGGAACTGGCACAAGTAGTGCTTGTGTGTAAGCAGGGGTGATTCATACATCTGTGCAAACATCTAAAGGTTTGGGCTGTCCCATTTCTGGGGTGTGGCTTCACCAGTCATTTATTCTCCCATTCCTGACTTGTGCCAACTACTGGCACATGGGGATGCTCCCAGTCTTTGGCTGCTCCATGCTGACATCCATGATCCCTGCCGTGGGTGGGCACAAAGGGTAGATCACTGGTAGTCCCTGTGTCCAGCCTGCTGCTGGGGGCACATGGGGTGTGACTCCAGTCCAGCTCTTCAAGCTACAGCAGCTCAGGCATTGGCATAACCTTCCTAAGTTAATGTGTCAGCAAGAACATGGCCAACACCACTGGGGTCCGGTTGGATTTGAGAGTGTGGGGTCCTTCCAGGTCAGGAGCAAAACACACAGGTGGGAGAGCCTGCAGGAGGAATTCATTGCACTGGTGGCTGTCGGAGTACTTTGGTCACTGGCTGACCTTTGAAGCATTGTTCCTTCCTGGTGCTTTTGCCTCCTTGGTGGGTGGGGAGCTGCTGCGACATGTCCTGTGATGGTGACTGGCACTGGAAAGCTGCTGTTATCAAGAGGACCATGTGGTGGAATAAGCCCTGCTCACCTGCTTACCTCCGCATGCCTTAACTTGTGCCTGATGTCCCTTTCCAGTTCATCAGCCTGCAGGAGAGTGGCCAGCGTGACCCAGAGGGCCACGGGGACCAGGCCATCGCACAGCTGTGGCTGCAGCACAGCCTGCAGTGCCACTGCCTGTCCGCACAGCTGAGACCGCTCCTGGGCAACCGGCAGTACATCAGGAAGTTCTATGCAGGTAAAGAGCAATGGGCCTTTTCCTTCTAATTAGGAGAATATCTAGTTGTTCGTGTTTCCAAGCTGCATGGGAGTGAGGGGCCGACAGCAGAAAAGTTGATTTGCTTTTGAGTGTATCAAAGCACATGTGTGACAGGGACTCCCCTAAGCACCATTTTTCTCTCCCCAGACACTGCCTTCCTGCTCAGTGACGCCCACGTCACGGCCATGCTGCAGTGCCTGGAAGCTGTTGAGCAGAACAACCCCAGGCTTCTGGCTCAGATCGACACCTCCATGGTGAGTTGAGGTCACAGATTTTTACATCTGGCTCTCCCCAGGTGCGGACTGGTTGTGGCTGCTCCTGCAAGGTCACATTCAGGGCACATGGAGCCCTTGGACAAGGGGCTGGATTTGGAAGTAGCAAAAGTTGCTCCAAGATGGAAGGAGAATAGGGAACTGGTCCTTGTGCTGCCTGTGTGACCTGGCAGGGGTCAGAATGAGGGGGATAACTGTGTGGGACCTGTAGTGGGGAACCTTGGTTCAGGCTGGCATCAAGGGTTTGAGTAGAGGACCTGCGGACCAGTTCCTTGTGAGACACCTCTAAAGCTGTCTCCAACAGTCCCAGGCTTCAGGGCCAGCACACAGAGCTGCCTGGTCATGAGGGACAGCCACCCTCTGAGGGGACAGGTAACACCCCAGGACACGTGGGTGCCTACTCTTGCTGGTTTTATGGGTGACCCTCTGTACAGCCCTGCACCAGCTGTCCCCTCCCCAGAAGAGGGGAACAGTGGCTGCTTTCTTCCCACAAAGCCTCCCAGAGGAGAGCAATTAATGAGGCTTCGTTAAATGAGGGCTGTGTTTTTTCAGCTGGCCGGCACTTCACTGCCATCCCTGTGCACGTCAGACCCTTCTGAGACAAGAGACATGTGTGACCACAACACTGAAGGACACGAGAACTGTCTGCCTGGAGCACTGGGCTGCCTGGATCATTTCACTGAGAACCTGGTAATTTCCCAACAGGAGCCTGTCCTGTAGCTGTGAACAAAGAGCTGCTTCCCTTGTGTGCTGCTGTGTTTTTCCCTCCCCATCCTCCTGCGCCCAGGGCTGCCGCATCCTTTGCTGGATGGTGACCAGGCACTCGCAGGTTGATCCCTTTCTGTTGCTGCTCCTTTGACATGTAGCCTCAAAGATGCTGATTTATTAATGATGCCACCTCTCTTCAGCTTACCAGGAAGAGTGACAGTCCATCTCCAGTGACCAAGAGTCAGAGCCTGACAGCCCTCCCTGCATCCCCATATGTCCCTGCTGCCGGCTGCACCCAGCAGCGCTGCTTTGGGTCCTCCTCCAGCCTCCACCATCCAGCCTCCTCTGGCCTCTCTGGTATTAAGGGTGGGCTAGGGAGCTCAGGGTAGACACAGAAGAGACTTTACCTTTTTATCAGCTTTTCATTGTAGTGGATGTGTGTGAAGAGATCTCTGCCTGTGATGGGAGGGAGATCCCAGGCCTTTGCCTGTGGTGGGTGGGCATGCTGGTGTGAAGCCACAAGCTTATTTCCATAGGGTGGTCTGCTTGTGCTAGAGTATGTGACATCATGCTCCTGCCTCTGTTCAGACAGGAGACCAGCAAGCTCCTTTGTCACCTCCAACTCCAGCCAGCCTCAGGAGCGCAGCCTGTCCACTCGGTCCTTCTCCTTCAGCGAGGGCAAGTCCACTCTGGAGCAGCCTGGCTCTGTCCCCAGCTTCCAGACTCCCTCACCCAAAGACCCCTTCTCTCCAGCCAGTGAGATGAGCTCCAGCACCAACAGCCAGAGCGAGGATACTTGGACAGGGAGTCAGGATGATCCGCAGAGTGATGTTAATGATGGGCCAGAGTACCTGGCCATCGGGAACTTGGGACGGCGAGGCCGAGCATGCAGCAGTGCCAGCACCAACAGCACCAAGAGCAGTAGCTCCAAACTCTTCTCCTCCAGCAGCTCCCAGAAGCTGGACTCAGTATCATCCCTGGGGGAGCAGGGGGCAAGCGGAGGTGGAAGCAGGGGCCTGAGCCTGTTTCGACGGTCCAGCTTCTCGGAGGGACAGTCATCAGCTCCACAGGGCATCCTCAAGAAGAGCCACGTGCGCTCACACTCTGACACCAACGTGACTTCGGGGAAGTTGCATGGTAATGGGACAGCTTTTTTAGGATAGCTTTTGGGTGTGGGAGTCTCTGGTACCAGGAGGCTGATGCCAGCTACCCCTTTGACTCCATAGATCAGACTGGGGAGAGGAGCAGTGGGGAAGTGGCTGGGAAATTTGGTCTTTTCCCTTAGCTTTCCTGCTCCACACTGGAATGATGGGCTGACATCTTGCTTCCCAGAATGCCCTGGGCTGGACTGTTACTGGTATTGGCAACTTTTACCAAAAAATCTTAGAAAATGGCAGCAATGCTGTGGCATTAGCTGTCCTGCCTCCCGACTAGCCTTGCTTGGCTGGGGCATGGGGCCATGGCAAGGCACTGGGCTGGGGCCTGGGCTCATCCTACTGGCATGATGGCATCCCACTGCTGGGTCCACCTGTACTCTGGAGTGGGTGAATGCATGGGGATGGGGAGAGTGGGTTGTGAGGGGACAAACAATTTGAGGGAATCTGTCCCACCAGTGCTGCCTTCATGGGAGAAATGGAGGTCCTTGCTGAGTAGTAACCAGTGTCTCTATTTTCTCTCCCTTAACGCTGCCCTTCTCCTCCTCTGTCTGCCCAGGAGGCCTCAGGGATATCACCATTATAATAGAAGATCCAGTGGCAGGTTTGGGAGCCAGTATAACAGCCCTTCATTAGTGATCATTGCATCAAGTTCAGGATTGCCATCAAACCATTAGTGACCATCTAGAAAACAAAAAAAAATCTTTCTTTGCTGTGTCCCAACTGATGCTTTGAAGTGTGGTCAGGTTTATGCATGCAACTTGACTGAAGATCCCAGCTTTGTTTTTGGGAGCAGTGGACCAGACCCAGAAGTGTGCCCGGTTCCCTTGTATGGTGTTGGGGAGTGCTGGCCACTGAGTCCCTGAGCTGCATCCCCTGCCCTTCCCTCCACCTACTGCCTTGGGAGTCAGGAGAGGTTTCCTCTCTCACCTAGCAAAGAAGGACTGGCAGCTAAGCAGGCATGGGCTTGAACATCTTATTTTTCCTTTGATTTAGCAGATCTGTGACATGGGGACATTTGATGTTGGCTGAGTTCCAGCTGTGTATGCACCCACAGCTGGGCCTCGCAGATGCTCTTCTGGACTCAGGGCAGGTTTTCCCTTAAGCAGAGGAGCTGGGTGCTGACATCCCTTTGCCTCACATGCAGAAAGAGTTAGCAGCTCGAAAAAATGTGCTGTTTGGTTTTGCATCTGTTGAACAGTGGCACTGGGTTTGTCAAGTTCCCATATGGGTGCTGAGGATCCTATGGCTGGGAAGGCTCCTCCCTGAGGGTGGTGGGCATTCAGATGTGTCCAGCCCTGTGTCCTGCTCCAGCAGATGTTGCTGAGCACTGCCTCGCTTTACCTTCAGCAGTTGGCTCTGTCATATGTGGCATTCCCCAGGCATCCATCCCATGAGGTGGTTTCTGTTTTGAGGGGTCTGCAGCGAATAGATGTGAGTGTCTCCCACCCTGACAAGTCTCCTTTGCCTTCCAGTGTGTGGGATGGGGTTGGTCCCAGGCCTCATCCTGGTGACTGCTGCTTCATGGTCTTGGCAGGGAGAGGCTGGTGTTGGTGGGATCAGGAGCCTTCATCCACATCAGAATCACAGCACAAAGCTGGGAACAAAAATGAGTAGGAGGCTGAGAGGACAGGGTTGCCCTTCTGCTCTGCTCAGGATGTCAGCTGGCACCTGCCCCGTATCCAGAGCTGTATGTTCCTGTCCCACTTCAGTCAGGGTGTTTTCAGTCTCCTTCAGCAGTCCTCTGTCACCCAGCCACTCTGTCCAGGTGCTCCCTGGGGCCATGGCTCTCCATAGGGCACCATCTGTTCTTGGTCTCCAGTCAGGCCAGCTCCTGGCAGTCTCTGCCGGCTCAGTCTGGCAGGGAGTTGCACCACAGTGTGTGCGTGGGTTAGAGCCCTGCCCACAGCCCGTGTAGGTCACCTTGAGCACTGCAGCCAGGCTCCAGGGTTGTGTGCAGGGAACCCTGCCTTCTTTGGGAGCAAGAGCATGTCCTTCAGATGCCCCCTTACACTGGTGTCCAGGCTGTTTTGCAGGGCTGGGAGCCCCACACATCTGTCAACTACTAGATGAGGTTTTCCCTCATTTCCTCTCCTGACTCCCTGTTGTGGGGGTTAACTCTTCCCTCAGAGATGTTCCAGCAGGAAGAAGGGGCTGGGAAGAGGTGCTTGCTGGGGCCTGTTGTGTCTCCCAGCTCTACTTGGAGGTAAAGAGAGGAAGGCTCAGGACTGGACTGCTCCATGGCTCTCAGGAGCTTCTTTCCTCCTTTCCCCCTCTCCCCTGCCTGAAATGCCCTTCTAGTTTTGTCCCCTCCTGGGTTTGCCTTCAGCTGGCATGGACCAGGAAGATGTCCCTCCTTGTTTCTATCCTTTTGTGGCTGTGTGTGATGCCGAGCCCTTTTCATTTCACCCTGTGCAGTGGATGGGTGTGCCTCTGGGATACTGAGGTGTGCCTGGTGTCATCTTCCCTTCCAGAGTCCCATGGCGATCCAGGTGGAGGGAGAGGGCCGGTCTCTGCTTCCACCCAGAGCAGTGAACTGAGCACACCCAGCTCCCTCTACATGGAGTATGGTGAGTACAGCCAGCCTCAGTGGGAACACTCGCTCCTGCTCAGACTCCCCCATCAGCTGTGGTGACCTCAGCTGCTGGCACCTGCTTGTGGGATGCTGGCTGGGCTTGGTAGCATGGAGATAGCAGCAGGTTCCTCACTCATACCTTTGTCTCTTGCTTTTCTAGACTCTGGACAGTATCTGAGCTCGGGGGAAGGGATGTTCAGGAGACCCTCAGAAGGGCAGTCCCTCATCAGCTACCTCTCTGAGCAGGACTTCGGCAGCTGTGCAGACCTGGAGAAGGTGAGGGAGGCAATGGCAGCCTGGGTGCATTGGAGAACCTATCTGCAGGTTCAGGGTTACTTCACTCTGTGGTGAAGATAATGCCATGGTATTTCCTGCAGTAGAGCTGTGCACAGAACTTCAAGGTTGAGCTCCTCGGTGGTGTCTGGTAGCCAGGATCTGCCTGTCCAGCATATACACATCTTTGCAACATGTTAGGGCTCCTCAGGGCCCGTGTAGTAACAGCCCAGAGTGGATGTGTTGCACATCCTCTTTGTAGGATGCCTTTTGTATTTTGTGAGTATTCCGGTGCCCAAGGCTTTATTTTCTAGGTCCCTATAGAAGTCATATTTTGTGGGATTGGCAGGAATTAAGATCTTTTTACCACCATCATGAGTAATAAACTCCTTCCTGTCATAGGTGGGGAAGATTTTACCAAGTCTTCCTAGTTTGTCCATGGTATAGCCTTGAATGCTTTCACTTGTGTCTTGCAGGAGAATGCCCACTTCAGCATCTCAGAGTCCCTGATCGCTGCCATTGAGCTGATGAAATGTAACATGATGAGTCGGCAGCTGGAGGAGGAGGAGGAGGAAGACAGTGACAAGGAGATCCAGGAGCTTAAACAAAAGATTCGCATTCGGCGGCAGCAGATCCGTACCAGTCGGTTCCCTACCTGCCACGAGATGGGTTCAGACAGTGGGTGATGTGTTTTGGGCTTATCAGCTGCTGGGACACGGGTTTTCTGTCCATTGCCTAGCCTATAGCATCCTGTCTTCCTGCCTGTTCCTGGGAAACAGTCATACTGCTACCAAGGTGGTGCAGAGATTTGTGAAACTGCTGTTATTGAAGACCATATGGGACCCATATGGTACATTGATAACTCTTGTGTGCTGCTGGCACTGAGTTATGGAATGTAATTTCATTTTGAACCCGTAGTGTTTTCCAAGCTTAAGCTCCATCCCTCCCTTCCCTGGCTGTACCTGGCTATCTCTGCCATAGCTGTCAGCGAGCCTCCAGGCCACTTCCATGGATGACCTGGTTGTGATGCATGTCTCCCAGGTCTTGTGGCAACAGACAGCGGGTCCCAGTTCAGCTCCCACGGCTCCATGCGGCTCTCTGACTCTGGCTCTGCGGAGGATGTGGAAGAGTACGAGATCCGAGGTAGGAAGGGATGGCTGTGTTGGCTTCTTGCATAGAGACAGATTTCTCCTTGGTGTGGTTGTAACTGAGGTTGGTTCCACTGATGAAGAGCATGTCCCACTGGCCTTCGGAATGGCTTTTCCCAAACAGGTGGCTGAATTCTGAGTATAAGCAGAGCAACCAGTTTCCCTCATGTGGTGGCAACGCTTCCCTTGGAAACCCTCTGTAACCCTGTAGCATTTCTTGCCTCTGGCTGGTAGGTGGTTTCCATTTCATTGCCTGGTCCATGTAGTGGCTGTCACAGCCAGAAAGAATTGGGAGAGCTGCTATCCTGCTCTTCTCCTCCCCAGGCAAAAGGAGCCATAGCTCTGACCACTTACCTCTTGGGTGGTGGGTGCTGGTCACATCCTGACCTGTAGTCTCTGCTCCTGACAAGCATGGGTGGCTGAGCTTATGCACGGGACACCTGTCTGATTCCCTAGGTATCCCTTTCCTTCAGAGCCATATTCATCCTCTGAGATGGATGACTGACTTCTTGGCAGTACCTCCATCTCTGTGACTTTAAAAAGAAGATGAACAGTCCAGTCTCCAGCTTTAAACTTCTTGTCTCTTGACTGTTAACAGAAGCCCCTCTTTACAGACCATGAGGGCAAGGTTTTGGGCAAGGTTTATAAGCCCACGGAGGGGTGTGTGAGTACAATTCTGGGCTCTCCTCATGCGAGTGCTGCTCTTGTATTATGCCCTTTCTCTTTGGCCTGGCCAAAGCACTGAAGTCAATTGTTTTGTCGTCACCGTGTTATACAGATGGTAACGATGGATCTAACCTGATTCAAATGTCCAAGAATGGCCTCTCAGTGTCAATGGCTTCCTTGTTCTCAGGTACCCTGCAGTGCTCCCTGCAGCACGTGTGTGTGTGTATGTTTATGTGCAGGGTCTCTGTGTGTGTGCACACGTCTTAGAAATCTGCCTGGTTTTGGAACTGTGCATTAGTTCCAGTATCATCCAGACATCAGCAAGAAGAGCTGTGGCAGGATGATATGGCAGGATTGAGCAGAGAGGAGGCAGAGGATCAGTGTTGTGAACTCCATCCCCCAGAGCATTTTGCCATGCAGTATTTTGGATGTACCAAAGGTGTTTGCTGTGGTGAAGACCTGTTGTGCCTGGGGTAGGCCTTGACAGGGCAATGGCACAGGTTTCTGGCTCTGCAGGTGCTGAAGTCTGAGCCTGGGCTGGATGAGAGCAGAGCCCTCTTCAGTGTGGGACCAGGTCTCCAACCCACGTGCCTTGGGGAGCATTATCTTGCTTGATTTGGCAGAGCTGGTATGCCATAGCTCTCATCTGAACCACTGCCAGGCCTCCCCATTCTGCTCAGACTTGACTTGGAGTGGAATCCTTCCAGAAAGAAGTCCTGGAAGATCAGACAGGGTGCAGGCAGTTTGTTCATGCTGGAGGCCCTGGGCACTGGGATCACATGCAGTCAGATCTGGCTTAATGTTTTTATTGTTTACAGTACTGCTAGGTTATCCTTCTGGTCTGCTGGCCACATTAAATACCCTTCATATGCTCCCTTTTTGCTTTAGCAGGGGAACAGCCTGCTGGACTGTTGCTGATCTCTCCTGTCAGGTGTTTGGCACCAGGACATTGCTTCTGGTGGAGATGCTGGTGCTCAGAGCTTCCCCGTCAGCCCTGCTGTGTTCACAGAGCAGGGCTTTAATACAGTGGGGCTCATGCTGGCCTGATACTGGCATATGGGGGCTGGGGTGTTTAGGGGCTGTTCAAAAGCCTCCTGAGGGCTATCCCACCTGGTGATAGCATTGGCAGCAGAGATGTTTTGGGCAGCTAACAAGGCTTTTGGGGAGTGTCTACAGTTAATGTTGGGAAGCGAGTGGTTACAGGATCCCAGTGCTAGCTACTGCAGGAGCCTAGGCTCAGATTTGGCGCTCTCTCATCCCTGAGACTATGTCAACACCTGAGCGTGCTGGCTCTGCCTCCCCATAACACCTGGCCCACACTGCTGTGTGTGCCCTGCTGTTGGCTCATGTTTGTCATAGTCTAGGACCACATGGTACCTTCCTGCACAGAGCAGAAGGCACCATAGCATGGCAGGTATCTGACTGGTGCTCTACATGTTCAGGAGGCTGTTTGCCTGAATTCCTTGTTTTCTTTGCTAGAAGTCTGTTTGCATGATGTAAATATATGGATTCCTTAGTATTAGGATGCTTCCTTGTGGCTCTTCTAGCAATGGATGTCAAACAATGAGGGTCAAGCATCTATGCTGAATTCCAGAAGTGCGAGTCTGTAAATTTGCAGGACTTGTTCCACTTTTTGCCAGGGCAGTCCTGATCTCCTCGGAGCGGGCTGGCACTCTTTGCTCAGCCAAGGTGTGATTCCCTTGGCCTCAGTGTGCGGTTGGTGCCTGGCTGGGATTGTGTGGGCTCTGTGCAGGTTTGTGTTAGTCGACCTGCTTGGAGTAGAGGAGCAGGGACCCTGAGCAGAGACCCCTGTTCCAGTGCCTCCCCATGCCAGGCACTGGGACAGGGGAAGCTGCAGAATGTGGTTTGGGAGTGGTGTGGTCACTGAAGACCATTCCTAGAGCTCCCTGGAGATAGAAAACAGGAGGCTGACAGGGCAGAAGGTTGTGGCATTGGCCTCTCTTCTGTTCTGACATGTATTACTTTCCCTTGCATGCCCTCTCCTTTTCCTGGAAGTCTCTCTGCAATGAAGCAGGGATTCTGCCGCCTTCTATCTGTATAGTGTTACTGGAAGTCTCCTGTCCCAGGTTTCTTCCACTCTTGAGATGAATCCCCTATCTTTCACACCAGCTGGAGTGAAAGATGGATGAGTGATGAAGGTACTGCTGAGTACCTGAGGCTGCAGCACAGCCCAGGGCTGTTTGGCAGCTGAGGGAGGGGTGGAGGGAGCAGGACCCCAGTGTCCTGAACCTCTTCTTGGGCCCCTCCCTTCTCAGGAGATCGGTCTGTGGCCTCTGCAAGAGGGCTGTCCCCATGGCTGCTGGTCTGCTCCCTGAAGAGGTGTCGGTGTGTCTGTGGAGTGCTGGGCACAGGCTGCCAGCCCCAGCTATGCAGTCATTGACAAGCTGTGGCACAGCCACTGTCTGATCTTACAGTCAAGTAGAGAAAAGGGCTCTGCATCCCACTGCTAATCCCCTCCGGCATCTATGCTGTGTGTAGAGAGCTACTAACCCTTCTTGCTAACGCTGCAGTCCTGCCCTCTGAGCTCATGTGTGTGCTCTGTTTCAGGCTGTGTCACTGCTAGGATTTGGTGTGTGACCTGTACCAGCAGCCACTTGTCTCCCCCAAGCCCCGGGCTGGCTGTTTTTACAGCATCCCACCATAGCTTTCCCTTGTAACTCTGACAGCGAACTGATTAGACTGCACCCCTCCTTGCTGCTCAGTGCCACTCGTAGAAGTTGATACTGTAATTCATGTGTTTTTGAACAGCTTGATGAGTTTTATCTTGAAGCTTTGGTTTGAAATGAGTGTATTCCCCTGCCCTGCCCTATCTGTTCTACCTTCTCTGTTTATGATTCAGATGCAGACATCAAGAGGAACCCAGACTCCAGGAAGTCCTTTCTCTCCTCAGACTCCATGTACGTCTTCAACTCATGGTGACATACCTTGGTACCAAATTCTCCTTCCTGCCTAACTTTGCTCTTCCACTTGTATCAGTTTCTGCTTTGCACTGGAGTAGACATTTTTCCTTCCCTCCTGCCTCCCTTCCTCCCTTTACTTAGCAGTTGGGCACTGGGTCCTAGTCTTAAATTTGGGAAGCAGTACCTGGGATCATCAGGATACTCACATGAGATGATATGATATGGGCTGGTGTCAGGAGAGATGCCCATACCTCCTAGTAGGTAAGAGTCGTGATAACTTGGAGCATCTGGACTGGCTTCTGGCTTTCTGCTGGTTCTGAGCCTCCCCTGCCTCCCCCTCTCAGCTGGGACAGCCTGTTAGACTACATGGTGCTGCCACCTTCTCTCCACCCATCACTGCTGTGCTGTGACTGAAAGGGGGAACTGGGGACAGCTGCAATGACACAAATCAATCACATATATCAATTTTAAGCCTGTGTAGCAGTGCAGAAATAAGGTACCAGCATTGAAGGGAGCATCTATACAGCTTGAGCTGGGACTGGCATTGGGGGTTGGGAGGAGGGCACAGCTGTGAGATCCAGTACTGACCGCTCCCTTTGCTGTCTAGGTCCCACTCCTTCCTCAATTCCAACTCAGCGGAGGCCGTGGCCATGGGCTTGCTGAAGCAGTTTGAGGGCATGCAGCTCCCAGCTGCCTCTGAATTGGAGTGGCTGGTCCCTGAGCATGATGCCCCACAGAAGGTAAGGCTGTGAGTGCCTGTCACCAATTGCATTTGATCTTCCCTGAGCTCCTGGCTTCACCCCACTGCTGAGGGGCTTTGCTTGTCCTAGTGATCCCTTTCTGGAACTGGAAGAAGGGGTTTGTCTGGGCTCTGGAGATCGGTGCAGCCAAGCATGGCTCTGCCACAGCAGGCTCCTACATCAGAGTGCCCAGATCCCTGGGGACAGCCCTTCTCCAGCCCCTTTTCAGCTGGAGCAGCAGTTCAGTGCCTGGCAGTTTTCCAGAGCACTGCAGTTGCAGGCTTCTGTCAGCACAGCCAGGTGTACTGCCTTTGTGATACCAGACAGGGATCTGACCCTCTTGCCTGCCTGTCCCAGCTCCTGCCCATCCCTGACTCTCTGCCCATCTCTCCCGACGATGGAGAACATGCTGACATCTACAAACTGAGGATTCGGGTGCGCGGAAACCTGGAGTGGGCCCCGCCACGACCACAGATCATCTTCAATGTTCACCCAGCCCCAACGTAAGGACCCGCAACAGCTGCTCTTTCCAGCCTTTTTCCATCAGCACCAACCTTGCTTATCCTCTCCTTCCCACTTGACTAATGGGGATTCCTTGCTCTGAGTCTGGTAAATCCATGGTGGTCACCACCATGGGATGGTGAGATGGAGCCAGTGCCTGCAGTTGGTGCCTTTGGTATGGACCAGGATGCAATAGGGCTTTTCCCATTGGATTTGTTGTCCACACAAACATCCCAAACCTGTTCAGTACCCATCTTCTGGTGCCAGATGCCACCAGGGCTGGGCTCATGCATATTGTCTTCTGTCTCTTGGCAGGAGGAAGGTGGCTGTGGCCAAGCAGAATTATCGGTGTGCAGGCTGTGGCATCCGGACTGATCCTGGTGAGTGCTGGGAGTCTGACCTATAGCTGGAGAGTGGGGAAGAACCTGAGAACAAGTGGGAAGATGCTGAGTGGGGGGATGGCGGTGGAGCTCAGCACAAGGTCACTGGGGCAGTGGTACACTGCCTTTGGCAGCTCTGCCTGCAGTTTGATGTGTGGCATCCACAGAGGAGCCTCTGCCTCCAGAAGGTCACAGGGCTGGTGGAGACAAAGTCCAGCCATCCTGTCCTTTGGAGGACATTTCAAATGTTGACCCTTGTATGGCAAAGTCCTCTGTTGGGGTCCTCAAGCTCCCAGCAGGTTCTGTCAAGGGTACAGCAGCAGAGCTCTTCCCTCAACGTGTAGGTTTATATGGCTGCATGAGACTGGACTGTGGTCCTTTTGCAGTCAGAGGGGTGCTTGCAGACCCCAGTGTTGATCACTCAGAGGTGGAGGAGATAGCAGCAAGGCAGAGTGCCTTGCTTGTTAGAAATGCTGAGCAACACTGAAGGTCCAGTCTGTGGCTGGGCAGAGCCTGTGCCTGGGCTGACCTCCCTGTGTGTCTGGGTTTGGCCAGATTACATCAAGCGGTTGCGGTACTGCGAGTACCTGGGGAAGTATTTCTGCCAGTGCTGCCACGAGAATGCCCAGACGGTCATCCCCAGCCGCATCCTGTGCAAGTGGGACTTCAGCAAGTACTATGTGAGCAACTTCTCCAAAGACCTGCTGAGCAAGATCTGGAGTGACCCGCTCTTCAATGTGCAGGATATCAATCCCGCCCTGTACCGGAAAGTGAAGGCTCTCAACCAAGTGTGGGTAAGACCCTTTCCATGCCTTCGTGAGTGGGGTTTGGGTGAGGTGGGTGACTGCCAACTCTAAACCATATTCCAGGGAAGCTGGTAAGAAGCAGATACTTCAGTTTCTGAGGCTTAAAACCTCATCACTGTGTCTTTCCAGTCACCTCTTCTTCCTTCTTCAGTAATGTAGGAATTTCAAAAGGCAGTTCTGGCTGGTATCCAGCTGGGCTTCAGTTTATCTCCTGATGCACAAGACAACAGTTGTGCTTGCCTTGCCCTGTGTGGTGTAAACACGTCAGGAACAGGGGAGCAGCAGTCATTTCACCAGCATGGGGAATGGGACAGACCTGCTTGGCTAAGGACTGTGCTGTTTACTGATTCTTTGTCCCCCCTTCTTCTACAGCTGCTGCGAATCCAGCTTTTCCACATGAAGAACATGTTCAAGACATGCCGACTAGCTAAAGAGTGAGTCTTAAACTGTGAGATGAGGCTGTTTTGCTCTCCTGGTTCTGTCCCATGGCAGTTTGCACTGGCAATCTGTGCAGCCTGTGCAATGAGCAGCAGGGAGAGAGGGGAGTGGAGGGGGAGAGAAAGCAGAAGCAGCAGAGAGAGGGGCCTTAGTAGAGTTGCTTTGCTCTGAGCTCTGGTTTCTCTGTCCTTGCAGTCTCCTGGACTCCTTTGACACAGTGCCCGGTCACTTGACAGAGGATCTGCACCTCTACTCTCTGAGCGACCTCAGTGCCATAAAGAAAGGGGAGCTCGTGCCTCGCTTGACAGAGCTCCTGAAGGCAGGCAGCCTGCACGTTGACAAGTGCATGGTAAGGCCCCCCTAACCTGCCTCCTGCACAGCTCAGCACTCTCAGGAGCGCTCCTGGAAGCAGGGTTTGCAGCAGATGACTGACGAGGAGGCTTTGATGTGCAGGGCAGCCACCAAATTCCTGATTCAGTGCTAACTGTTCCAGTCTGCTCCACAGAGCTCCTATTGAGAGTATATGGGATGTTTGTTACCCCATTTTGGCTCTCCCCTGCCCTTGACACACATAGATTCTGCTTTCCTGTGCTCCATGCTGATGAAGGGCTGTCGCACATGATTAGAGCAAGGCACTGTGTCCTGCTGTCCTGCTCTGCTCTACCTCCTGCCCTAGGTTGCCATGGAGATGAGCATTTAGCTGGTTTTTTCCTCATCTTTTCTTCTTCCAGCTGTGCCAAGCCAAAGGCTTCATCTGTGAGTTCTGCCAGAATGAGAACGACATCATCTTCCCCTTTGAGCTCAACAAATGCAGGACTTGTGAAGGTGAGATACTGAGCAAGACGGAGGAGACAACACTGGAGCCACCAAGGTCTGCCTCCAGTTTGAGTGGCATTTGTGCTAACAGGAGATACAGAACCATAGCCGAGTAGAGTTTGTCCCTACAGCTTGGGACCAACCTCTGAACAGGCTTAAAATAGCTCCTGACAACATGCAAACCTTGGTTTGGCAGGTGCAGTGCCAGGGAAAACTTGGGGCAAAGTCACTTTTTTCTTGGAGTATCAGGAAAGTTTAGGGAGGGACCTTGTGTGGAGCAGAAAGCCTCCCTCCTGTGCTCCCAGAGGCTTTGCAAGCCAGTGCAGGGACTTGAGGTGAGGAGTGTCAGGCCATCTGGCAGCCTCTACCAGCTCTCAGCTGTGCTCTCCCCCACAGAGTGCAAGGCCTGCTACCACAAATCCTGCTTCAAATCCACGCGCTGTCCCCGCTGCGAGCGTCTTCAAGCCCGGAGAGAGCTGATGGCCAAGCAGAGCATGGAGTCCTACATTTCGGACTATGAGGATGAGCTGGAGCAGCCAGAGGCAGTGGCAGCCACATGAGCAGCCAGAGCATGTTGCAGCCAAGGAGCATATTGTGGGTTTATTTATGTGTGTGGCCTTCATCACCAGACGCTGAGCCATGTGGACTGGAGGACTATTGGGAGGCCTGGAGCACTGTCTTGAAGGGATCTGTTTTCCCCCATGCAGTAGTGCTGTACTGGGAAAGCAGCATATTCCATTTTCCAGATCTGCTCCAGGTACCGCTCTCATTCCCTGATGCCTTTGCTTGGGGAAAGGTGGCTGCTCCTGCCTGTCCTGCAGGCAGAACAGAGACCTTTTCCAACCAGTTGTTCATGGTGGACCAGGCAGGGCTGTGCTGCCTGTCGCTGTGCCCTGCTCTGAGCCCAGCAGGGTGCCCTGAAGAGTAGCACTTTCTGTTCCTTAGCTCTGCACCAGGAAGCTCTGGCCACATGTGCTCCTTGGAGGAAGGAATAGGCTCTCTTGAGTTCTCTGATCCTTTTTTTTGCTGCTGGGGGTTGTGTGAATGGAGGGAGGGTGGGGGTTTGGGGTTGGTTTTACATTTAACAGCTCCCTTTCTGAAAGCTGGTGTGGGACACTGCTGGAGAGCAGTTGCTCTCACATCAGAACAGAGGAGGTGGAATGGTGGAAATGCCAGATATCCCTGTCCTCCGCCTGCAGCCTGTGCTGCAGTGGGACATTGCCCCTGGAGCAGCTGTACATGGGGACTGGTGCTGACGGGCTTTTGGCGGGCAGATCCCCATGGCTCCATTAGGATCTGCCTCAATGGGATACAGGCTTCCAACCCTACTTCCTCCTCTTGCTGCCAGTCTGTCCTCCTGAGGGAACACATCCTCCTCTAAGGGTGACATGGGACATCACTCTGGTGGCACCGGGTCCTGCCTTGTGTTCAGCTGCCTTCTGCCCGAGACCTGTCGGGATGCAGATGAAGGCTCAGCCCTCCAGCTGCATCCCCCAAGTCTCTGTCTCGGTTTGTTCTTTTAGGTTGAGTTTTTGTTTTTTAATCTGTTGGATTTGGTTTTATTTTTTTAATGTGGTTGTTTGTATTTTTAACTGTGTGTTCCCCCCTGAAGGAGGTGCTGCTTGAAATGCCTCCTTAGGGGGCATGCGATCTGCTTGTGACTCACCAGTATAAATTCTGCAGGGCTATTCTACTCCTGGTTCCTTGCTCCTGGATGGAACTGGCATTTGCCAGGTGTCCCCTCTCCCAGCGGATCTGCTCCCCTTAGGAGTGGGGTCCCTGAGCCAAGCAAAGCCTCAAAGCTTCCTGGCTGCGGTGCAGCGGGGTGGACAGGCAGTCTGCTTGCAGTGGGGGTGCACAGGGGAAGAGGGGTTTGGCACTGGGGTACTGCAAAGGGTTGGCCCCTTGCTGATGCAGAGCTGCCTGCCATGACTGATAGCTCTGCAGGGTCAAACCCAGAGGTACAAGGTGAGCTCTGTGCCCTGGGGCTTGTGGTTAGTCAAGGAGGTGCCTTTGTGGCACAGCGAATGCTTTAGCCCATGGCACAGAGGAGCGTCCAGCACCACCTTAGCATGGGTGGGATGTGGGATGTTTGGAAGAATGGTGTGGCCTGTGCATGTGTGAGAAGGGTGTTGAGGGACTGAGGACCAATGCACTGGCGAAAGGTGTCGAAGAGCAGTGGCTCTCAGCATGTGCCCTGCCTGGAGGCTGGGATGTGACCCCTTGTGGGCTCTTCCTGTGGGGGTGGCAGGGTTGGGGAGAGAGGAAGAGGCAGGGACCAGGAGAGGTGGCTACAGGACTTGGTCAGGGAGGGTGGCTGCAGGCCTTGCTGCTGGGGGCCAGGCTGCTGCAGAGCAGCATCTCTGCCCTGCCTGCAGCATCCTGACAGAGTCCTGGAAATGGGGTTCAGCTCCCCACTTGTTCCCCTGGGGTTCTTGCCACGTTGTGTCTTGCTTCTGCTTGTTTTTCTCAGTGTAGCAGCTGCTCTTCTGCTCACTCTCTGTCTCTGCAAGTCCTTGGGCTGCCAGATGTTGGTCTGCCTTAGTCTTGCCTGTCCCCAACCCCAAGCCAAGCCCTCCTGCTGCTGCCCAGACCTGGTACCCCCTTCCCTGGAGCTGCCTCAGCAGCACACCTCCATCCACACTGTTTTGTTTGAAGCACTTTAATGTCATGGGACTGCAGCTGAGTGGCTGTCCATGTCCCTTTCTAGAAGCACTGAGTACATTTAGAGAAGAGGGAAGGAATTCTGGCTTAGTTATCGTTTCCATCTGCCACCATGGACTGTGTCTGGAAGCAACAGGACTTGCAAACCTGGCGGAGATTTCCAGGGCAAGATTGTGCCCAGCACTGACGCTACAATTAACACTGGACCTGGCCAAGGCAGCGAGCTCTTTGTGAGAGAGCAGGGGGCTGCCCCAGCTGTCAACTGGAGCCCTCCCCACAGGATTATTGTTGCACAGCATAGCAGTTAAAATGCCGTCCTTAATAAACTAAGTTAATACGGGGTCCAGTTGTGTTGTGACATCGTTTTACATTGGGTAATGGTGTGTATCCTGGTTTGAGCTCATGGGGCAGCCAGGGAGTGCTCCTGATGGCAGGGAGTAATGTGGGGTACAGCTTGTGCACCTGGTAGTGCATCCCCAAATGTCACTGGGAGGGGGTTATTGTCACTCCTTGATTAATTCATCTGGTTTGTGACCTCCCCCTGCAAACTGCCCACTGAACTCTGGGCAGGAGGTACAAGCCCCTGAGTGAGGGGCTCTGTAACACCTCTCTCCTTCCTGAGCCTGCCTTTGCTGCTGGCAGAGAGGCCCAGGGGCATGGCCTTGACTACTCTTCTCCCCTCACAGCAGTGTTGTGCATCACCCCATAAACACCATCAACACAGGTGCTAGTAACTGTAAACTTTAAAACAACTGTTGAAGGATGCATCTGCCAGCCCAGCATAGCACAGCTCCTTGAGAAGCCACTTTCTGAGGGCTTTTTCCCCAGAAAAACCCTGCTCAGCCGAAATCTAAGCTATGGTTAGCAGCAGCAACGGTGACCTGGGCAATCCGGACCATCATGGTTGTAGATGTTTCTGGCAGGCACGGGCAGGCTGAAGGTGGGCTCTCATAGCTGCCAGGAGAGGACTCCAGCAGATGTCCCGGCGTGGCAGCTTGAGCAGGGCATGATGTTAAGAGAACAGACCTGCAAAAGCCTGGGACTTGCTGCTGTTACAGTGAGCCCTGCAGCAGCGTCTGGAGTGATCCCTGCCCTGGGCGATCTCTGCAAGCTGGCACCTTGACAAAGGTACATCTGCCCCAGCACAGAGGGGCACGAGCCCTCTCAAGGCACAGCTGTGCCCGTCACTGGGAGTGTGTGGGGGCGTAGCGACGCTCAAACTGGTCCACGTCAAACTTGCGCTTGCAGCCAGCATAGTTCATGTAGCGGATCTTCCCAAAGATGGCCCGCTCGGCCCAGCCCTGGTCGTGTATTCCGCAGATGGACCAGAGGCAGCCTGCCAGGCATGGGGATGGAGCGTTAGCTCACCCCCTTGCTCGGAGGCACATAGAGAGCAATGGGATGTGAGTGTAAAGCAGGATGAGCTGGAGTATGCGCTGGGCTGCCTGCAGAGAGCTGCCACCTCCCCCTCCCCACCACTGCAGCCTTGGCCATCACAGAGAAGACCCCCCATCCTGTGCCCCTATCCTGCAGCTTGCCTACGTATCCATTGGGGTCCCTCCCATCCAGCTCATAGCGGTCATTGAGGTAGATGGCAAACTTCAGGGCCTCCTCGGGGGAGTGGGTCCACTCCAGGATCTTCTTGGCCCAGTACATTCGCAGGAAGCCATGCATCTTGCCCTCACGGACCATTTGGAGCTGGGGGAATAGGAACAGCTGCAGGGGTCAGTCTGTGGCACGTCACCTCTGCCCCTCAGGAAAAAGCTCAGCAGTTTGTGGGGAAGATGTAGGGCAGTACCTGGGCAGCATTCCAGAGTGGGTCGTGTGTGTTCCCCTGCTCCAGCTCCTGCAGATTGTAGAGATAAGGCCTCTTGTCTTTGGCATGGATTTTCAGGGTGGTTTTTGCCCAGTCATAGGCACCTGTGAGCAAGAGGTAAGAAGCAAAACTGAGCAACCTGCTCCTGCAGGGTCCTGAGGAAGAGGTGGAGAACTGGGCTACTGAGAGCACCATGCCCTGGAGGCATCAATCTCAAAGAGGGCACCTGCCATCTCCTGTTCTACCTCCAGAAGGGACCAAATGATAGGACATTAGTGGCCCCACAGCCCTTCTCCTAGCAGAAATAGGACTGCCAAGTTGGAGTGACTAGCTGAGTACCAACCTGGCCCCCAGAATTGCCTACACAACCTGATGCTACCCTGCACACTGTCGTAGTTCTCATTGTAGTAGCAGAAGTTTTCAGCCAGCTCCCGCCGCACCACAGCCTCCTCCACAAACGCATCCACGGACTCCTTGTACTTGGGCCGGTGCTTCTGCACCTCCAGGATGGCTCGTTGGGTGGAAACCTGGCCTGGGGACATGGGGAAGAAGCAAGTCAGGCTGCCAGTTCTTGCTCAGTCCTGCAGAGTGGGAAGCCTGGGGACACTCACCAAAGTGGAACCATGGGGACAGGTTGCTGAGA
Source organism: Sclerurus mexicanus (assembly GCA_013396755.1). Taxonomy (NCBI): domain Eukaryota; kingdom Metazoa; phylum Chordata; class Aves; order Passeriformes; family Furnariidae; genus Sclerurus; species Sclerurus mexicanus. Next base: position 2,048,963 of record VWZF01006461.1, on the reverse strand, counting down.
GCTGCTTTGTTGGGATCATTCCGGTGGGAGCCAAAGGATTTCAGCCGCTCTGTGATGAAGGATTTCAGCACAGCCAGCCCGGCAGCTGTGCCAGGGGTTGCCCATTCCACCTCCTTCACGGTGTGGTCCACCTGTAAGCTAGAATAACAGGCCTCCCAAGCAATGGGCTGGGCGGCAACCAAGCAGTGAGTACATTTGCAGATGATCTTCAGCCAGGGATGTCCAGACTGTTACGTCCCTTGGATGTCCTCAGCCAGCAAGTTCCCAGCCCATGCCAGCATTCTCCTCTTAACTAGTCCTCTGCATGGCAGAGATGTTGGAACTGAATGAATGAGGTGGGAACCTCCCCTTCCCTGGGGCATCCCCATTTCTACACCTCAGTGTGTGACCTCAGGCACATCACTATCCCCACCCTCTGCCAACCCCTCCCAGGATCACAAAGCAGCTGTAAAACACTCTGAGATAGGCTGTGAAGGGTTTGGAGGTGTTTCCTTATGGTACCTCTGCTGGGCAGGAGGGGGAATATGGGTGACGAATAATGGGAGGGAACTCAGTGAGGAACTCAGGGAGCTGAGCGTGGATCTTGCCCCGGATGGTCCTGGCACTATATTCCTGCTTGGGGGAGGCAACCCAGCAGGGCACGATGTTGTGGGCATCAACCTGGGAAGCAAAGCCGTGGAGAAGGGGGTGAGAATCAAACGGTCCCAATGACCTGACACACATGCTCTCTGCTCAGGTCACTCCAGTGTACAAAACACAGGAGATGAGTTTCTCCCACATTCCACCTTTCCCAGAGTGCTGGCACCCACCTGTGCAAATGGCACATCCTCTGGCAGCCGTTCTCTGACATCCTCCACCCACTGCCGGGGGAGGCGGAGGGGACTGAAGTCTGTCACCAGCCCACCCACACCATGCTCCACCACAAACGCAGGCAGCACATCCTTGGCGTAGCCCAGCAGCAAGTGGAAGGAGATGTTCAGCTCTGCACACTCCTGCAGCAACAAAAAAATGGCTGTGGGATGGTCCACAGCTCTGCAGACCTCACCCCACCACCATCTGCTGAAGGGATGGATCTGCCTCCCTCCTTTCCCAGGAGCCCTTTCCCACCCAGCATGGACATCCCCTGGCTGTACCTCAGCCACCTCCCGCAGGCCTCTCAGCATGAAATCATAGTGGCGCATGGTGGCCTCCAGGAATGTGGGCACCAGGCAGAAGCAGACATGCAGGGGCAGCTCCTGTTTGAGGGCCAGGCGCTGGGCATAGAGGAAAGCCCAGTTATCTGGGGAGAAATCGCACAGGGCAGTGTGAGGAGGATGCTTCACTGAAGGGATAGGGATGAGGTTTCACAAGAAGTTTCCCCCTAGACCTCCCTCTAGAGAGGGGTCCAGCTCCAAGGCCTACCGGGGGAAGGGACCAGGGCCATGGGAGCTCTGCTTCCCGGCCTTATCTGCCACCTGGTTCCCACCTTGTAGCCGCTGATCCCGGCACATCCAGTAAAGGATGCACCTAGCATCATCCTTCAGGTCTGAGCCCTGCGAGACGAGGCGAACCCGCTTTTTGTTGTACTTGAACTCTCGCACGGACGGGGCCGCCCTCCGCCGGGCCTCCTGCATTGCCTCCTCTTCCCCCGTCCTCCTCCGAGACACGCGTGGCATCTCCGTGACCTCGGCCTTTCGCTTCCCCTGTGCCCGCGGCATCCTCGGGGCCGCCCCGGCCAGCGCCCGGAGCACCGTGGCTGCGCGGGGCCGCTGCGGGAGGACGGCAGACCCCGCTGACCCTCCCCTTGCGCTTCCTGGAGCATCCCGGTGCCCGGTCCGCCCCGCAGCCCGGGGGATGCTGGTCCCCTGCGCATCCTGCCCGTCGGGCACCGGGGGATAACGGTGCTGTGCCCATCCCGGGCACCGGGCCGATCTGCCCCCGACCCCGACCCCGACCCCGACCCCGACCCAGATCCCGATCCCGGCCCCGATCCCCACCGGCAGCCACGCGGTTCCCGAGTGTTACACAAGCCGCGGCCGGGACAGCGGGGCGCGGGCACGGGCGTGGCCTCGCACCGGGGGGCGTGTGTTCAGCGCCGGGGCCGCGCCCCGCACACGGGCGCAGGTGCTGCCCTGCTGTCCCCGCCGCGCCCGCGGCGCTGCACCTGCCCGCAGGTGGGTTAAGTGCCCGCTGGTGCCGCCCCTCCCTGCCCTCGGCAACGAGGAAGCAGCTCCAGCCGCCTTCAGCCCTCGCTCGGCAGCGCAGTTCCCCGCTGGCACCTTCCCCACGCCCTGCGTCCTCGGGTCGCCACCTTGCAAGGCATGGGGGTGCTGGCTTTGGACGTGGCTGGGGGGACGGGAGGGCTGCGCCTGCTGCTGCTGAGCCTTGCTGTGCTGGATCTCACGCTGGGTAAGGGCTGAGGGGTATGTGGTGCTATCTGTGGGGTGAGTGGAGAGTGAGCAGCATCATTCTGGAGGGTGGTGTGTGGGCCTGGGGTGGTTTCGTGAGGGTCTCCATCTGGGTAGAGAAGACCTTGGGCCCAGCTGGATCCTCTTGCTGAACCTTGGTCCTTGCTGGGCTCTTTGCCTTTGCTACAACCTGCCCTGCAGCACCAAACGGCCCTGCCTGGATGGCAACATCACCAGGATGTACTGGGCCTGGGAAACTTCAAATGCCACCCAATGCTTGCACTTGATGCAAAGCAAGAGCAGTGTTGAGTTGAGCACAGGCAATAAACCTGAGGCTTGTACTTCCTGAGAGCCTCAAGGTACAGCCACAGGTCCTTCCCTGCTGCATCTCTCAACCCCCTTGCAGAGAGTTTGTGGGTTGCAACAGGTCTCTCACGGACTTGCCCAGAGCTGCAAGCTGGGGTTTGTTCCTTTGTGGGGCTGCTTCTCCCGTTGCCATTATTTACACCCAGTGCTATCAGTTCCTGACTATCTGCAGCAGAGAGGTTTGTGTAAACTGCTATGCTGCATTTCCAGACCGTCTCACGGTCACCAGTTCCTGCTCGGCTCTTCCTGTCAGACGGGTTTGTCTGACTTCCTCCAGAGATGGGTGAAGGTGGTGGAATGGGTCTTAGGACTGGCGCCTACGAGAGTTTCTGCCCTGAGATGCCCATAACTTGTTCCTACTTTGTCAGGCTGGGGATTTACGTGGTCTACCATTCAGGGAATCCACACACTTGATCCAGGCAGGATGGTAAATCCCCAGTCCTTACAATCCATGGCTGATGTGAGGCTTGTGCAGCTCATGGCAGTGGTGATGTTGCACTATCCCCAGCACAGTCAAGATCTCAGCCTTTCACTGCCAGCCCTTGTGTGCCTTCTCCTACCTCTTTGCAGGGACCAGTGTCAAAGACATGACAGTCTCTGCATCCCTGACTCTCCCTACTTCCTTGACACCCACAGAGACCGTGGCACTGCTGCCCAACACCAGCTCAAGCACTGCAGCCACCCTTCCTCCCTCCAGTCCTGCAACCTCCACCTCAGAGATGCCAATGGATGCCTTCACATCCAGTGCTGCTGCAACTCAGGGGAGAAGCCCAGCAGTGTCCAGCATCATCACACCACAGGAGAGGGGCAGCACTGCCTACAGCATTCCTGGGTCACCTGGGCTGGGGCTCACCACCAGCACCCCAACTCCAGCCTCCATGGCCATAACACCCACCTGTCCCAAGACGACCAATGTCACATCTGTGGGGACTAGCACAGCCCTGGCTCTCAGCTCATTTGGGGTTGAAATGAGCACACTGCCTCCTCCCACCTCTACTTCTCTCTCCTCCACCTGGGTGGGCACCATACTTGGCACTAGCACCCACCAAGGGCCAACCACAACCACACTGCTTGACAGCACATCCCCAGGGACTGGCACCACCGTTTCTCCCACCACACCAGCACTGGCAGACACTTCGGATGAGCCCTTGACGACCCCATCAGACACCACCAGCACGGTGGCCACTGAGAGCACCCCTGCCCCCAGCCAGCCGGTTGGGACCACAGCCTGGACCACCCTTGGTACCTCCACCCCAACAGCACCTGAGACCCCCAGTGTCACTACCGGTGAGTGCAGCCTCAGGGCACCCAGGGGCAGGATCAGGGTGGCAAATCCCCATGGGAACTCCCATCCTGCTCAGCAAGTAACCTGGCTCCTTCCCCACAGCCCAGCCCATGGCCTGGCCCTGGCCCTGCAGGGGCCAGCCTGTCTCCAGGCTCTGCAGCTCAGTGGATGTGTCCCATGCTGGAGTGACTGTACCTTGGTGTGACTGTACCTAGCGGTGTGACTGTGCCATGGTTTGGCTGCACCTGGCGGTGTGACTGTACTGGAATTGTGGGGCTGTACCCCAGCGGTGTGGCTGTGCCCCCAGCAGTGAGCCTGTATCCTGGCAGTGAGACTGTATGTACCCCATACCACAAAGAGTGTGACTGTTCCCCAGCAGTCTCCCCAGGCAGCTGTACCCTGGCAGTGCTGCTGACTGGGCACCCACGTCCTGGCAGTGTGACTGTATCCTGGTGGCTCTTGCAGCAGCCTTTACCCTGGGACTGCAGATGCACCCTGGTGACACCCCACTCCATGCACTCCAGCCAGGGTGGAGAGTCTGTACCACTGACTGTGCACCTGTCCCTGGTGTCCCTGTACTGCAGCAGAGTAACTGTGTCCTCACAGAGTACCTGCATCCTGGCCCAATGCCCACAGTGTGAGAGCATCTCATCAGGGTGCCTGTACCCTGGTGATGGCCTCTGTGTGCCTGTGCCCAGCAGTGCCCCCATGTACCTGTACAGCAGCAGGGCAGACATGCCCTGACAATCCTCCAGCATGCCTGCCTGTGGAATGTCTGTACCTGGCCCAGTGCCTGCAGGCGCCTCTGACTGGTCTTGTCCCTGACCCTGAGAAGAAGGAAGCTCCAGCTGTGAGCAGTACACTTCAGCCGTAATACGCTGTGACACAGGGAAGTGATGCCTATACAGACAGCCCAGGGGACAAACCCTCAGCCTGGAGCACGCCCTTCCTGAGCGCTGCCTGTTCTCTCGGCCAGTTCCTCACGCTCAGACAGAGCTGGCTGTTGTCTCCCCAGGGCGTTGGTGCTGGGAGCCACCACCAAACATCACCCCTGTGGCGAAGTGCAGGGACAGTTCCAGGTTCCCTGGGCTTTTTTCCGCCGTCCTCTCCTCAGCAGGCAGAGGACATCACAGTCCCCGGCTGCAGGGGCTGGGTCTGTGGTAGCGGTGGCCTTGCTGTCCTGCTCTGCCCACTGCTCGTGGCTGCTCTGGGTCCAGCCGTGCAATTGATGCCTGCTGGGCATTGCACCAGTCCCTGGGAGCATCAGGTGGAACCCTCTGCCTCGCTGCCAGCACCTGGGGAGTGAAAGGACCCACCTGGATGCTCCTCCTCTGCTGGGCAAAGGAGACGTGGAAACCCCAGGGCAGGGGTTGTGGGGAGCGCTGGGAGCGGTGCCTGTGGGGGTGTAGCGGTTCCCGCTCACCTGGACATGGCTGGGCAGAGAGGGGGGCTGCCCCTGCCCTTGCCCTTTCTGCTGCTGCTGCTGCTGAGCCTCACCTGCCTCGCCGTGCTGCACCTTGCTCTGGGTAAGGGCTCAGTGGGATGTGGTGCTCTCCATGTGGCGGGGGGTGAGAGGGGGGCATCATTCCCCAGGGTGGTGGGGAATGATCCCACAGCTGTGGGGTGTGGGGAGGGTGAAATGCTGCGGGTGCTGTTTCCTAAACGGGAGGTAGAGGTGGATTTACGGCTCCTCCTTTATGTGAGGATGAGGCCCTTCAGTGCAGACACCCACCTGGCATGGGCTGGGATCAGACCTTTGCCCTTCTCTACATTGTTACTTAACCAGGTGCTGTGCAGGGAGGGAGTGGCTGCTGGGGGCTTTGGAGATTTATGGCTGCCTTGGCTGAAAGCAGATGGCAGCTTGTGGCTTGGTTTTCCATCCTCATGCAAGGAGAGCCCCAGACTCACTGGATTTGTGCTGGAAATACTGGGAATCCTCACAGACACCCTTTGACAAAGGTCCAAGGAAGCCAGGCTATCCAATGCATCCTTTGAAGAGGGTTACAGATCTCTGGGCTTTGCTGGGGACAGCACACTGCCCTGGCACAGGGTCCACATTGGAAGAGAGGATGGTCCTCCTGTGTCTCACAACCACCTCACAGAGTTTCGTGGGTCATAGCACGCCTCTAATGGCTCACCCTGAGCTGCACGCTGGGATTTGTTCCTTTGTAGGGCTGCTACCCCTGTTGCCATTATTTACACCCAGTGCTATCAGTTCCTGACTATCTGCAGCAGAGAGGTTTGTGTAAACTGCTGCTGCTGCATTTCCAGACCGTCTCACGGTCACCAGTTCCTGCTCGGCTCTTCCTGTCAGACGAGTTTGTCTGACTTCCTCCAGGGATGGGTGAAGGTGGTGGAATGGGTCTTAGGACTGGTGCTTATAAGAGTTTCTGCCCTGAGACCGACGATGCCCATGGCTTGTTCCTACTTTGTCAAGCTAGGGACTTACATGGCCTGCCTTGCTGATGCCTGTTGCATCCATGTGTTTGATCCATGCAGGACGGTGAATCTCCACTCCCAAGGGTCCATGTCTGATGTATAGCTCCGAGTTCCTTGGGGACCTCATGGTGATGGTGATGCTGCACCATCCCCAGAACAGCCATGGACTCAGCCTTTCACCACTAACCCTTGTGCATCTCATTGTCCAATCTCTTTGCAGAGACAACTGCCATGGATGTGACAGCAACGGTGTCCCCATCTCTCCCTACCTCCTCAATATCTGAGACCTCGTCAGAGCTGCCCACCACTGACTCCACCACCACAGCCACCCTCTCTGCCTCCAGCCTCAGAACAGAAGCTTCCACCCCAGACATGTCCAGCACGTCCCCAGGGACTGGCAGCACCCCACCTCCCACCACACCTCCTCCCACCACAACAGCTACTTCATCTGAGCCCTTGACAACCCTGGCAAACACCACAGCGAGCCCTGTTACCAGCACGGAGGTACCCCTGAGCACCCCATCTACTGAGTCTACTCCAGGTACCACAACAGTATCTGGGACTCCTGGTGTAGTCATGGGTGGGTTCAGCCGTGGGGCACCTGGAAGGCAGGGACATGTTCCCCACAGGGATTCTGGGCATGTCCTAGGGTGGCTTCCTGTAGGCATCTTCACTTAGGCTCTATTTGTCCCCAGCTGCAGGAGCATCCTGCACCTCTGCAGACAGCACTAACGTAACGTTGCTTTGCCCAGGCACTGAGTCTTCTTCCCCCACCATGAGCTCAACCCAGACCTCAGAGGTTACCTTCAGCACCCCTGCAGACCTGCCAACGCTGTCACCTGTCTGCCCCACTGGCTCATCCAACACCAGTAAGTACAGTGCCTGTGGGCATCACCACCCACCCACTGTGGTTTTGTGCTGCCACAGGCCGGTGCAGGGGGTCCTGGAACCCCACTGCTTTTGTCATGCTCTCAATAAAGGGGCATTGATGCCCTGGGGGAACTGCACTGGGTTTACTGTACAGGAGGAGGGTTGCTTTCCTGACAGTGTCCAGTGTCCGTGACACAATGTGGGAGGAAGTCCTGTGTCTGTGCCAGTGACCTGGTGGAGAGACCCCCAGGTTTTTTGACACAACCTAAGATTCAAGGGCAGTAATCAGAGCTACATTTTTCATCCCTAGGTGCATCTCACCTCTTTCTGTCACTACGGCTAACCAGCCCCCTGAACCTGGGGAACAGCACTGTGCAGGAGCTGGTGGTGTCCAAGGTGAGGTGTATGGGAGGAGATGCCACTTTGCATCTGCCAGCTGTGGTACAGCTGGTCAGGGAGGGGTCAGGCAGCCAGTGGGAGGAGAATGACTGGGTCTTGCACTGAATGTCACCCAAAACTCTTTTGGATGAAGGGGAAACCCTTCTTTGGCTGCCACAGTCCAGGACCAAGCCCTTTCCTGGTGGGGATGGGGGCAGAAAACCCACTCTGGCACAGTTTCATGGCTGTTCTTTCCCCTCAGCTCCGTGAGGACCTGCAGACCGCATTCCCGTGCGCTGGCCTGTCATTGGAATGGCGAGGGAAGAGGAGGACCTGACCACTGTCCCTCACCTGGCCAGCTCCCATGTGGGCTGGCATGCCATCTGCTCCCAGCTCCTTACTCCATGACAGTGCAGCCCCTTGGGATAACCTGCACAGCTCCTCTTGAACCTGGGGCTCCCTGTCCTTCACTGCACATCCTCAGTGGCCCCCGTGGGCTGTGGTGTCTGTGCTCCTTCCCACAGCCTGTCTGTAGAGCCCAAGACCTCCCAACACCCTGCTCCAGACCTGGCTCCTGTGGTGGGACCCCTTTTAGCACTGCCAGGGGGCTGGGAGGAGGGGTCCCTGCAAGACTGGGCTTTTACAGCTGTGATTGAGAGGGCTTAGGCATCAAAGCCACCCTGGGGACTGATGGGTGAGAGGAAGGAGACCTGGAGCCCCCAGTACTGCTGTGCCCAAGGCTCACCTGCATATTGCTGACAGAAGAGCACACTCATGCCAACACAGGCTGGGCAGTAAATAGAAACTCCATGTTTTCTGTGTCGAAGTTGATGACTTCTTGATTTTCCAAGTTGCCTTTCACAGTTTTCAGCTGTACCATCCATTAGAGGTGCCGGCGAGGAAAACGGTCCGAGTCCCAGAAGCTTCACATGGAGAGACAGGCTCAGTGCTGTCCCCTCCTGGCAGGGGCTGCTGCAGACATTCCGAAGATGGTTGCGAACCCTGACAGACTGGGGGTCCCTGCTTTGGTGCTCTCTGCCCCATGACACCCCACAGCTGCCAGGGCAGCTGTGTGCACCATGGGGCCGTGGAAATCCTGTGGGCTGTGCTCCTTCCCTGTTTTTTTCCAGTCCCAAACTTAGGAGACGGCCGCAACATCTGTCCCCCTGCAGCAAAATCATTTATTAACTGATTAATTAGCCAGATAAAATCCAACTGAAGCAATTATTAGCCTGAGCAAGTCACCTCACCTAGAGATTGAAAACTGAAATAATTAGCAAAATAGCCTTGTTGCGTGTCAGGGGTTGTTTTTGGCTGATCCCTGTTCCTCACTGGCAGCCCTCACCACCCTGGCACAGGGAGGGCTGGACAGGGGTGCATGGGGCTGTGCGATGCCAAACCTGGGGACTGCTTCCAGGCTGCCTGGTTTGTCAACTGTCTGGGAAGGAGCCCGCAGCCGGACAGGATGGGGAAGGACTCTGTGGGATCACCTGGCTGCCTGCCAGCTCGAAGGGGCTGGGAGAGGCTAGGCTGGGGCTGGAGTCTGTGCCCAGGCAACCTGTCAGAATGTTCCTAGTTGGGATGCCCCTTGCATCCCAGGGTTGCCCCTTTGCTCTTTAGGATGCTGCCTGGCTGTTGTGGGCTTGTTGGAACCATTGACATTGAGAGAGGTCCCTTAGCACCTGGGAAGGGAGCTAGGGAGCAGGGCAAAGCCTGCTGGAAGGGGTCCTTGTGCTGCACGCCTGGTGGGGTGCTGGGAAAGAAATCCTTGTGGTCTGCCTACGCTGTGGAGCTGGGCCAAGAGTCCTCCCACGTCGCGTCCCACTGGGCGGTTTTCTCCGGCTGTTGAATCCATAACTTCAGACCCCAGGACATGGCCGAGTGCCAAAGCCGAGGTAGTGGAGCCAAACTGCGTCACAAAGGGAGGAAAAGGTCCTGAAGTGCTGGGATGAAAAGGTGACCGGGGTACTTGCTGTCCTCTGCCAGCACAGCTGCCTTCCACCGTTATCGTGGTTGGGGGGCAGTGGGGCAAAGAGATGCTCTGGTTCCCTCTGCCTGCCAGCCTGGGAGGGAGAAGAGGGGCGCGGTGAGAACATGTGGGTCCTGTGGGGGTGGTGGTCGCTGTCCAGGCATTGGCAGCACAGAGCTCTGACAAGCCCCCAGCACTGCCCATGTTCCCTGTCCTGCCATCCTTGAGAATGCTGGCTGCCTTCACCCCATGGCTGCTTGCCTGCCAGGCACCCCTACCCAGAGGGGCCGTAGGAGGTTGGATCCAGGTCCTGCTGCTTTCCTAGCCCACAAATCAGTTCTCAGCCTCTTTGCTGTGATCCACTCCCGTTTATCAGCATTGTCCAAAGGAGCAGACCCAGTGCCCAGCAGGACTGTCACCTTCAGAGGGCCTGGCAGCATCATGGGGTACCTGTCTCAAGTCCCTTGTGACTCAGATGTCCTTTCCAATTTCCCCCTCCCCTTCACCTCTGCCAATGGCTATAGCCCAGCTCCTGCTGCTTGACAGGAGGGTGTTGCAACATACCCAGCATGCCAAGTCATCCAGAACCTGTGGGGTTGATGGATAACCTGGTTTTCCCCACTGCCACCCTGAGCCCTCTCCAAATGCCCTTGCCAGGAGGCTGGAGGGGATCCGGTAGGAGATGCTGTGTACTCCACAGGGCTGGAACAACCAGCCCATTAATTCCAGGAATGCTGATAAGGCACTGTGTTGGGCCATGCTCTGCTGTGCTGGATGGTGTAGAGCCCCTGGGTGCTGGGATTCGTAGAAGTGCCCCCTGGCTACAGGCTCCTGAAGGGCTCCATTGCCCACATGATGCTTTGGTCCTTGGTAACTGCAGATGACTTATTTTTGCAGGAGTCAGCCCTTTGCCAGGACTTGGTTTCAGGAACAGGAGAAGGATCAGTGAAAAGCCCCTTCCCAGTGTGGAGCAGGGCACTGTCCTTCAGACAAGGCATCCCTCAGTGGCTGCAGGCTTTCTTGGGAGGGTGTGCCAATGCCAGAGCAGAGGGACAAGTTTGATTTGCCACCCCTGTGACTCTGTTGGGTAATGGGTTTTTTTGGGGACAGCATGGGCAGGAGTTGCAGGTGTGAGGGTCTCCAGACAGTGTTGGGCCCTGATTCACGGGCAGGAGCTTGCAGGTGGGCTGAGGCCACTGCCTTGCTTCAGCCAAGTTGTTTTCCCCTATGCTGAGCAGCACGTTTGCAGCAATCCCTGTGGTTCCCACCACATTTTGCACCTCAAACACCATCTGGAGCAACTCTCTCCAGCGTCAGCATATATTCCCTGTCGGGGTGGCTTTCCAAAATGATATGGCATTGTCAGCACAGGCAGGAACAACTCTCCCACGGTAGGTTTGCATCCCTCTAATCCTCCATCAGACCAGGTGTGGTGGCTGCTGAGGTGGTCGCTGGCTGGGCAGACACCCTGTGATCTGCAGTGCTGGTTGCACAGCCGCCAATGTGCTGTTCCCCCTGGCTTTGCCCCCAGACTGGCATTTTCAGTGGGCAGGAGAACATTTGTTCCAGGCGAGCGGCGAGCCCTCCTGATTTACCGTCTGTGCCCTGTTCCCACTGCCGGAGGTAATGCGTGGTTTTACAGGATGGTGTTTTGCCAGCCGTGACTTGGTCTCCCCTGGCATTTCCCTGTTGACTCTGCCCAGCTGGTGGGTTGGGGGTGTCACTTGATGTGCCCGGCCACTGCTGCCTGCCTGATGGAGGCCAGCTCCAGCGGGACACTGTGTACTGCCTAACACCCCTCATAACACTTTGCAGGAGTTCCCTGGGGGCATTTCTGGTTAAGAAGTGTTTAATTGACTACAAAACCATGTAGTGGTGGGAGTTTGCATAATGCTGTTCACAGGGGAGCTGGCAGCAGTTTTCAAGGTGGGGGGATGGTAGTGGTGGTGCAGGGATTGCTGCTCCAGAAGAAGGAGGAAGGAGAGATATTGGGGTGAAGTGATCCAGGGGATCAAGGTGCAGTCACCACAGGGAATTCCCATAACAGGAAAGGGGGTCCAGGCCTGAGCCTTTTTCTGCTCCAGATTGTGGAGATGCTGGTCCCAGAGAAGCTTCCCTGAACCGTTTACCCCCTCCCAGCACCACAACACTGCTGTGCCCATACTGAGGTGCAGGTTTCAAACACCTCTGGGGCGTGCTGGGACTCTGAACAGGGATCCTGAGTGCCTCCAGTTGCAGCTGAGCACTGGGAGCTCAGCTGACACCCCAGCCATACCTTTCGCTGCTTTATAACCTGACTCTGCTCCCAAGGAAACTTTGAGCCAAGTGGGCACTTGTGTCTTGCCTTGCCCTGGACTGAGACATGGCTCAGCTGGTGATTTTAGTGCCCACAGTGTCCTCACAGACATGGTGGCAACAGCTGGCATTGCTCTGTCACCACCACACACTCTGTGGCCCCCTGCCCTTCATGTGGAGCAGGTCCTATGGGGTCTGTGGGGTGGCTGCCATGGGAAACAGGTCCTGTGGAGTTTGTGGGGTGACTGCCATGGCAGTGTTGGCAGTGCCAACACTGGGCTCAGCTTCACCTCCTGGTGCTGGTGAACCAGGGAGATGCACCAGGCTGAGCCCAGGTCCCTGGGGAGACCTGCATCCCTGCAGGATGGACTTTGGGCAGCCCCCAGCCCATGCCATGTCCTGAATAGGACATCCAGTCCTTGGGAGGGGGAGGGCTCGACCTGAAGAGAATGGTGACAGGGACATTGGAGGGAAGGGACCGGGGGCGGGAGAGGACGTCGACAACCTGCCTCCTTCTGCCATCCCTATAAATAGGAGGGAGCAGGAGCAGAAGTACCTGTGGGACTCCAGCTCTGCAGGAGAGGCAGGGAGGGAGGGACGGAGGGAGCTGCTCCTTGCTGCTCTCTCCTCCCTTTGAGCTTCCTAGTGCTCTGCCTGTGTGGAGGCCTGAGGCATGGGGACCAGGGGATGGATGCTCTCCACCTTCCTGGGATGCTGCGTATGGATTCTGCATGGTATGTCCTATATTTTTCTGCTATTCCATGTGCTGCCTGAGCCCTGTCAGGGTGCAGCAGGTACTCTGTAAGATGCTTTTCCATCCTAGCTGCACTGGAAACTCCTCTTACGACCAGTCCTTGCAATAGATAGCAGTCAAAGAGCTGGAAAAGTGTTTTATGGGGCAGGCATTACCCTGAGGGGCTGGTTGCAGGCGTAGAGCCGTGGGAGAGGTGAGAGCCCAGCCCAGAAGCCTGCAGGCAGCCCTGTACCCCTCCAGCAAGGGAAGCCAGCCGGCAGAGCGGGACCCGGGGATGTTCCCATCCCTCCCACGTCCCAGGGAAGAGCAAATGCTGGTGCTCCATGCTGGGGCCCCTCTTGCACAAACTTCCCATGAGTGGGTGTGTGGGGTAGATGGTGTTTCCTGCTCCACATGGAAGAATTAAGATAAAACATGGATTTACTGGGGTGGAGTGTGCCAAATTAACCTGGGAGGACTTCACTGGTCTGCTTTGTTTTCCCGGAGATGGGGATGGAAGCAGCTGAGCTCCTCTGGCTGAATGGGCTGATGCAAAGAGCTTATTTCAGACAGGGAACATGGTGAGGATGGAGCCTGCCAGGATAGGGAATAGACTCCTGCCCTAGAAGAGGATGGACCCCTTGAAGACAGGTCTGGCATAGGAGATAATGTTCATTAATGACTCTGCACAAGCTATCTGTAAGCTAATGAGCTGAGCCAGCGGTGAGGTTGGAGGCACCTCTGATGCAGGGAGTTCTGGCTGCCTGTCAGGGGGAACCTGATGAACTGGAGCACCAGGATGGGGAGCAGGCTGGGGCTGTCAGGCTGTGGCGAAGCCCTGCTGGGTCTTGCCGTTGGGGTGCCCTTCGCCTCCCCTAATTGCAGCTGCTTAAATCCAAGCATCAGCAGATCCACCCAGCTCCTCCTGGAGCCAACAGCAGCAGCTTGGTCTCCCCAGAGCCTGTGTCCCTGTCCTAAATATAAGGCTGGGTGAAACATCACCAATGGGTGCCAGTAGGTGCTTGGAGGGATGTGGGCAGGTGTCTCCTCCTTTCAGCAAAACTCCTGTATGTGGGTCAGGATTTTAGTGGCTGGAAGAAAGAGCTGTAAGCACGTCTTGGTCCTGGGAGCTTGCAAATATTCCCTTCATGGGAATACCTTCACCCAGCTGGAGGCAAGAGGGGTGGGAGCAGGCAAGTGCCACCCCAGGAATGGTTTAACAAACTTGCTTTAACTCCAGCAGGTCAGAATCCATCTGCACTCAGGGAAGGTTTCTCTAAGCCTTGGCTGTCCTCTCTGCCAAAGGGCTTTGGGTAAAGTTATTTAAATGTCCCTCAGACACCCAGAAGGTGAGAAAACACAGAAAACCCCCAGGCTCTGCAGAAGTGACTGCACTCAGAGCTGCCCCTGCAACAACAGGAAGAGGGCTGAGGGCTGTACTGGAGCGTCAGAGCTCCACAGACATCCCCGGGGCCATGAGCTAGACTTACTGGGCCCCAGCTCTACCCAGTGGCCAGGCAGTAACATCCCCAGCCTAACCGGGCTGGGTTGCAGTGGCTGCCTTTGCCGCCACACTTGCACCAGTATCTCTCCTTGACCTGTGATGAATTGTGTCCTTTCTCAGCTGGTGGCTGCTGATGCTGGGGATGGAAGAAGTGCTGTGCAGTTGCTGTGCAGTGCTGTGCCTAAGGCAGCCCAGATTGCACTCCTTGGCTCTTAAATCAGAGCCTTGTAAGGCTGTGGGATAAGGCAGTAGGGTTTAAGAAGGGGTGGGAGCTTTGTGATGCTTAGCTGGTGGAGAGGTGTGTCTGAGCAGGCTGCTGGCTCTGGCACTCAGCGTAATGCTCCACTTTGTGCTTCTCTGCAGGGCTTGGGGCTGCTGCTGTCCCCATTACTACTGAGGAGCCCTTTACTGTGGGGACAGCTTCTCCCACCACAGCAGATAATGAGGGGCCCAGTGCCCTGGTGATGGGCACTGTGGAGACAAACACCACAGTGGCTGATGCTGAGACAGACAAAAGCATCTTCACGGGGAGCCCGTTGAGTTCAACCTTGCCGCCTGGGACTGAGCTGGATTCCTTCGTGACTGGAATGAGTGAATTTAGCACTACAGCACTATTCGTGCCAAGTGTGACCAAGCCTCTTACCACTCCTCAGTATATTGAGTGGACTTCGCCTGCTCCCACTGCAGCCATGACTGCTGACACCATCACTGCACAGCATCCTGTTGTCACTCCAGAAGCAGAGCATGAGGTAATAGAGGCCACAACTGCTCCCACCCTGGGGATCACCCCTCCCTTTGCAGATGTGAAGGAAGACATCCTCGTAGCTGTGACCAGAGGAGAAGACATAGACCTCACCACTGGCACCATGTCCCGCCTTACCACCCCTCCACCAGCAGACGCCTGGGTGCCACAGCCAACTGCTGGCAGCCCCGCGGTTGCCAGTGTCACTGCACTGCCAGGTCAAGGGCTGACTGCAGCCATGGGAGCAGCTGAAGAAGGCATAAGCCTGCCTGTGGTTATCCGAAGTGGAGCCAATGCCAAGTTCTCAAGTCCCAGCCCCAGCACCAGGGAGCTGATTACAACCCAACAGGATGGAGCAGTGAGCGGGGTTGAGGGCATTAACCCAGAGGCAGCAGGAGAAATGGCTCCAGCTGCTGAGGAAAGTCCCTTGGCTTCAGAGTCTGGAGATGCAGGAGATGCAATAAATGGTGAATTCAGCACAGCTGGCTCATCCCACCTACCTCCAGAGAGCTCAGTGATGTCAGGAACAGTGGGAAACCCTGGGGAGCCCTCCCTCCTCCCTGGAGAGGCAGTGCTGAGCTCAGACACTTCACTGGCACCGTCCAGCGGTTCCGATGGGGATGGGCAGGGAGCTCCTGGGCCGTCATCAGAAGCTTCTAGTTCAGTCCTGTCACCTGCAGCCAGTGAGGCACTGGTGGCACCTAAGGAAACAGAGGACACTGCCACCTCACTGCTGGTGCCAGGCATTCCCGCTGATGCCCAGAGTGACATGAATCAACCAGTCCTGTCCACTGTGCTGCCCACAAGGGACATGGGGACTGTGGGTCTGAACAATCCACCACTGCAGCCTGGCCCATGGCAGAACTCCACTGGAGAACAGCCATCGCTGTTTCCTGATGCTCTGACATCCCCTGCGGACACCACCAGTGCTCCTGAGGCTGCTTACCCACCCCCAGGGGCTGAAGTCAGTACCCTGCCTGCAGCTGATGATGCAGCAGAGACACAATCCAGCCCTGACCTTGCTACTGCCCCAGAAGCACCTGTGTCACCATCTCTTGGGCAGTCACAGTCAGAAGGGATGCCAGATGGAGCTCTTGTGGAAGCTGATGGACTTGGCACTGGCTTGAGTTCAGATTTAGATGCCCCCAGCCCAGCTCCTTTGTTACCGGATGGACTAGCATGGCCCACTGCTGGGATCCTGGATCAGGGAGCTGAGGGGGCAGAGGATGTGCCACAGGCAGGAGGTCTAGGGAATGGCAGTCCCTATACAGACACTCAGAGTGACATGAGCCCTTCATTCCTGCAGCCCTCAGCCTCTCCTGCTAATAATGGAGACCTGCTGCCTGGAGGAACAGGAGATTTGGCAAATGCTGAACTGTCCTCTCCATCAGCACTCGGGGACAGAGCAGGAGCAGGGGGTGCCCCAGAAGCAGGACAAGTGTCCTCAACTGGTTCTGCACCTCCCAGTAGTGCTGGACTGGAGCCTGACCTCTCAAGGGCTGAAGGACCAGTGGACCTGCCCGGTGAATCTGCCAGTGCTCCTGGGGCTGTTTACCCACTCCCGGGGTCTGTGGCTGGCCCTGTGTCTGAGGCAGAGACATCAGCGAGCCCTGACCTCAGTGCTGCCCAGGGAGCATCGGGATCTCCATCCTTTGCTGGATCACAGCCATGGGGAACAGCAGCTGGTGCTCCCCAGGGAGCAGGTCTCCCTGGACCCAAAGGACCAGATGCTGGCCTGACTTCAGCGTGGGATGCACCCAGCTCACCAGTTCATGGACCGGGAGGACCTCCATCACCTGCCCTTGGGGACCAGCTTGGCACAAACCTGGAGCTGCCAGAAGGGCCTGGATCTGGCACAGCAGAGCAGGCACTGGAAGGAGCAGGCAGTGGGATCGATTCTGAGCCGTTCCTGAGCTCCACCACAGGCAGTGGGATTGCAGCTGGAATGGATCAGCTGCCCAGTTCAGGTTCCCCATCTGGTCCTGCCTCTCCTAGTGATGCCATGGCAGCACCTTCCATTTCAAGGGGTGATGAAGCAGGAGCCATCTCAGCCACAGCCCCTGGCCCTGACAGCCTGCCCCCAGCCTCTCCAGATGGTGAAACTGGCCTGGGGCTGGTGGAGGGAGCTGAGAGTGCAGGGGATGTAGCACAGGCTGGAAACCCAGAGAATGAAAGTCCCTACTTGGAGACAAGTCCTTCATTCTCCAGCCCTCAGCAGGACCCCACTAACGCTGGAGAGCTGCCAACAGGAGAAGCAGGGGCTCTGGTCAATACTGGACTGTCCCCTCCATCAGCACTTGGGGATGGAGTAGGAGCAGGGGGTGCCCCAGAAGCAGGACAAGTGTCTTCAACTGGTTCTGCACTTCCCAGTAGTGCTGGACTGGAGCCTGACCTCTCAAGGGCTGAAGGACCAGTGGACCTGCCCGGTGAATCTGCCAGTGCTCCTGGGGCTGTTTACCCACTCCCGGGGTCTGTGGCTGGCCCTGTGTCTGAGGCAGAGACATCAGCGAGCCCTGACCTCAGTGCTGCCCAGGGAGCATCGGGATCTCCATCCTTTGCTGGATCACAGCCATGGGGAACAGCAGCTGGTGCTCCCCAGGGAGCAGGTCTCCCTGGACCCGAAGGACCAGATGCTGGCCTGACTTCAGTGTGGGATGCACCCAGCTCACCAGTTCATGGACCAGGAGGACCTCCATCACCTGCCCTTGGGGACCAGCTTGGCACAAACCTGGGGCTGCCAGAAGGGCCTGGATCTGGCACAGCAGAGCAGGCACTGGAAGGAGCAGGCAGTGGGATTGCAGCTGGAATAGATCAGCTGCCCAGTTCAGGTTCCCCATCTGGTCCTGCCTCTCCTAGTGATGCCATGGCAGCACCTTCCATTTCAAGGGGTGATGAAGCAGGAGCCATCTCAGCCACAGCCCCTGGCCCTGACAGCCTGCCCCCAGCCTCTCCAGATGGTGAAACTGGCCTGGGGCTGGTGGAGGGAGCTGAGAGTGCAGGGGATGTAGCACAGCCTGGAAACCCAGAGAATGAAAGTCCCTACTGGGAGACAAGTCCTTCATCCTTCAGCCCTCAGCAAGATCAACTGCCTGGTGCAGGTTCCTCATCTGATGCTGCCCCTCTCAGTGGTGAGGTGGCAGTATCCTCTGTTTCAGGTCCATCTGGCCCAGGTGCACTTGGAGAAGTGGGCAATGCTCCTGGAACTCTTCAGCCTTCCCTGGGGGGTAGGCCTGGGGTTCCTGCTGCTGCAGGAGAAGGGGCAAGTGAAATGGCTGGTGATGGAGGGTCCGTGGGGCAATCCCAGGCTCCTACTGGAAAGGGATCAACTGCTTCAGGAGCCCTTGAAGAAATGGGAGATGTGTTGCAGTCTGCATCTTCTTCCTCACCTACAGAGGGGTCTTCCTTACCTGGGAGAACTGATGAAGCTGCTGACAAAATAAGCCTTCCTGGAGCTGGTGGAGCTGATGGTGGCTTGAACACAGGCTTGGAGGCTGCCAGCCCCCAGGAAGCCCCTCTGTCTGCCCCTGGCATCCAAAGCGATGCCAATATTGGACTTTCTGATGGAAAACAGAGCCAAGTCAATGTGGTGGAGGTGTCTGAAGGAGCCTTGGTAAATGAGGGGTCTTCCCCTGGTGCCAGCCTAGTCCCAGTGGCTCCAGACGACAGTGGTGTCTCCAATAGCATGGCCAGCTCGACAGATGCTTCTCTGCTTCTCCCCGAACATGGGCTGAGCTCAGGGCTGGCACCCAATGAAGACCCCAGCTCTGCTCCTGGCACCCAGAGTGGGAGCAGCCCCCTGGCACCAGGGGCACCGGGTGGGCTGGCAGGAGAGGCTGGAGACACCTCTTCGTCTCTTGAAGATGACTTGGCCTCAGGGATGCCGGCACCATTGGGAGAAGCATTCCCCCGTGCTCCCATATCCCCCAACGCTGCCCCAGTGCTGCCTTCTGCTCCACAAAGAGGAAATGCTGCAGAGGGGGTATCTGCCAGCCCTGGGCTTTCTGCTCCACTTGCAGCACGTGAGTCGATAGAGGGGTCCTCTGCAGGGGGAAAGGGAGAACTGGGGGCTTCTGCGCCAGGGGGGCCTGCCTGGCTCCTGCCTCCCTGCCAGCAGGGAGGTCCTAGAACCCCCTCCGGAGGTGCTGTGCCTGGGAAAACGAGTGCTGTGCTCCCCAGAGTGATGGCAGGGCAAGAGGACATAGCCCGGCTCCTTCCCAGTGTGACTGGGTCTGGGGCAGCTACGGAAACACCCACTCACTCCCCACTGCAGGGGAGCTCAGGGCTCCCCGGTCTTCCTCCCACTGCAATCACTGCTGGTAATACTGGATCAAAAATCCCAGGTCCAGGTCTTACTGGTGGCTTATCACCTGCTGCCCTGCAGCCTATCCTTGGCAGTGAGCTGACCAGCAGCTTGGCAAATGGAGCTCCTGCCACTGTTGGGTCCAGCCTCCCCAGAGCCTTCCCAGGCCAGGGGGGATCCCAGGGAGGGTCTCCAGCCACTGCATGCTCAGACACATCCTGCAGCCTGACCCTCACTGACCCACACCCACCAGCCCCCATCCCCAGGGACAGAGATGTGCTTCCCAGGCCAGGAGCAGCCACTATCACCTCCCACACATCGTCCCCCATGGTTCCAGCTCCACCAGGAAGGCCAGCAGCTACCCCAATCCTGCTGCCCAGCCCCACAGGTACGTGTGTGCTCTGCTCACAGGGCAGCCTGGGTGGGAGTAGCACATCCAGTTTCCTGCTGGACCATCCTGAGGGACATTCAGTACCCAGAAAGTAAGGGGGCTATTTGAGGCCAGGGTCCTGGGGGGCATGCACCACAAGGGTCCCCTGCACATGAGCATGCACTTTTGGCAGGCTGAGTCTGCCTTCAGTATGGTCTGGAAAACCCATCCCCTCCAAATGTTTGATTTAACAGACATAAATAGGGAACTGGAGGCTGTAAACATCTCTAGAAAGAGCTGTGGGTATTCAATTCCCTGGTGTCCCCCTGATGCAGTCCTGTACAATGTTTTTCCCCTCCTAGTAACAGTCCTTCAGCATGGTATCCCAGCAGGGCTGGAAAAAGGAGGGGAAAGTGACCACAAAGGTCATCACAGCAGGTTTAGGCAGCTGTGCCCATGTAAGGCAATGAAAGGGGGGCAGGCAGCAAGCTCCTGCAAGGGAGGGTGAAATGCAGGGTGTTACAGGTGCTATTGGCAGTGTCCCTCCACCCTCCTTCTGCCCAGGCAGTATCCCATTGAAAGGAAAATAATTTCAACTCTTTTAAGTTTTTGGCACAGACCAAGGGCTGTGCTGTGTGTTTTGGGGTTTATTTTTTTGTTTGTTTTCTTTTCTTTTCCAGTTCCAGCTGTGCCCCTCTATGGGTATGGAGCAAGAGAAAATGATCGGGAGTATGTGGAAAGGAGAGTGGATTTTAATTCTCCACTTTTCAAGCCCGAGACTGGCTTCCCATTTGGGAAAATCCTGCGCGACTCTCTCTACGTGAGTCTACCTGTGCTTGACTTGTCGGGCAAGCAGCCATCACCCAAAAACTTGGGAGAGGCGCCAGGGACCAGGTGTCTGGGGTGGGACCCTTGCAGGGCCAAGTCTGTTGGGATGTTGCTGGGGTCTGTTTGCAGCAGGAGGTGACTTTGTGGCCATTTTGGCAGTGGCAGGTGATGGCTTTCCTTGGGCATTGCCCAAAGGGGACTTGAAAATGGGAGGGCTGCCACACCTATGCCAGGGAGTGCCACTGGTCCTGACCGCACCTGATGGAGGCATCCCTCTGCTCAGTTTACAGACAACGGACAAATCATTTTCCCAGCCTCGGACAAAGGTGTCTTCACGTATCCCAACCCTCCTCCCAGCGGCTTCAATGGCCACGAGGAGGTTCCCATGATCGCTGTATTTTGGGACAATGCTGACTTCTCCAGGGGCATTGGCACCACCTATTACCAGGTGAGTGAAGCCACCTGGGTGCATGGTTGCATGAAACACCTTTTGATTATAAACTCATCATCTATTCTGTGGATGCCTCATGAGATGTGTAATTAATGGAGCCCATAAGTGGCTTTTCCCTTTTCTGGGCCAAATCTAAGAGCTGTTGGTCCTATGTCAGCTCTTGAGCCATCCAAATCCCATCCAGACCCTTAGTTGTAGGGGTCTGTGCATGACCCCAGTCTAGACCAGTCTTTTCCCTTCTGGGAGCTAATGCAGATGTGGGTGTATCCAACCTGTAGGAGTTCTCCACCCTCAACACGGCCAAGCCTCCATTTGTCCGTGACGTGGAGGCGAAGGTTCGGCGGTACATGAGGTCCTCCTACTCTGCAGCCTGGACCCTGAAGATCACCTGGGAGAAGGCTCCTGTCTACGCAGCACGGACTGACACCGGGAAGGTAAGGAGCTGATGGATCATAGGGGATGGTTGAGTTGTCAAAAAACCCCAAGATTCAGAGGCGATCACCTTCTCTGTGTCTGAAAATAAGAAACAATTTTGTGACCAAGGCCAGTCTTGAAGAATTTTGCCAAAAAGAACTGGGCTGTGCCCATGTTTTGGTGGTTTTCAGGTTTTTTGAGGGACATTGTTACTTGAATTCTCCCTGCTCGGTAAAACCTTCCTCTTTAATGTGTTGGGAGTTTATTGAGCACCAGAAACACTGCTCTTTAGAGGTATACAATTGTTTGAATTTGAGGCTTGTCATGGAACAGCTTCAAAGGAAAACCATTGCATTTTCCATGTGAAGTGTTAACCAGTCCTGGCTGTGTTTGCCTTGTACCCCTGGACCTCAGTCCTGCCATTCCCCAGCATGCACTGACCCACACCCCTAATTTTAAACCCACCATCTTTGCTCATTTTCTTACCTGTCTGCAACACTCGCCCCCAGACGATCACATACCAGGCTGTCCTGACTACCGATGGCTTCAGGTCCTACATCCTGATGCTGTACCAGGACAGAGGCATGCAATGGGATTACACCAGGCTCGCTGCCACCAATGTGCTCATCGGCTACACCAGGTACAGCAGCTCAGCACCCCATCCCTGCCTCTTCTGAGCAATGGGATGAATCCCACCAACAGCTCCAGCTCGTTGGATCCTTCTCCCACATCCACAGAGGTGTCCTACAAGGATGAACAGTCCAGATGGGGTCTGCATGCCCATAGACCCTAACGTATGGGGGTGTCACAACCAAATTTGCCTCATTAGTGACTAGATCATGCTGCAGCATGTTGTCTTGCTGGGCTGTGCTTGTTGTTAAGACCCACAAATCCCTCTGGAGTCCTGGGCCCCAGCATCCTGGCAGTTTGGGTGGAAGGAGTGGGAAATAAGGGGATGTTTGCTGAACTTTGCACCAGTCGAGGGAAGGGATTTCCGTGCTTGGCCAGAGCGGTCACTTCCTGCCTCCTCACATTACATCTTGCCCTGTACACAACATCTCCAGGGTTTTCTCATTAGCTGCTTGCTGCAGCTGGGTAAGGAAAAGGTGGCCTGGACTAGAAGCATAAGCAGCACAGGCGTCTGTATGTGTGTGTGCTTGCCTGTGCATGACTGCTCATGGGTTTCTGCTCCATGTCACCTGGTAAGATGCTGAAAACCATGGGAGCTGCTCGTGGGGGTCTTCAGATGTTTGTGGGTTCAGCCCCTGATGCAGCAGGAGTGTTTGCAGCACCCAAAACTAACTGTACCCTGTATAGAGGAGAAAG
This sequence comes from Sclerurus mexicanus, assembly GCA_013396755.1. Lineage (NCBI taxonomy): Eukaryota > Metazoa > Chordata > Aves > Passeriformes > Furnariidae > Sclerurus > Sclerurus mexicanus. The sequence goes on along the minus strand of VWZF01006461.1, from coordinate 2,026,306 downwards.
CAGGCTGAGGGAGCTGGTGCTGTTGCCCTCCTGTCCCTGGAGCTGCCTACTGATCCTGCCTACTCAGTATCAGGATGGCTGAAGGGCAGTCTGGGAATGGGGCTGGGATAATCCCACTCAGGAAGAGCAAGTCCTGATTTTTCCCCTTTCCTCTCTGTACAGTGGGGATGGCTTTTACCACAACGATGACCTGACTAGGAGACCTCCAGCTGCCAAATATCGCCCTGACCAGTTCAGGGGCTACAACACAGGTAATGCCACACAGCCAGGATGGGTTCACAAGAAGGGGAATATTTCCAGGGAATGAAATCCAGCCTGCTGCCATGGCAACGCTCTCAATGAGTTCACCAAGGCCAGGATTTCTCCACAAGCACATAAAATGCTTTCCCCAATACCAGCTATGCCCTGAGGCTGAAACATCCCTGCTGTACCTATGGACCCTTTCTGTTCTAATGGCTCTGTCCCAAGGCATTCTTCTCTGGCAAGGGCCTCTCTCCATTTCCCTTCTGTTGGGTGGCTGTTGAGGATGGGATCCCATGCTCAGGAGTCAATGTGGCTTAGCTCTCAGCATCAGCATTGCACAGCACTCACCTCAAGATGAAACAGCCTCTGTGGTCCCCTTGGATGGAGGTGACAGCTCATGGTTTCTCTCCCTGCTCAGACCTCCGTGGGCTGTGGATTTACAAGCTGGAGAGCCGTGTGGGCATCAATTACAGGCTGAAGTGCCTGGCATGGACGGGGCAACAACAGGAGCCACGGATATGGAGCCAGGGCCTGCCCACCTGCCCCTGCTCCCTGCAGCAAGGACAGCAGGACCCACGCTTCAAGAGCAGTCGTGGAGGCAAGTGGACATGCTGCTACCTCACCCTCCTCATCCCCATCTGCCCCTCCCCATTTTCCCTGCAAGGGTGGCTGGGGTCCCTTCTGGCAGGGTGAGCAGGTGACCCTAAGGAAAATGAAAGGGATGTTTCCCATCCCTGCAAAGGCAGGGAAAGTGAGCAGGAATGAGGGATAACCTGTCTCTGTCTTGTTAGACTGGCCAGAGCTGACCTAACCTGCATGGGGATGCTGGGGACCAGGGTCTTACCCTGGGGGCCTCCTTGGGTGGTCTTCATCAGTCCCTCCAAACAGCTACAGCACCGTGGGTGATGTGGATATCGAGGAGCCAGCCCCCACCCCACTCCGTGCCCCAAGGCAGGGGTGCTGGCTGGGCAGAGCTGCCCGAGGCTCACTGCAGTCCTGTTGCAGGCCGGTGGGCTGCCCGTGTCTCCATGCTGCACTCTGCCTCCCCCAACCAGCACGGCGCCGGCGTCCGCTGCCTCTATGACAGCCAGAACCAGCTCATCGAGGGGCGGCAGGAGAGGTACTGGAGGTCCTCCAGGCAGGCATCACCCTACCGTGGTAAGCACAGCCAGCCTTGGCATCCCCTGACTGAGGTTGGCATTGTTGTAGCTTGTAAACAATTTTAATCTCCATGCCAATCTGTTTCCTGACATGCTGTTTCTCTTGGAGGGAGTGTGGACCTGCTAAAAGCTGAGGCAAGCCTTACCTGGAGCCAGCCCATCTCCCTCTCCTCTCTCCATCAGCCCCTTACTCTCCTTTTTGCCTCCAGACCAGGAGCTGAAGCTGTATGACTGGTGCTGTAACCGGGCGGGCAGTGCCCACCTCTGTGCGCGCTACAGTGAGAAGAGACCGAAGATTGGCTGTGAAGGATACCAGTCACTTGGCATGGGTGGGTTTCCAGCCTGTGTGTGCTGGGGTGATGCTGTCTTGGTGCTCAGGGCTGGTGAGGGGAGCAGAAATGTCCCAGCCTCCCTGTGGTTAAGGCAGGAAGAACTCTGGGCAGTTTAGGGAAGGATTTTGGGGAGCCCACATGCAGTTGCACCATGCCCTGAGCTGTGCAGGGTTGTGGGGGGCATCTCCCTCAGCACATAACCACCAGCACTGTCTGGGGGTGACGGCACTGGGAGGGCAGGAGGATCACAGCTAATGTGGTTATGGTGTAAGCTGATGTGGGGCTTTCTTGCAACCCTCAACAGATTCCTCGGAGGAGGTAGAGGGAGACTCGGATGAGGAAATAGGTGAGCAGCAGTGCGGGTCTCTTTTCCCTCTGTCCCTGTCCCCCTGCAAGAAAACGTTCTGGGGCTTCCAGCTTGCCTCAGGCTCACTTGGGGCTAGGTGGCTGAGCAAATCTCATTTCTTCTTTGCAGACGGAGAGGACAAGTAACTGCAGGGTTGCGCACCCACAGCACGGTCTGGGCCATGGCTGATCCTTCAAGTCCTTTGCTCTGCTCATCCCCTGTGTCCCCTCCAGAACCCATCACCTTGCCCACCCTGCAGGGCAGCTCACTTGTCCAGTGGTTGCCTGTGCTGCCAAAAATTCATGTTTCTACATGAACTACATGATTCTAACCCAGACTTGTCCCAGGCAGTCAGTTGCTTCAGTCGTCCTTTCCCAGCTGCAGATGAGAGGGTGCCTGTGGGTACCTCCTTGCTGGCGGGGAGGTGGGCAGGTACCCCCACCACACCCACCATCTTGTCCTTCCTACATCCCACTGTACTCCCACACTGCGGGATGAGCCTGGATGCCTGGCACCTGGGGAAAGGGGTTTTTACACCTCATGTGGGTTGGCTGTGGCCAATCCCCTGAGTGCCAGGGTGCACCAGGCTGGTCCCGTGAGCCAGTCTTGTCTTATCCCCCATTTCTATCCCGCAGCTGTCCCTCCCTGGCTGGTCCCTGGGTCCTGTGCCAGGAGAGGGGACAGTTCTCCAGATCAAGCCAGAATCAGCTCGACATGTCTGCTGGGTGTGTGAGGTGAAATACAACTGCATGATCAAAATGTTGGGAGAAAAATAATTTTTTTGTGTGTAAGTGAGCTTTTTCCTTTCTTAAAAAAATAAATCATTGTCAAATCCTGTTTGTTCAATAAAACCTCTGAAGGGTCTGAGCATCACTGATTCTGAAGGATTGCAGGACAGTTCTGTCCCCAGATTTAGTGCTGGGCATGTGGGTGTCTGGGCTGCAGCTAAGCCAGGGTGTAGGGCAGTGAGTGGGGCTGGAGTTGGTGTCTGACAGGGTCTGATACACCTTTTGTGGATCAGCATTTCCCATCACCAGGGTTGAAGGGCTATGCGGGACCGCAGCCATAGTAAGCATGTCCATGAAAGCACTGAGAGGAGACTTGCAGCTTTGCAGGGGGAACAAGCAGTTGGAGCAACCAAAAAATCCATCTTCACTTTCGTTCTCTGAATGGGACCAGAGGAAAGCAGGGACTTGAAAGCTCAGCAACAGAGAAGCAGGGCTGGAACATGGACCCATGAAGTGCAGACAATTTAGCAGCATGCCATCATTTTTGGTTTATTCTATTTTGTTCCTATCAGGTTATAATTGCTGTGTTGCCCCACCTGACCCTGTTATCAGGGGCTCTGCAGAGTCTGGTTATGTTGCACTAGCAAATACACCAGTGCAGACACACCCCAGGACAATCCTGGTTGTCCCTGCAGATCCTCAGGGAAAGATGAAATCCTCTTGCTTTGGTCACCGAACATAAACTCACATTTTTCATTCAAAAAAAGCTCGTCCTCCAGGGTGGATACTCCCTCAAAGACCAGAATCCAAAAGGCAGCCAGCTGCCTGTCCTCTGCTTCCATGTGTTGCTGTTGGTGGAGACCTTGAGAGCAAGCGGTGAAGTGAGAAGCGGAATCTGGTTCCTTGGTGAGCATGGAGGCGCGGAGCAGGATCGGCGGCAGGCTAGGGCTGCTGGGGGAACTGGCCTGGGGGCCTGACGTGGGGTCTCTGGATCCTTATCTGTGAATAAAGACAGGCTGCACCATGCTGTCAGTACTGCATGGGCTCTGCTCCTCACAACGAGCTCAGACAGTGGTGTGGATCCCAATGCCAGCCAGAGCATCCCTGATGCTCTAGAATGAGGCGTGGCTTCTGAGCATCTTCAAGGCACAGGGCCAAGATTCAGTCCCCAGCCCAAAGCTCCCCACCCTAAAGCCCCATGGGGAAAATAACCCCTGAGCAGACCTGGACTGAGGGGTCAATGGCCTGAAGCTGTGGTTTCCAATGCCTTTCCAGGGACTGGGAACAGCTGGGCTCTGCTTGCTCTCCTGCCATTGTCAAAGCTGGAGCAAGGAAGATGAGCAGAGCTTGAAGACTGGGGTGAAGCATAGCCATAGTGGGGGGAGTTTGCAGGGATGTACTCACAGGAGAAGGGCCGTGTCCTCCAGAAGGTCTCCTTGGCCCTGGAAGGAGGAACAGAAAGGGGACAACATGAGGGGGTGCTGGGAGAGCCCCTGCCTGGTCCTGGTGTCTGGGTCGGATGACAAAGGGAAGCAGTGACTGACTGCGGGGCTTAGTTGGGGCTATGAGAAGAGGAAAAGCCCCAGCTGCTGTTCACACAATTTCTTGCCTTGCCACAAGTACAAGCAAACAGAGTTGCTTCCCAGGACCAGCAGGGAGCTGGGAGCACAGGCAGGACGCAGTTCCAACCAGAGCAGAAGGCTTGGGGCTCAGCTTTCCCTGAGAGAGGATGCCATTCCAGGTCCAAGGGCTGGGGAAGAGGGAGGAGGATGCTGGTGCTTCCACCCCAGTTTTGCACCTTGACATTCTGTTAACTCCCTACTCTGCAGAACAAGGTCCAATCCTGAAACCACTGTTTCCTTACTCCAGGCCAACTCTTTCCAGACACGTGTGAATTGCAGTGAAAATCATTTGGGTGGTATTCAAATTAAAATTAAATAGAAAGCCCATCTGTAACCAAGCACCGGGCGGGATGAGGAAGAAATACAAACTTTGCCTGACGTGGGGGAAAAAAGGAAGCTAATGTTCAACCACCAGTACTATTGAAGGTCTGAGCCGCAGGTGACTGGGAAAGGGGCTGGAAGATACTAAAAGGTCATCCAGCCCCTTCCACAGGCCAGATGAGTCCCACCACTGGTGGATCTTCCAAATATGGATTTTCCACCAGCGTTTCTTTCTGACACCCAACCTGCTCCCCTGCTGCACCTCCAGCACCCAGCCCTGTGTGGGTCCAGCCCATGACTCACCCCTTGTGCTGGTGGCGGTACTGGCGGCAGAGGTGCAGGGCCAGGCAGGCGATGGCAAACAGGAGGCAGAGCAGAGCCAGGGCTCCCAGCAAGATGCCGAGGAAGGCAGTGAGGCTGATGGCCAGCCACTCGCACCGGTCGCCGGCCGGGGAGAAGATGGAGAAGGGCAGGCAGCTGTGGATGGGGAGGGAGAAGCAGTGATTCCATGGGGAGAAGTGGCTGTTCTGGGTGGCCTCAGCCACCCCAGTTCTGCTGCTTACCTGCATGTGGGCCCCTCGGGCAGGTGCTGGCAGTGGCCACCGTGCTGGCAGTAGCCCATCTTGCAAGGGGAGATGCAGACGAAGCCGATGGTCCCCACGTAGTGGAGCCGGTAGCCCTTGTAGCCATACAGAGCACAGGGGAAATAGTCCCTCAGCTCAGCCACTGTCACTATGGAGGGAAGGCACACGGGTTAGGCTGCACAGCATCACCCCTTGATGCTTCCTCGGATCTTCCTGAGCTGGATCCATGCCTGGGATGCAGGACGCTGCCCACCCTCTTCCCCCTGAGGTGTTAACTGAACACTGGGGGGCACAGAAAGCAATGGGGGCAATGGGGAGAGTGGAGGTGCGCCTCATGCACTCCATAGCTCAGTGCCAGGAGCAACTCACGCTTCACCAGGTCAGTGATGTTGTCCTGGTGCAGGCGCTGGAAGAGGAGCCCTGTGCCTGCCTCCCGCTGCCCCCACCGCCTGTTGAAGGCGCTGGTGATGGCCACTGTCAGCTTCTCATTCAGGAACCGGATGACAGTGCTGCGGCTGTCATAGGCAAACTCAGACACCACCACGAAGGCGAAGCCTTCACTGTCTCTCCTGCAGGGAAAAGATGGGGCTGCTGGCGGAACCACTGCTGCATCACAGTGACTGAGCCTCACCGTGCCTCAGTATTCCCATTTGGGCAGTGGTAAAGAAGGGAGGAGGCGGGAGGTGGAGGGTGACAAATGGCTTGTGTCTCCAAGGGTTCACCAGCATCAGTGATGGAAAAACAGACTCTGAGGTGGAGGAAAATGTGCTTTGTGCACCAAACCCTGTGGCCTCGTGCCCAGCCATGCCCTGCTGGTTCACTAGGGTGGGCACAGGGCCATTTCACTGCTGACTCACGTCTGGGTGATGTTAGTGTTGTTCTGGAAAGTCTTTACCTCCAGGGAGCCCAGGATGGCTGAGATCTGCAGCAAAGGAAGCAGGAAGGTATTAGTGGAGGGCAGAATGGCATCAGCACAGGGAGAGGCTGAGGGTGATACAGGCACCACAGCCAAGCCCCGAAGTTTGGTCTGGCCTTTGGCTCATGTGCTGGGATTCTGACACATGGCCACAGCCACAGCTGGCATCACATAGATGGTACTTCCTCCCTGTGGTCTTGTGGATCCACTGGATCCCCAGAGATCCCACAGGAGGGAGGCATATGGAGGCATGGGCACCCCAAGCTTCCATGCTGCCCAGTGTGCTGGTGTGTCCCCCTCCCTGAGCCCATCCCTGCCAGTGACATACAGTACTGTTGACTTCCTCAGCAGTGGCATTTTGCGCTGTCCTAACCCGCAGCTGGATGCTTCTCCGGGGGAGATCTGCTGGGTGAAAGCCACAGTGGTGACTCCCAGGACCAGGGGCAGTGGGACTGGGGTACACCTCCCACCAGGCATGGGCACCCACCTGTGCTAGGCAGTGGCCGAAAATCCCCTCCTGCCACCAGGCAGCGCTGGTCGGTGAAAGCTGAGGGGCAGGCACAGGTGGGCGTGCAGGTGATGGGGTGGAGGTGGCAGCGTCCCCCATTGCTGCAGTAGCCCTTGGGGCAGGAGAGGGATCCACAGGCAGAACTACAACCTGGCTTCTCACCTACAGGACAGGGAGCCCATGACAGTTGGAGGCATGAATCTGGCCCCAGCCACTCTGTAAGGCCTTTCTTCTAAGATTTGTTTTGGTTTTCTTTTAGGACTTTTAGTGTAAACTCAGGTCCTCAAGAAAAAGCCCTGCATCCCTTTCTCACAGCTGCAGCTGGTTGCCCTTATGAAATCCCAGCCTGCTGCATTAGAATGAGAGCAAAAACCAACACCTCACCTCCACCACAGCCATCTGAAAACAGGGCTTGAATTTAGCCTCCAGCCTCTGCATATGAGCTTTTTTTCTCAAGGGGAAAAAATTGCATGGGAAAAATTTCCCTTCCCAACAGATTGGTAAGACCTACAGCCTGGGAACACAAGTGGCAGCTAAACTCCAGTCCTTTCTGTTAAGGACAGCAAGGGCTTGGGCACAGAGCTCAGCCAGCTCTCCCTTCTCTCCTTTCCGGTCAGCCTGTGTCCCATAGGAACCCTCTTCCATGGAGCCCAGGGGTGATGGGGATGAGAACCATGCCTGCCAGGGCGTGTGTACTCACCCTCCTCGCTGGCTGGGCAGGAGCAGATGTAGCTCCCCACTGTGTTGGTGCAGGTGGTGTTCTCTGGACACTCCATCCCCTGTGTGCACTCATCGATATCTGCCAAAGCAACGCACCGTGGCACCAGAAGAAATACCTTGGCTGGGGTCCCACAGGCTCTCCGGGTTCCCAGTGGCCATGGTGAGCCTTTGTCACCTGAGCAGTGCCGTCCATCGCCTGTCAGACCAGCTGGGCAGGGGCCACAGCCAGTGTATGAGTCACAGCCCACACCAGGGAAGCATCCCTGGGAGCAGGGGTCTGGAGGGTCCTGACAGAAGGGACCTGAGTAGCCGCTCTCACATCTGCAGGCTGCCAGCTGGGAAGGGAATGGTGACACTGGCTTAGGGCACACAAGGAGGACAGGTGGACAGAGAAGACAGCCAGCAGACCTGTCATGGGATAGGCATGGTGTGACACCAGAGGAGCTTTCTGGATCACTACCTGCAGGGAGGATTCCCTGAGAGTGACAGTGTTACTGTAGTCACACTCCTGGCTCCTGCTGCATTTGCAAAGGGCGAAGCGGAGCTGGAGGAGTGCGGAGAGGTTGTTGGACCCAACAGCCTCCAGGTTAATGGTGAATGGGACTATCCCACGGGGTTCCCATGTCAGGGTGCCATTCTCTGCCAGGAGAAGTGGGAGTTAAAAGAGGTGGCAGAGGAAAGCGTGTGCCCCCATTCCATCCTATCCCATCTCCCCCATCTCTCCTTCCTTACCTGATATGTTGAGCTCTGGTGAGAGGTGGGGGACAAAGTGTGCACCCACTCCCATGGCATGGTACTGCCTTCTGACCTTTTCTGTCCTGAAGGCCGTGAGTGAAGCATCACCAATGATGACAGGAGGGAAGGCATCTGAGGAAAGAGAAGCCCAGCACATAGTTGGTGGTTTGCTGTTGTGACCTTGTCATCCCTTGGCTCTGAGTCCCTTCTGGTGAGGATGAGACCCCAGGCAGATGCTGCCATGACTGCCCACCAACAAGACTCTTGTATTGCACAGCATGGTGGCATCTCCCAGTCTTCGAGATGAGCCTGCTGGGCAATGCAACTCCAAGACCTTGGTGATTTCTCCCTGGTCTCACATGGAGCAAGAGAGCCCAGGGAAGGAGCAGGGCACTGCCCCGTTACCGCAGCCATGCTCTCTTGGAGGTGAGGATCTACTCCACTTACTGAGTACTGTCTTCCTCTGCTGGAAGTCAGCTGCAAGACTCTGGGTGGCCAGGCCCAGTGCCAAGTTCCCGGTGCTCAGTAAATCATAGACACACTCCTTGCTGCTGTGACACTGTGAGACTGCCAGCTGGTACTGGCTTTCATTCTCCTGCCGCAGCCGTGACAAGAAGAAGGGTGTGAAGTTCAGTGCTGGTGAGTCCAAAGGCTGAGTAAACAGGCTGTGGTCACCAACTGCCCCTGCAAGAGAGCAACCATGGGGACAGTCTTGGGTTTTTAAGGCTTCTTATATTTTAGGGTTCATTTTCATAGAGCAGTGAGGAGACCAAAGAGTTTTCCTGGAGTCACTTTTGTTCAGGCAAGTGTTTAAATGTCTCCAGCCAAAGCAAGGCCAAAAGGTGCAGGAAGGAGATCATCTTCAAAGTGGATTTGAAGTGTGGACTTACAGGTCATCCCGTAGCTGTAGATCTCCTCCTCACTGCTGTTCACAGGGATGCTGGTACCATTCGGCATCTGGAAATCATCTGTGGGGTCATGGTCCCACACACCTGGTGGAGCATCACCACAGGGATGGAGTCCCCCATGCCAGATTTGACCTCCTGGCCTGGCCAGTGCTAGCCAGTGTTTAGTTTAGACCCAGGGGTCCCTGTCCTCACAAGCACATTCCCCCAGTTTTCCATCCTGCTTTAGGGTGGGAAGAGAAATTGCACCCCAGCTCTGCAGCAGTGCTAAAAGTCCTCACCCAGGAGGCCCTTGGTGCTGTTGCGGTACCAGTCGGGCAGGCTGCAGACCACACTCAGGATGCCAGAGGTGGCTGAGATAGAGACGGCAATAGTCCCATCAAAGACGGCCGTGACAGAGGAGGCATTGATTAGCAGGACACCAGGGCTGTAATACACCTCGTCACCCATGTCTGCAAGAGAAGGAGAGCACAGAGGGAGAGTCTGCACAAGGCTGGGGTCTAAAATGGCAACCATGAATTTGCGGAGGGGATGCTCCCCATCCACCCTGCCCAAAACAGAGACAGATGCAGATGGGATACGTTTGATGGAGCTCAGGATGTGCGGGCAGGGTTGATGCCAGGAGGTTGGGACATCCCTCGTCTCCCCCATATACATTTCACATTTAACAGCACATCCTACTCACCTTGGGAATAGGAAAACTGGATGGTTTCATTGTTCAGGAGTACTTGGATGTCACCCTGGCTCTCCAAGGTCCACTCAACCTGCAAATCACAGTGAATGTCCCAGTCAGCCCCTCTGCTTGTCCCTTTCTGCCATCTCCCCATGCTGGGAACACTTAAGTTAAACCCTGTCCTCCTCCAGCCCTGGCAGAGGGGCTCAGTTCCAGGGCTCATGTTGGCATTATCTTCACCCTGGCAGACACACAATAAAGCAGCTTTGATGATTGCACAGAGGAGGACAGCCAGCTGCCCCTTGTCACCGCTGGCATGGGGAACACCAAGGCCATCACTGCTACTTGGCTGGCTATGACAATGTGGAGAGCTGTGCTGATGGGCTTCCAGCTCTGAGCCCCCTCCTTAAACTGCTCAATGACAGTTTCTGGTGACATCAGGACATTCTGCTTAATGAAACAGGTGTGGGGAGCAATTCTGCCCATTGAGGAAGGGCATTCGCTTGTGCTAATGTGTTAAGACAGAGTGTGCAATGAAGAATGTGGAGCAGACCATGCTCCTGCAGAGTTCCTCATCCCTTACTGACCTGTTTGCAAGTGGTGCTAGATCTGTGTCTGGTGAATATTAGTCCCACTATTAGCACTTTGCTAGAGTGGTGGGAGGTGACTGAAAAAGGAGAGGGGATGCTCGTTGGGTCCCACCCACATCACTCTGTAGGTGATGCAGAGCCTGCCAGAGGGGTTTCTCCCATTAGAAGCTCAAACTCATACCCAGGTCACTCCTACTCACTGTTGTGGTGGTGGTGGTAGAGTTGTACTGGGCAGCAAAAGCCATGAAGTTGGTGGCCTGGGCTGTGCCAGTCTGTGCGGTACGCCCCTGCAGCAAAAAGCTGGTCTGGGCATTGCTGGCCAGCAGCAGGACAAAGTCCCCGAGACCATTGAAGGTGTAGGTGAGTCCATCCAGGGTGGTGATGTGGGGATCCCCAAAGGCGCCAGCTGAGGACAAAAGCAGATGGAATCATTTTGGGGGGAGGAAGGAGAGCAAATACTGGTGTCATTTCAGGGAGGAGAGCACCCCAGGGCTGTGTTAGCTCAGCAGTCCCCACCAGGATGCTGCAAAGTGTGGCCGATGCAGGAGGTCTGTGTACAGCTGTTCCACCCACTCAGTGTCCTGGCACAGAGGAGGCAGAGCCTGGGGACTCACCGGGGGTGAGTGGAATGTATCCCTCACAGCCGACCCTCGGTCTCTTCTCAGCAAACCTAGAGCAGAACAGGGGCTTCCCCACGCGTCGGCAGCACCAATTGAATGCCTCCAGTTCCCTGTCTGTGGAGGAAGGTGGCCAGGTGCTGGGGGCTGTCAGGGTCCTTGCTGCACCTGTGCTTGGTGCTTGGGATATTTTAGGGTGAGGGAATGCCAGTACCCACTTACCAGCAGTGCGGTGGATGGGGGGGCTCCATGCTCTCTCCTGCCAGCCTTCGAGGAAGCTCCCGTCTTGGTACAGACACCGCACCCCAGCTCCAGCTGGGCTGGGGGATGCAGTGCGTAGCATCCTTACAGTGGCATCTGCTGGGCCTGAAATGGTGTGGGAGGATCACAGCTGTCCCCAGAGCAGGAGAGGAGCCCTTGCCATCCCCCCACCCCACAGATTGCCATGGGGGGCTGCGCTTGGCACCTCTGCTCCAGCGGTAGCGGGGGTCCAACTCTGCCTGGGGCCGGGAGCAGGGGCATGGTGGCAGCTGGCTGTTCCAGGTGGCCGGCGCTGGCTCTGCATCCAGCCATGCCAAACACCACAGCCTGTAGTTCACCCGGGAGCGACTGTCCAGCCTGTATATCCACAGTCCACGCACATCTCGGGGAGCAACCAGAGAACAGCACCATTAAGCCAGGGTCTCCGCTTGTGCTGAGGGATCCCATGGGACAGCTGTCCCTGGGCACTGACCTCACACGAGGTCTCCAGGCTCCCTCTAGAGCCAGCGTGGCTGTGGCCAGCCACAGGAGCATAGGGGACACCCATGCAAGGCACAGCAGGACATGGAACACTCATGCTCTGCTCTTGGTGGTGAGCCCTCACCCAGTGGCTTCACTGGCCCGTTGCCTCACAGCTATATGTGCTGGGGACATGCTCCTGGCACAGAGCACACAGCTCCCTCCATCCCCACCTGCCTCAAGGACCCCACTGGTGCCGTACCAGAGCCGGTGCTGCTGTGCTGGTCTGGTCGGTACTTGACAGCTGGTGGCTCTTGAGTCAGCTCGTTGTTTTGGGCATAGCCATTGCCACTGTGTGGAGAGAGGAGGTTTGGGGTCACCCTTCCAACACAACCCTCTTCCACTCCCCACAAGGCAGCTGGGGTGGGAACTGCTGTGGTTTGCAGGACAGAGGGTTTAAATGGGACAGGGTTGCTCCAGGAGAGGAAGCTGGGTTCTCCTGGGAATAACATCTCCAACAGAGTGCTGGGAGAAATCTCTGCCACCCCAAAACCCAGTCACACACACAGAGCACCTGGAGAAGCCGATCAGCACGTTGCCTGCAGCCAGCTTGGTGTAGTCCCACCGCATCCCGCCGTTCTGGTAGAGCAGCAGGGCAAAGGAATAGTTCCCATCAGTGGTGAGGACTGCCTGGTACGTGTTCGTCTGGAGAAACCCAAAGCAACCCCTTAGCACTCCCAAAGCTTCCCCTTCTCTCCCTGCAGTGCAGACTGAGGTGGTGAGATCTGAAACAGCTGCCAACAGTCCCCTCCATCACCTGAGCCTCCCACTGCTCACCTGAGTGTCATCTCTCTGGGATGGGTATGCTGGAGCCTTCTCCCATGTCACCTTCAGGGTCCATTTTGCTATATAGGGGATTTCCAGGTATTTCTCAATCTTTGCTTCCACGTCCTGGACAAGGGGATCTTGGGTAGAGCTGAGGGTGGAGTACTCCTGATGTTTGGCAAGAGAGAGGGTTAAATGAGTGAGCCAGGAGTTGAGCTTTCCCAGGAGAAATCTTTGGTGGACTTTACCTGGTACCAGGTGGTGCCAATGCCCTGGGAGAAATCTGCATCATCCCAAAAGGCAGCCACCATTGGCAAGCTCTCCCTGCCACTGAAGCCCCGGGGAGGTGGGTTGGGGTTGGACGGGACGTAGTTATCCGTTGGTGGGAAAATGATCTGTCCATTGTCTGTGAACTAACCAAAATAATTTGCTATTTGCCAACAATCCAGGCAGCACCTGGGATGGCTTTCAGCCTCCATGGGTGAGCAGAAACCAGCCATTTTATAATTAAAAAAAAAAACCAAAACCAACATTTAGATGAAATTTTGTTTCTGCTCTATTTCTGTGGGGCTTTTTTACCCTTATGTGCCCAGTGAAGGGGGCAACTCACATAGAGAGCATCTCGCAGTGACTTCCCAAAGGGAAATCCAATCTCTGGCTTGAACAGCGGAGAGTTAAAATCCACCATCCTCCGGACATACTCTTGGTCCCCTCCTTCGACGCCAAAAGGGTAGAGCGAGGCTGCTGGCACTGACATGGGCAGAAGATTAATGGAAAAGGTGTCAAACCATTAATGTCTGCTTTATCCATCCTGCAGCCAGGACAAATTCACCTGCTTGCTGCTGGAATGATGTGCCTGTGCTCTGATGTATGGCCACTTAATTTTTAACCCACTTCTGGGATGCTCTCTGTGGTCCTATTTTGCCTTCCCCCATGAATCTGGCAGCCCAATGTGCAATGCAGATGAAACACCCTGCACCAGGCTATACCCTCCTTCACCACAATGTCTGATTGGCTGACAATCCCTTCCTGCTCTTGGCTTTAGGAAAATGAAAATCTACTTACTGATAAGCTCATGGGTGGGTTGTGGCTCAGGGGCAGGATTTCTGTTGCCAGCGGTGGTGGGGGCAGATGTGCTCAGTGCTGTAGCTGGTCCTGTCTGTGTCCCAAAGGCAGAAGATGGGGAGGTCGCAGGGCTGATGGTGGCTGGTGGTCTCACCAGTGCCGTGGTACCTGGGACTGGGAGACCACCCACCTCCTTGGCTGGGCTCACTGGGGGTGTGGTTCCAATAGCTGTAGCGCTGCCTGCAGTGATGGATGTGGTGCTGAAGGCTGTAGTGCTGCCTGTGGTGACAGCCATGGAGTTTCCTGTAGTGGTGGCCACAGTGTTCCCTGCAGTGATGGATGCAGTGATGAAGGCTGTGGTGCTGCCTGTGGTGACAGCCATGGAGTTTCCTGTAGTGGTGGCCACAGTGTTCCCTGCAGTGATGGATGTGGTGCTGAAGGCTGTGGTGCTGCCTGTGCTGACGGCTGCTGTGTTCCCTGCAGTGATGGTCGTGGTCTTGCCTGCAGTGATGGTTGTTTTCTCCCCCCAGGCAGGTGTCCCTGATGTCTGGAAGGTGCTTGCTGCTTGTCCCACATTGTGGTTGCTGACAGGTATAGAAGCGGTGGCTGTTGTTGACTCGGTGGGAGTCTGTGCAGCTGCTGCCTTCCCAGTTGCACCAACACCAAGCAGGGATGAAAAGGTGGTTGTTGGTTCCTCTGCTGGGCTGTTCAGGCTTGGGAGGGGTGAACTGGGCACTGCAACAGCAGGGCTGGGACCAAGGATGCCCCAGGAGCCAGCAGTTGTCTCCAATGAGGGGGTACGTGCTGGGAACAGGATAGGTTGCCCATCTCCTCTTGTCTCTTGTGTTACAGTGAGGGACAGGGCACTGCTGGTGCTAGTGTCCCTTGCTGTGGCAAATGGCATGTTTGTGGTGGCCCTGGTCACCTCAAAGGTCTCCCAGCCCACTGAGGTGGCTGGTGGGATGGTGTTGCTGGGGAACGTGCTTGTGGCTGGTGTGGTGGCCAGGCTTGAGCCAGCGGTGTTGGAGTCAGGGACATGGGTGCTGCTGACTGCAGGTGCTGCACCCTCTTCACCTCTTTCAGACAGAGTGGTGTCTGCACGGGCAGTGGTACCTTCAGCACCTGACCAAGATGCAGCTGAAGTCTCCCATGGGTGTGTGGGGCCAACAGACAGCAAGGTGACCCCAGCTGTGGGCTCGTCCCCAATGACTGGGTTGAAAGCCCATGGGACTGGGTTATGGGTGCTGTCAGTGGCCTCGGGAGATGGCCTCGAGGTGACGTGGGGGCTGTGTGGAGCAGAGGCACTGCTGGGAACAGCAGGGGCGAGTCTTGTGACCCTGTCCGTACTGACATCACCTGCTCCCGCTGCTGGACCACTGACAGTGATGCTGGGAATGTCAGAGGGTGCCACCATCACCAGATGGGTACTCCTGGGGACAGTAGGGGACACACTGACATCTGGCTCAGCAGTTCCATGAGCGAGGAAAGGAGAAGGTGCTACAACTAGCTTTGTAGCTGTGGGTGACACCGAGCCCATGATGGCCACTGCTGGAGGACTTTTGCTGCCTGGCGCAGAGTGTGCTGACAGGGTGGCATCACTGGTGGCTGTTTCAGTCACCCCAGCCATAGGAGTGGGCAACTCCAGGGGCAGCCTTGCAGCCTCATTCTTCATCATGGAAGAAGGTGTGTCCATGTCCAAGTTCATGCCCGTGTCTGAGGTGGGCTCAGCAGTGTGGTAGCTGTGGAGCGGTGCAGCACTCGGCCGAGTAGCAATGCTGGCTGCACCATGGGGTGATGCCGGTGGAGCTATCCCGAGAGAGATGTCACCACTGTGATGGGTACTTGTTGTGGCACTCACTCTTGTGTCCTCAGCCAGGGTTGAGTCCAGAGCTGGCTGTGTGGTGCTGCCATCTCCTGCCAAGTGGGACGTGCCCTGGTCTCCCTCTGCAGCTGCATTTTTGGGTGTTGGTGGTGTCACGAGCTGGGGTGTCTTGCCAGTGGCTGTACTGGAGAGAGTTCTGGCCTTGGTCGGTGCTGGGCTGGGGTTAGTCATGACCAGTGAGGCTGAGTGACTGCCCTTCGGAGCTGGGAGAGTCAGATCCACTGGAGGCCTTGTTTCAGAAACATCACTCCCTTGGGCAGGTGACTCTGGTGATGGCCCGGCAGTGATGGTTACATGTCTGGAAGCTGGCCTGGTGGCACTGGCATCTGTATTCTCCTCCGTGCCCACTTCCAGGAACTCCTTTGCCATTGCTCTCCCTGTAGTGCTGCCATCGAGGTGGGGGTCACCTGAAGTTTCTGTTGCTGGTGGTGGGGTAGCCAGGGATGTGACTGCTACCATCTCTTGGGGGATGCTGGATGGGGGAACCACCTGTGCCATTCCTACACTGGCATTGCCTTCCAGGAGATGGGAGATCTCTGCTTGCGATGCCGTGGGGACAGTGACTGCTTTGAGTATCCTCCGGGTACCTGGTACAGCTGTGCCAATGCCTGGTGCAGTGCTCGGTGATGATGTCTCTGTCTCTGGAGCTTCCCCATGTTGGGCCTCAGCCCAGAGCGGTGGGGCTGGTGCAGGTCTGGGTGTGACACCAGTTCCTGGGGTTGCTGAGCCTACCGTGGGACCAGGCTGGCTGTGGATGGGGGATGCATCAGGCACAGGCAGGGTGGTTCCAGTGTCCCCCAGCAGAGTGATGGCACTGCCACTGGCCAGTGATGCTGTTCCCATCCCTGCTTCACTAACTGGAGTGTTGCCAACAAGGGAGGACGGATGGGCAGCCGGCACAGCCCCGGTGCCATATGCAGCAATGGAAGGTGTTTCAGCAGCTCGAGGGGCCCTCTCTGGCTTTGCTCCACTGGCACCTGTGAGGGACAAGGGCACAGCCATGCTGGGTCTGGCTGGAGGGGTTCTGTCTGCAGTCACCTCTGCTGTGGTGGTCCCAGGGCCTGCTGAGAGAGTCTGGGGGAATGGAGAGTCCATGGAGCGCAGAAAGGGCCTTGGAGAGGGACCATCAGGGTCAGCAAGAGCTGTGGGGGGGGACAGGGTCATGCTGAGCCCCCCTGAGGTGGCCTTGGTCTCCAGGAATGTAATGCCTGCTGTGGTTTTGGTGCTGTCCTTGTTCCTGATGGACACCAGCTCAGCACTGGTGCTTCCCAGAACTGGGAATGATACAGTGGGGATATGCTCTTCAGCTATGACATCTGTCACCATAGCCAGTGCGCCTGGAGCTACTGCAGTGGTCTGGAGGTGAGTAACAGCATTGGCTCCAGGCAGCCCATCTCCAGCGGTCCCAGGAGCTGCACTGTGGCTGGGGGGATGCATCTCTCCTGTGCCCAGCACAGCATCACCAGGGAGTTGGGGCAAAAGGGGTGGAGGCAGCTGAGCAGGAGGCACAGGGGGGTCCTGTGAGGCACTGTGACCAGTGTCAGATAAGGCATGTGTCCCTGGCTCTGTAGCCTCGCCAGTGCCAATGGTAGCAGAAGAAAAGGTGACCTTTGCCAAGGATGCACTCGAGGGATTTGCAAATGGTGGGGATGCCGTCCTGGCTTCCTTCGTGGCTGCGCTGTGGGGGACGCCAGGGAGGACAGCAGCAGGGTTGGCTGAGGCTGCTGCCATCTTCATGGGGCTGCCCCTGTCCCAGGAGATGCTGGCTGCTGTGTTTGAAGGTGAGGTGGCCTCATCCAGCCCCAGCATGACCTCCTGGGACAGGAGTGAGGCAGCCATGTGTGGCTCAGCAGAGCCCTTGCTGATGCTGGGGTGTGATGTCCCTGTGCTGTGCTTATCCTGAGGGAGCAATGGCACTGTGGGCCATGCTGTCCCTGGCATCCTCTCTGCAGTGACAGCACCCACTGCATGCCCCATTGGTGCGAAAGATGGAAGCTGCTTGAGTGAAGTGGTGGTGGGAGCTGGAGGGGCACTGCTTGTGTGGCTGGCAGTGCCAGGAGAGGAGACCCTAGCCCCTGGCCCTTCCTGGAAGCTGCCTGGCATTGCTGGACCCCCAGGGAGAGCTGCCAGGCTGGGAGGCCCCTCCTGCTCACCACTGCTCCCAGCTGGGACCAGCCCTTTTGTTGTCGCCTGTGGCACCAGGATGCCTGTGGAGCGAGACAAGGCAGCGCCAACTGGATCAACCCCACCGCGGTCCCAGCAGGCAGGAACCTGCCTGTGGCCAGCTGCCTGCCGGCCTTACCTGAGCCCTGGCTGCCCGTGGAGGAGATGACCTGGCTGCTGGGAGAGGGGTGCTCCGGTCGTGCGGCTGCGGCGGTGGGGAATGCCTGGCACATACCCAGGTCCGAAGGCAGCTCGGTGCTGGTACCGTCGGCTGCATGGGAGATGCTGCCTGACTCTGCTGAGACCAGCGTGGGGACAAGGGACTGCTCCTTCATCTCCCCGGCTTGTGCACAGGTGGGTGAAAGCAGAGCAGAATCAGGAAAAAAACAGCCAGGGGTCCCATCACCTCCATCCCTCCTCCCTGCTATGGGGGGAGCACCCAAGAACTCCCAAGAGCCCAAAGAACTCCAACAGCAGACAGCTTTCCCCAAGGGCAAGCGTCCCCATTTGATCCACACTTCCACCCCCTTTCCCCTGCTGCAGTTGGGGGCTATACTGAGGCTGTGGCACCCACGGACAGACACAGGGCAAACCCTGGCTGGGCACTCAGGCTCCAAGTTGGAGCAGCCCATCACCCAGAGGGTATCATCACCCGGTCAGCTCGGTGGCTGTGCCAGCGACCCTGACACTTACCTGGCAGCACGCAGAGCCCCCACAGCACCCAGTTCCAGAGCAGCCATGGACCTTGGCACCCCATAGTGCTTCCTAGGCGTCAGGGACAGGACTGCAGCTCTCCCTGTCTCAAGGGAGCGACGCAATGGGTGGCTCTGGCTCCTCCGGTGAGCACTCCCCCGGTGGGGGGGGACGAGGACACCACGTGCCCTGCCTGGGGCACTGACGTCTCTCTGTCCTCACAGCCTGTGATGAGGTGGCAGCATCCCATATCTGGGGACCCACCCTGATGATGGGGGACACCTGTTTTGCCATGGGAGATTTTAAGGCCCGTCCCAGACTGACCCCATTGTTGACAGCCCAAGGCTGGGGTCCCCAGCTCCTGGGGAGCAACTGGTGGGTTTCAAAGTCACTTAGCCCAAAGGCCCTGGGATGGCAGGTGGGGACAGAGGCACCCGATTCCTCTGGGGAGTGGGGCAATCCTGGGCTCTGTACCCCCATCCACCCTCCTGTTTGCTGCCAGGTCCCTCCACGGTCAGCTGCATGGCTGATAACCCCTGGCAGGGGTTGGCTCTCCACCAAGGAGGAAGAAGGAAGGAGCAGACTCCCTCTGGCGCCTTGGGGTCCTGCATTTTGACCCTACCCTGTCCCCCACCTCGGCTCTGCTGCCTGGGACCTGCAGGCAGGCCTTATCTGTGCCATCAGAGAAAACGCCCACGCAGCCTGGATGGGGTGCGGGGGCCAGGCATTGCCCTGGGTTGCAAGTCACCTTCCACCGGGGACAGAGGCCAGATGGACCCAGCTATGCAGAGACCCAACGAGGCCACTGCAGCAAATGTGTTTGCTTCCTCAGAGGGTCTCACTCAACTTCAGGATCACTTAAGGGGGCAGAAGAAAGTCATTGGCAGTGTTGTGCCTTCCTTGCTTCACTGACAGCCATGCCAGCCAGCTGCCACGCCATGGTGGCTGCACCTCACATGGGGAAACAGAAGCACAGAGTCTGAAGCACCGGCGCGTGACTGTGTCCACAGCAGCACCAGCACACCTGCAGGTCCCCAGCACAACTGCCTGTCCCTGCACTCAGGGAGAGCCAGGGGATCAGAGAGGAGGGAGCCATGGGTGCACAGGGAACACGGGTGCTGTGGCCAGGTACCATCTGTCACAGGGAGGGACCCACAACCAATGCCAAGGTAGCCTTTCCTTACCATGTGTGGCAGGGTCTCTCCTCTGAAGCCACTAGCTCTGGGGTAGAGGGCATCCTGGAGAGCAGGTATCACCACTGCCCATGAACCTGGTGGGTTTGGGTACCAAGATCCTCCTCCACCTGATCCCAATTAAACTCAGCTAAGTGGCTCTGATACCCACCCGGAGGAGGGGCAAGCACTGGCCCCTGAGCTGGGACCCCATGGGAGCCACCCCCCACTCCCGCACCAGCTCCCAGCTCCGGCTGCGGTGGTGGCACCCGGTTGCACAACACCCCTTGCGTGGGTGGGGGCGACGCTATCCCGCCACTCCCTGCCCGGGCATGAGTCAGGCGGCAGCCGGGAGGGAGCCACGGGGCACCAAGCAAGGGGGGCCCTGCTGCAGGGGCTGCCCTGCACGGGGGCAATGCTGCAGGCAAGCACTGCCCACTCAGTGAGGGCAAAACTGTGCCCAGCCTTCAAGCATTGGGCCTGGGCGTGGGACAAACTGACTACCTCCAGCAGCCCTGGATGGGGAGAACTGTGCACCCTAAAACAGTTTGGGAGGCATCAGCAGGACGTTTTATAGGTGCACATCACACAGTTCCCTGGGGATCCCCACTGTCAGTGCATCCCCTCCCAAGCTCCATCACATGGCAGATCCCAAGGATCACAGTCCCGGGCTGCCTGCAAGGAGGAACCAGCACCCATGGAAACGTGGCCTGGCCCTGTGTGTTGGGAGGGGTCAACCTGGGAGACGGTCGCAAGCACCCTCCTCCTCTCCATAGAATACTTTTATATATATATATACATAATATATATTAAAATTACATTTCTCTTTACAAAAACAATTCAACAAGGGGCCAGGGGCCAGAGCCCATTACCCAAGCCAGGGCACAGGCACCCCAGCAAGTCTGAGGCACTGGGCAGGGCCCCTTTTTGGGGTGTCCCCACCCCCCAGGCAGGGGCTCAGTCCAGAGTCCAGCAGCAAGTTGCATGGGTGGAGGCAGGGGCACTGGCCCCGTGGTGAGATGCCTTCTCCAGATCTGACACAACTCGCTCTGTCCTTGCTGTCACCACCTGTAAGGAGAGGGCAGGACATGAACTCAGGAGGACAGATAAGGCCAGCTTGTCCAGAGCCGTGTGGCATGGAGAACTCCCCACCCAAAAATATCCATGGCCCTACTTCTGGCGGGTGGTGCTGTAGGGATCGAGGAGGTGGGAGCTGGCCTGCTCCAGGTTCCAGTCGAACATCTCCAGCACCCGTTGGCACTCGCCGCGGGACTTCAGCCCCAGGCAGAAGAGCTGCTCCACCTGCAAGGGGACAGGGTGTGGCCAGGGGGGTGACAGCTCCCAAAACCACTCTTGTGGAAGCCAGGGTGAGGGGAAAAGGGGCATGCCATACCTTCAGGTACTGGATGGCCCGTTGGACGTTCCAGCTGTGGTTCTGCAGGGCTGCCTGGCACTCATCAGTGGTCACACCATGCACCATTTCCTGCACCTGGTGGGGAGCTTGTCGTCAGCATCTGCTGCCACCCCTGGTCAGCATGGAGCCTGGGACTGAAGCAGTGGGCCACCTGGGCTGCCCCCAACCCTGGCCCTTTCCCCAGGGAGCACTGTCAGCCTGGAGTTGACATCATTCTAATCCCTGGGATCTTCGGCCTTTCCAGGGCTTGGGTGGGCCTCAATAGCCTGAGCCCAGACAGCCCAAGGGGCACCACAGCAGCAGCCACCTTCTCCCTCCCCAGGGCCTTGGGTAGGGCCAATTTGGATTAAAAGGGCCTCCAATTCCCATTTTAGCATTGCAGTGACATTTCTGTTCCCCTGCATGTTTGGGCCGCCCTTGTAGCCAACCCCTTGTGGGTTGGGGAAACTGAGGCCACAGAGCTCTTGCCCAAGTGAGCTCAGGGCCAGCGTGTGCCCTCCCCTTATAGATTCTGGGGATGTCACTTACCAGCCGGATCTTGTCAGCGGGACGGCAAACATCTGGCCCATCATAGACAATCTTCTGGAGGCTGCAAGAGGCTTTCACTAGGCACTTGGACCCGGGGTTGCTGTTGTTGGAGGAGAAGTTGGCCTTGCAGTCCGGCAGTGGCTGCTGCACCATGGGACGGACAGTGGCTGTGGTGACCTGGCGGGATGCTGGCACCTCCTCTGGGCTTTTAGCCTCCTTGAAAAACTTCTCATACTTGTCCAGGTAGGCAGGGCGTTCAGGCAGCAGGTAGTAGTGGGTGCTGCTGACCTTTTGCCCATCCTTCACAATGGGCAGGATGCAAGGTCCCTTGGAGCAGTCCTTGCCCTGCGCCTGGATGACCTTTGGGGTGGCGTACTTGGGGTCGAGGGCAAAGCTCTGTGTGGTTGGCATGGGCTTCCCTGGTGAGGTGGAGAGGCAGGAGCAGAGGGCAGCACGTTGCTGGGGGGAGCCCACCTGCAGAGCCATGGGGCTGGGAGTCCGGGAGGTGGGCTGTGACAGTGGGTCCCGGGGTGGGATCTGGGGTGGCCGGTCTTCCTCGCCCCCTGAAGCTGGGGAAAGGTCTCCTGACCAGCGCCCCGGCTCATTGCGACGAAGGGGACGGGGTGGGATTGGAACACGGGGTGGGATTTGGGGCTTGTCATCAGCAGGGGCAGCCAGTCCCAGGGGAACGTTGAGCCTCTTCATGCACTCCTGCTGCAGCTCCTCAAAGAGCTCTGTGGTCTGTGTCATGCTGGGCTGCTTGGTCTCCTTGGGGGGCAAGAAGAGGTTGTCCTCCAGCACTGGTCCCCGCTCACCCTCATCCACAAAGCCATAGTTGGTCTTCCCCCGCCGGCTTGGGGGGCTGGTAATGGAGCAGACCTCAAAGTCGTCCTCATCCTGCGCCACGTCATCATAGGCAGGCGGTGGGGGCAAGGGGCGGGCATCCCAGTCCACCACTGGTGTGGGGTGCAGAGGCCGGGGTAGCGCCCGTGTGGGGCTCTGCGGGGGGGTCTTGTCCAGCAAAGAGAAGGCCTCCATGGCCAGCTTGGCTAACGATGGGGCTGTCAGCTCCCCCACTGGAGAGGGGCTACCTTGGGGCACTTCCTCCCCAAAGTCAATGAGGGTCACCTCGCCGCCCGCTGGCCCCTCACTTATCAGCCGTCCAGGTTGCCGCTCGCCCACCTTGGTGCCCGGTACCCGTGCTGATGGCTTGACTGATCGCAAACCCTTCCCTGCACCTGGCTTCTTCAAGCAGAGCTTCCGGAGACCCCCTGGCAGACCCTCCTCCTCCTCACTCACTGGGTCGTAGCAAGGCTCTAGAAGGGGATAGAGAAAGATGGTGAGAGTCCCAGCACCCACCCCTGGAATGCAAGAAGAGGCATCTGCCCCTCCAAGCCCCCAAACTGCCCCATAGCTTCAGCTCCCTTTGCTTCCCTCTTTGGACACAGCAAGCACACCAGGGTAGGGGGCACCTGCCCCAGACCACCCAACTAAGAGAGAAAAGAAGGGGGACATGAAGGAGGGAGAGCAGCACTCAAAGAAGCCAAACTTACTGGTTAGCAGGACGGTAGGCTGAGGCGGGCGTGGAGGTGGCTGCCCTGCAGGAGAAGAGAGAAACCCAAGAGAAGGAGAGGCATGGGGTGAGCACGCAGAGCAAGCGGCAGCCAGGTGATTGTTAGCAGGGTGCGTGCTTCGTTGCGTCCCACATCACCAGCGGGGTGTGGGGAGGATACTGGTGGGAAGCCCCCCACAAGGGAGAACTGTATGTTTAGGGGGATTGTGGCATACACACAGCACCTGAGCTCGCTTCCCTGTGGCAGCTCCGCTGAGATCCCTGCACTTGGGAGACCAGCCATGGGAGGCTGGGAGCGGACTCAGGACTCGGACGAAGGGCAGTGGGGCAGAGTCCAGCCAGGCAGAGCCACCAGCCGCCCACGCTGTTGGCAGTGGTGTATGGCCAAGTGACAACACGCCCCACCACCCCAGCTCCCCCCCCGAGTTTGCAAAAAGCAAGTGCCAGCAGAGAGACAAAAAGGAGAGAGTCAGCCCACCGCGCTGGCAGCAGGGCACAAGGATGGGGGCTTCGTGCAGCTGATGGGCAGGAGAAAGGAGAAAAGACGCTCACTTTTAGCCCTGCCTGGGAGCTGTGTGGGTCTGGCAGCACTCGGGTCCACACCTAAAATGTCAGGAGGGTCCATGGGATTTCCCAGGTACAGCCTGTGGGGAAAGAGGAAAGCACCTGGAAGTCAGCAGGGGCTATGCAGGACCCCTCACTCCCCAGGCTCATGCCTTGGGATACCCCACAGCTCCTCCACCACACACCATGCCCCGGTGAGTGCAGTCCCTGTGAGTGCTGGGACACCACATCCCAGAGACTTTTAGTGCTTTGGCACAGAGCCTGGCACTGTCTCTATGTCACCCACCCCTCTCCGGCTCGTGTGCATGATGCGCCATGCCCAGGGTACTTGTGTGGGGTGTGGTGCCCAGGACACCCTTCCAGCACCAGGGTGCTGTGGTGTGATGCTGCGCCGAAGGCACAGTGCCCCGGTACTGCCAGGGGCGGTGCTGGGAGGCCTGGGCGAGCCATCGCAAGCCAGGGAGCTGGTGGGAGCTGGTGCAGCCTGAAGGTTTGGGTGTGTGCCGAGCTCGGTGCGTTCTCGGCAGCCCAGGCAGCACGTACCCAGCGCCCGTGCCCACGCAGCGGGGTGCGGGGAGGCCTGCCGGGGCACGAGCCAGATCCGCATGCACGCTGCCTCTGTTCAGCCCTCCAAGGGCCGCAGGCACAGCCAGAGACACCAGGGTGAGTGGAGGGGTCAGGCTGGGACCGAGGACACTGGCAGAGCTGTCCCAGGCCTGGGATGCCAAACAGCAGTGGAGGATCATGATCCCAGGGGATGGACTGAGCCTGGTGCTGGAGCTGGCCCTACCCAGCGGGAGCTTTCCAGGCTCTGAAATCCTATCCTGCCCAACACACACATCCCTCCCACATCCCTCCAGCCCAGTACTGGCAGAAAACCCCCCATGCCCCCTGCCAAGATGCTCCTGCTCACCCAGCACCCACGCTGGGCACAAGCAGTCCCACCTGGCAGGGGAGTACATGGAACACTGGGTCACAAGCACCCAATCCCCCTCCTCCCCATCACAGCCCAGCCAGGGTGTCTCCTGATGGAGCAGGGTGGAGAAAAAAATCATTTTGGTGGATTTTTTTCACATTTTGCTTTTCAAAAAGACGCATGCTGTTAAAAGCGTGGGGACAGGCTGCAAGTCACGCACATTTAGCAGCCCTGGAACACCCCAAAAGCACTGGGGTAATGTGGCCACCTCCAGGGTGGTGCTTACGCAGGTCTACCCCCCAGGACAGCCCCCCACAAGCACAGCAGCCCCCCACATCCCAAACCCATTAGTAAGAAGAGGGAAGGAAGTTAGTCCAGCTGCAGCAACCCTACCCAGAGCCATCATTCCCAATACAGCAGAGGGGGGAAGAAATGCTTCATGGAGAAAGAGAGGGGCAGTAGCCAAGCCGCGGCTCGCTCCCATGCCCAGTGGGCAGCGGGGAAGGCAGGGAGCAGGCAGAGGATGCAGAGAAGACAAAAAGTTTCTTACTCATCAATTTTATCGGGAAACCCCCAGCAGTGCTGCGGGTTGGTGTCTCCATGGCCTGTGTGGATGAAGCTGTTTTTAAGCGGCTGGCTGATGTCGTGGGCTGACAGCCCTGCCACCGAGGTCACCGTGTTTCGGGGAAATTGGCCCACTTTTAGGGTCCGTTTATTCTGACCCCGCCACCAGTAATTCTCGGCCCTAAGGAATAAAAAGGACCTCGTTACTGATGAGGGGATGGGAGGGTGAGGAATGCCTGCCCCAGTGACAGGGAGGAGGCAAGGTGACTCGTCCAAGTCCACGCAGGCACGCGGTGACACAACGGGGAAGGGAACCTGGGTGCCCAGGATCCCAACTTTATGCTGGCAGTATGCTCTGGATCCCACCCTACATGGTCCCTGCACCTGGTGATACTGAGAATGCAGGTGGTGAGGAACAAAGCTCTACGCTTGTGCTCAAAAAGATGTGCTCCTTTCTCCTCCCTGCTGCCTCAGATCGTGCAGGAATGGGGTGATGCCTGTACCAAACTGCTCATCACTGTGCCCCATGCAGTCAAGGATAGCACAAAGGACACGCTTGGGGTCTGATGGGGGCCCACAGGGGGACAGTGGGGTCTTCCTCGCTCCCTTCCTACGTTATTAGTGAGCCCTGTGCAGGCTGCTGTGGGTGAGGGGAGATGGGCAGACAGACAGGGGGCTTAGGCTGTGAATCTTCCTGGAGCCATGTGAGTGAGCCAAATGGTCCTGGGGTGCTGGTCCCCAGTGTGTCCCCCAGGAGATGCCTGCTCCAGGACTCTGGCTCCAGCCAACTCTGGGTGGGACGAAGCGGTCATGTTGCTCAGAGAGACTGGGGGGGGGCGTAGCGATGGGGCAGGCAAAGGCACGCCACGTGGTGTCCCCCCACCCAGTACTGTCCCAAATAAACGTGGGAGGGGTCCAGTCCTAAACCACCCCCCTGACTGCCAGGCGCCCCTCCCCACGGGCAGGGCATGCTGCGGGCAGGGGGCAGTGGCAGTGTGGGTGCCAGCCTGGAGAGGCTGGCACAAGGCCCCAGTTTCCTGGAGTCACCTGTGAGTCACCCCCGGCCACCAGCTCAGCCCTTTTCCTGTTTACCTTCGCGCTGCCGCCAGCCAGCCGCCTTACTCAGCGCTGGGACCCCCCGGCAGAGCCCNCCCGCCCCGGGGATGCTGCAGCCGGGACACCCCTCCGCTCCCCCTGCTTTCAGCCTCGTCCCACCGACCCCGAGCTTGGACCCCCGGCACGAACCCGCTCCGGCGCTGCGCTGGCTCCTCTCCCCGCGACAGCCCCATCCCGCNGCGCTCCTGCCACCCCCCGGCTGCTGAGCCCACCCCCCCGCACCCCAAAACCTGCCCACCCGGGGTCACCGAAGACCGGCGTCCCCCGGGGAAACTGAGGCAGCGGACGCCGCGCCCCGGCTCTGCAGCGCTCCCGGCACCCCGCGAACACCCCATTCCCGTTCCATCTTCCCCCCGCGGCTCACCTGGGGCCGNAGGGAGGTCCCTGCCCCTGCCCACACACACGTACGCACACCCCGCGCCCGCCGAACGACAGGCAGGGGCTTGAACAGGGGGTGGGGGGTGTTTACGGTGCCCCGGGCGGCCTCGGCGGGGNTCCCCTCCCCTCTCCTCCCCTCCCTGCAATTAAACCGCCAGACCCTGGGCAAGAGTCATCCCCGCGGCGGCGGACCGGGAGCAGCCGGTCCCTGCAGACACACAAACCCGGCCTGATTCACCCCGAGCCGTGACTAACCGCGGGGAGCCGGCCCGGGGCGGGGGACAGGGAGAGATGGCGACAGAGCCCTCCCTCTGCTGCCCTCGGGGCTGGAGGTCGGCCTCAGCGTGGGGACACTGCGCTCCTTTGTGAGTGTCCCCCCTGTCCTCCAGCTGGAAGGGGACAGGCGCAGTCTGGGATAGGGATGCGGGGTTGGAAGGTCCCCCACTCCAGTCCGCAGGTCCCGGGGCAGTGGAGTGGGTGGCTGTGCCCCGGCGGTGGTCAGCAGGGACCGAGGAGCAAAGCCCACGGCACAGCGGATACCAGCTGCCAGCGTGGTACCGACCCCACGGTACTTCTCCCAGCCCGATGACAGTCTCCAGGAGCTGGCGGCACGTCCCCACTCCTATCAGCAGGGAGCGGCCCCGGGGCAGGTGGTTTCCCGGGGCAAAGCCACAGGCACAGTGGCGTGAGTCAGCGGGGATGGTGCAGGCAAGGCTGCGGGCACTGTGGGCAGGGCAGTGCCCCCACACCGGGGTGGCCCCACAGTGCTGTGCTGCCTGAGGGACAAGCGACCTCCCAGCTCTGCCCACCCATGGGGTGCACAGCCAGGTGTGCTGGGGGCAGAGCCAGCCCTTCCTATCCCTGCTCCCTACAGCTCTCCCAGTGACCACAGTCTCCCCATTCATAGGGTCCCCTGTCCCCACGAAGGCTGGCTGACTGTGCTCCCCCTGCCCAGTACCTGCCACCCTCCTGTGCAGTACCTGCCCTCGATGACTGTGATGATGTCGTTCATCTGGATGTGCAGCTTGTCGGGCTCTTCAAAGTCCTGCAGCGCCCTCATGTCAGTGGGCTGGGCCTGGGGGGAGAGGTAGGTAAGGATAGGGGACACAGCCCCCCATGTCCATCCCTGCCCTGTTTAGAGGCCAGGCCCAGCCCCATGCAGGTAACGGGGCCCCCCCAAATGGATTAGAAATAGCATCACCACTAGCCCCTTCTCAGCTGTCACACTCTGGGATGGGTGAGGGTAAGGTAGCCCCCAGGTTTCTCCTGCTGTGACCATGTCACCAACTGCCACCTCTGCCTGGGCTGAGCTCCCCCCCATGTCAACTTCTGCTTTGGTGATATCCTTAACTCCACTCATGCTCGAGCAGAGCCAGTGGACAGGATGCCAGGATTCTTGTCCCACTCCCTGCTCACCCACCTCCACCAAGAAGTCCCGCAGGGCCACAAAGGTGGGTCGGTCCTCAGGCTTGTGTGCCCAGCACTGCAGCATTACATTGTAGATGTCCTGGGGACAGTCCTCAGGCCGTGGGAGTCGCTCACCCTCCTTGTCTATCTTGTGCAGGATCTGTGGGGCAGGGGGTGCTGTCAGGGAATCCTAGGTCCCCCTCAGCACCAGTGGGGTGAGGCAAGGGGGCAGATGCCTGCTGGACACCTACCTGGCTGCCATTGAGGCCTATCCAAGGCTCCTGACCATAGGTGAACATCTCCCAGAGGGTCACTCCAAACATCCAGGTGTCACTGGCGTGGGAGAAGGTTCGTGTCTTCAGGCTTTCAGGAGCACACCTACACAGGGAAGGATGTGAACATCAGATCATGGGTGCTGCAGCCCTGGGTCTCCCCCTCCCCAAGGCTCACCAGGCAAAGGGGACCTTGCGATGCTCCTGCATCACGTAGTGGTCATCGTTTTTGGGCAGGGCCCTCATCAGTCCAAAGTCCCCAATCTTGACGAGCTCATTGGAAGCCAGCAGGATGTTGCGGGCGGCCAGGTCACGGTGGATAAAGCGCTTAGACTCCAGGTAGGCCATGCCCTTGGCCACCTGAATGGCATACTGGCAGAGAGTAGAGATGAGGAAATGGCCCTGGTTCTTCCGCAATCGGTCCAGGAGGGAGCCCAACGGGGCCAGCTCTGTCACCTGGGCCATAGGGTGAGGACATAAAGTCAGTCAGTTCAGGGACATCCTGGCTGGGCTGGCTTTCAGCCTTCTTGTGCCCCACTGGGGATGCCAGCAGAAGACTTAGGGTACAGACCCAGCATGGCTTTGTTCATGCCATCATGTGGCACCCCCATGGGGTGGCACTGGGGCTGGCCCTGTTCCCCCCACACTCACCATCTTCATGGGGTGTGAGAGCACCACCCCATACAGGCGGATGAGGTTCCTGTGGTCCAGGGAGTGCATGGCATTCACCTCCCGGATGAAGTCATCCAGTGCTTCTGGCTGGCTCAGCACATCTGTCTTGAGGCACTTCACTGCCACGTTCAGCTACGGCCAAAGCAGGAATGAGCCCCAAAGCATCTTCCCCTGTGGGTGGTCCCACTGCCCAGCTGTCCACACCCCCCTTCACGAGCAGCCTCTCACCGTCTTGCCAGCAGGCGTGCACCACTCGCCGCGACGCACAACACCAAAGGAGCCGTCGCCCAGCTTCTCAAAGATCGAGAGGTCTCGCTCCCGCACAA
Source organism: Sclerurus mexicanus (assembly GCA_013396755.1). Taxonomy (NCBI): domain Eukaryota; kingdom Metazoa; phylum Chordata; class Aves; order Passeriformes; family Furnariidae; genus Sclerurus; species Sclerurus mexicanus. The sequence continues at coordinate 1,997,056 of VWZF01006461.1, read as the reverse complement.
GGCAGGTGAGCGAGTGTTGGCCCCCAGCCTCGGGGGGTGGTGGCGTAGGGGGCTTGCGGAATGTGCTCTGGGGTTGGGGTGGCAGCTCTGACTCTGGGCGCTTCCCACTGAACACCTGTGGGACATGGGAAGCAGGTGAGACATGGACGTGAAGACACCCCAAACTTTGGGTCTGAAAGCGAGCAGTGCTGGGATAACCCCTTGTTTGGGCTGTACACTCTAGAACCTAGGGATGCTCCAGGGCAGGCTGGTTTGTGGGAGCAGACTCTGTTTCTCCAGCTGTCTGCATGCTGGGCTGCGATTCCTGTGAAGGGAAGGGGTTGTGCCTCTCACAGCAGCCCTGCAGCGGCTCCCCAGCAGCCACAGCAAACCAGGCCAGTAGCCAGAGGGCCCTGGGCACTCCTTGGCCAGGCTATGGCCACACAGCGTGCCTGGGCACAAAGCCAGGGGAAACCTCCAGCTTGGGCCGAGTGTGGTGACACATCCCTGCAGTGACATGGGCTTTACAATGTGCGCTCACTGCCACCACCACTGCCCAGAGGGGAGGGGGTCTCCTTCTGTCTCCCTCAGCTGGGACCGATGATCTGTCCCTTTGGACAGGGTCCATCCCAATCTCGGCAGGGTGCGTGGAGGCTGGGCCCAGCATGTGGCTAGGGTGGGAGTTGGCATTTCTGCCATTTCTTCTTCAATAGGAGTAGCCTTCTATTAAAAGCCTGTCCTGACCATGTCCCACAGATGAGTCACACAGGGGAGAGGCCATGACCCAGTGCCCAACTGGTAAGTGCTCTGCTCTTCTAGGGATGCCAGCAGCACCAGCTTTGGATAGGATCGCATCGGAGAATATGTGAGCATCCCAAGTTCCTCTGACCTGGTATGCCCCAGCCTGCAGGTACAGGGCTGTGCCTCCTTGCTGTGAGGCAGCAGGGCAGGCAGAGTCCTGGGCAGTGCTGCTGCCCACAGAGCTGGCTGGAGCAAGATGCATAGCCTCTGTGGTTCATTGGCTGCAAACAATTTTCCTGGCAAAGAGGCAAATAACATGAGGAGAATGAATTTTCCAAGTGCCGAGGCAGCAGGGCTGTCCTTCACTGGGAAGTGACCCAGGAGCCTGCGTGGGACCAGGGTGCACACTGGCAGTCACACCTCAAGCAGGGTTTCCTGTCAGCCCCCAGGGACTGGTGGCGTAGGCAGAGCCAGGCACCTGGGAAGAGTATGGGAAGAGGCCCACCTTCTCCTGTCTGCCTTTGTTTCTCAGCCACACCTGTCCCTCTCTCATCCCTACCTTGCTCATCCAAGATTTCCGCTTGCACATGGCTTTCCTCCGCTTCACTGCCTCCCACAGCCGCCGCTGGCCTGCAGGATACAGGGACACAGTTATTGTCACAGTCCAATCCAAGGTAGGGGTCTCCTCCAGCCCCATGGACCGCATGCTCCTCTGAGCTTCCCAAAAGATGCTGCACATCCAGCCAGGGATAAGGGGGGAGGTTTGGGGGGTGTACACACCGGGACGTCCCATGCCGATCTTCTCCAGATCCTCATTTTTGACGTACTCGAAGTGGGAGAGGCGTGTGACATTGAGCTCGTCCCGGATGCGCAGGAAGTACTGCTGCAGCTGAAGCTCAGTGAGCAGCTCCAGCAGCCAGTCCGTGCCCTCCTCTGCCTGCATGCTACAGCTCAGCCTCTGCCAGGACACAATGCCAGGTTAGGGGGAACTCTGCTCTGCTTCCCTCTGCCCCATCCCCGCTGGAGAGTCACCCAGAGGGCTCAGAACCATGGCTGCGGTGCTGTTGCAAGGAGCACTAGCAGTCGTCTCCTAAGCCTGTCCCCAGGTCTCTGGGGGAGGCTGGGAGAGGCACTCCATCAGCAGGACACCCAGGGAGAGGCAAAGCAGTCCACTCTGCCCTGTCATGCCACAGAAACACAAGCCCACCCCTCTGCTCCAGCACAGGCTATCCCCTGGAGGGGGCACAGCCTCAGGAGGGATGTGCCTGCCTGGCTCCCTCTGCTTGGCTCAGCAGACACCTTGGCCACCTGGATGGGTTGCACTGCAGACCCATAACAGGTTTCCTCTGCCATGGGTGGTGGAACCTCGCTGGGCAGAAAGGGACAGCAGGGCTACGGGGAGGTCCTGTTGCCCCAGCACTGAGGTACAAGGCATCCCAGCACTGGCAGCATCACCCCCCTAGCTGTGCCGGGACAAAAGGGGGAAGGAAAGGATGGGGCCAGGTCTCACACACCGCTTTCCATGTACCCCACACCATTCCCCATCCATGCCTGCTGCCCCAGCTCCCCCACACGTTTCTGGAAAGGGACACGGCTCCACAGCACGGCAGCCCCCTCCATCCTCTCCTCTTCCCTGGGAGGTGACATGGCCTCTGGCGTCTTCACCCGCTGTGCTCTGCTCCCTTTGCCGCGTCACCGCAATTACAACCTTCGGCATGGGCTAAAAATACGGCGGGCGCGGCGAGCAGCTGGGCACGGGGGCACATGGGGGCACACAGGGCCAAAGGAGCGGCCAGCTCCCCTGCCCACAGGCGATGGGGACAGGGTCGGGTGACGGGTCTGCCCGGGGCGAGGGTCGGCACTTACTCGGTAGAAGCGGAAGCGGGTGAGGAAGGGAAAAGATCGGTGCAAAGCCTGGAAGCGTCGCATCCTGCCTGGCTGCCCGCTGCCGGCCCCTGGCACCGCTGATGTCCCTTGCCCGGTGCCGGCGTCCCACGGCGGAGCCCTCTCACTGCAGCCGGGGCACCCGCAGTCCCTTCATCTGGGCTACAGAGAAGCCCCCTGGGCACGGCCGCCCCATATATCCCCCCGGAGCGGGCAGGGGGCTCGGGCTGTCCGTCGGCCGGACGCGGGCTGTGGCTCTGCCCCTCCTTCCATCCGGATCTCGATCCTCTGGCCGGCCGGCCCTCCCCTTCCCCAACGCAACGGGGCCGGGGCGGGGGGGTGGCGGCAGGCAGGGAGGGCTGGGGGTCACTCCCCCGGCTGGAGCCGCTTCCTGGGGACCCCCGCTGGCAGCGGGGCTCGGTCCCGGCCGGCTGCCCGCAGCGCTCCCCGGGAGGGTTATTTTCAGCCGGGCTGGGACGCGCGCCCAAGGGGCCGGGCTCCCATCAATGTGCCGCTTTCTCCCTTGTTCGGCGCTTGCCGGCAGCTGGGAGCCTGGACCCCCGCTCCCACTTCCATGGAAACTCGTCCCGGCCTTGGGAAACGCTCCCAGGCCTCAGTTTCCCTCCAGGAAGCAGGGAGGGAGGGAGGCAGAGGAGACATCCGGCTCTCTGCTCCCCAACCGAGGCCACAGGCATGATGCCAGGGCGATGGGCACTGCGGGGGGAGTTTCTGGCTCGGCAAACATATCCGCTGCCCAGCTGCCAGCCCCCACGGGGCTCTGCCGTGGGGTGCCACCAGCACCCTGGGGCTCGCTCCCTTTCCCCGGTGGGGCCGGCACCCAACCCCAGCAGTGCTGTCCGCCCGCGGGCTCCCCAGGGAAAGAAGCTGCCTGTGCCGGCAGCCACGGTGCGAGAGGGGAAAGACCCACAGCAACCTCCTGCCACAGCCCCCGCGTGCCTGGCCCCCCCAAACCGTGGCCATTTCAGTGCCAGGCAGGCAGCTAAGACGGAGATAAGTGCATCCCCAAGCGAAGAGGAGTCTCCACTGTGACTTTCACTGACACTGGGATCCCAGCTGGCACCCGGCAGCACAGGCGCCGGGCACAACAAGCCCATTGACCAGGGACAACTGGGCACAGCGCCCTCGGCACCAACCTCTGCCACGCGCCAGCTTCCCCCTTCCCAGCTCAGGGAACACGGGGGTGGGGGAGTACCCTGCCTTGACGGGGCATCACCCTCATCAGACAGGAACGGCACCCACTGAGACTGGCACCCAGTGTGCTGCCTCCTGCACCCCAAAATCCCAGGTGAGGCTGTCCAGTTCAGCGCCAACAGTGGGAAGGGGGGAACGCAGCCTTATCCACCATGCCTGGGGTGGTTTCATGCCTCAGTTTCCCTCCCTGCGATAGACCCACAGGCACAGGGGATAATCCTGCAACCTCGGCTCTGAGACGGGCAAGAAGTCCTGCCAGCAAACTCCCACCCTGAGATGGGGGAGTCACAGACACCCACCCAGCCCCACCAGCTGCCCGGCACAGGTGTTTCTCGGCCCTCGGTGTCCCGCACACAGGCCATGCCGGCGCACACCCACCCCTGCAGCGCCAGGGATGCTCCCTACGTGCATCCGNCCCACGCGTGCCCACCCCCGGTGTGGCATGGCCCTCGCCTCCGCGCTTGCCTGGCATCACACGCACCCGTCCGAGCTGGCACATGGGTGGTCAATCCTCCCCCGCCACAATTACTCCTACCCATAATGACACCCCAACACCTGTCCTACACCCCAAGGCACCTGCACCTACGCATTCCTCACACCCATGCACAGCCTGGCATTCCCCCGGGACACCCCCATATGGGGACGGCAGCCGGCGGGGCCACCGTCTGGATGCAGCACTGCAGCTGGGGGGTAGCATCCTGTGCTGGGCACTGTGCTACCCCCCTGCACGAGCTGTGCCAGGCTCGGCTGTGCTGCACACCGTTCCCCCATGCCTCAGTTTCCCCAGCATGAAGCAGCAGGCAGCCCCACTCCCGTGGGTCAGGATGGGAGCACAGCCGAGCAGGGGTGGGTGCCATCCTCAGGTTGCCCTGGATGCTCTGGGGGTACTGTGCATTCTAGAGGGGAGATGCCATGCAGGGACCCCCCGTACCCCATGCCAGCTGCCAACTCCTGCTCCACAGCAGGACCCTGCCCGTTCTGGGGAACGCCCAGCTCATCCAGGTGCCCCCCGCTGCTCCCCCTCACCAGCTTCCCCCCACTGACCCGCCGGCACGGCATGCCCGGGGTGATGTNCTCACGTGCACCCCGGGACCACACAGGCGCATCCCCCGGCGCCCCGCGTGCCTCCCGCCACCTGCGCGACCGCAGCCGCCCCCACGCACGGCACCCCCGCGCCCCCCGGCTCCGCCGCCCTGCCCGGCCGCACGTGCGCAAACACCGCGGTNGCAGCCCCACTCCCGTGGGTCAGGATGGGAGCACAGCCGAGCAGGGGTGGGTGCCATCCTCAGGTTGCCCTGGATGCTCTGGGGGTACTGTGCATTCTAGAGGGGAGATGCCATGCAGGGACCCCCCGTACCCCATGCCAGCTGCCAACTCCTGCTCCACAGCAGGACCCTGCCCGTTCTGGGGAACGCCCAGCTCATCCAGGTGCCCCCCGCTGCTCCCCCTCACCAGCTTCCCCCCACTGACCCGCCGGCACGGCATGCCCGGGGTGATGTCCTGCCGGGGGGGTGCCGTGGGTCGCCTGCTGCCCAGCCGCAGGGCCCGCTGCCCGGTGCTGTCCGAGAAGCTGTGGGGCAGGGGGCCGAGCATCTCCTCCTCCTCCTCGGCGCTGCTCAAGCGCTGGTAGTCGCATCTCTCGCCCATGGCTGAGGCAGCGGCTGCGGCGCAGCGGCGAGTGGGGGGCTCTGCGGAGACGCCCGCGTCTGCCTGGGGGCGGCGAGGGCTGGAGCCGGGCTTGGGATCACATGGCAGAAAGTTGCTGCAGTTCCGGAAAACAGCGAGAGGGTGAAGGTGACCGCAACGGTGATGGAGGGGAGGGGGGGATCGATGGAGCGATGCGGAGGAAACAGGGAAAAGAGAAGCGGGGGCAGCCCCTTGAGCGCCCGTCCTCACCCCGATCCCAGCCTGGCACCACTGTCTTCCTCCCGGCTCGGCAGCCCCACTGCCCACCTTCTGTCCCTGCTCCGGCTCCTGAGTGAAGAGGTGGTGGCATCGCCGCCAGCCCCAGCGCCGCGCCCGCAGCCCCCTTCTCCCCGCACCCCGGCACGGTGCACTAGGCAGCCGGGCGGAGGAGGAGGACGAGGGGGGACCATCGTTCAGCAGCCGGGGTTCTGTGGCAGGCAGGATGGGTTGGGAGACACCTGCAGAGGGATGGGGGGGCTCTGGGGCTGGCAGCATCCCCATCATCCCTCCCGCTTTCCTGCGCAGGCAGAGGGGGATGGGATGCACTGGAAAGATGGCTGCTCCACAGCGACCGGCAGCGTTGGCACAAGCACGGCAGGGCTGGGAGAGCAGCCAGGCCCCGGTGGGTACTGCGGGGATGGGGGTCCGGAGGGCACAGGAGGATCAATCCTCATCCCCCGCCCCCTGGCAGGGAGCTGGGGGTCTCCAAGACCTCTGCCAGGGGCTGCACCAAGCAGAGTCTGCAGCAGGGGCAGGCAGCACTGGAAAGCCACCCCCCAGAGATGGGGAACCCGCCAACCTGCACATCGGGACTGGCCTGTACCCCAACACTGCCCGACCGCTGCCTCTCTCTCTGTCCCCTGGGCCAGAGCTACAAGCAGGCTGACACCGGGGTGGGGGGGAGTGGGTGTGCAGCCCCCCAAAGACCCCTGTGACCTGCCTGTCCTTGAGGACATGGCCCAGCCCCCAGGGACCAATTTGCTCCTCATGCCAATGCCACGGGGCATAGTGCCCCAATCTGACCCCCAGAAGCACCACCATGACACCCCCTCACTGTTCCCCCCATAGAGCCCCGAGACCCTCGTGTAGCCAAGGAGTGACACCAGGCTGTCACCATGACAGGGCAGGGGTTAGGAGCCTGTCCTGCCACCCACCTCATCCTCCTGAGAAACAAACACTCACAATCCTGGTGGGCATCTGCCCTGGCTGGGGGACTGGGCGGGGGCAGCCCCTTGGCAACTCCTCCTGCCATACCACAGAGGTGAGCTCAACTGTGGAGCCGAGGCGGGCTGAGCCCGCGGCGTGGGAGCAGCGAGCCACCCCCGCGCACGGCCTGCCGGCGTCACCGTACTGGCACGCCATGGGACGGTGACTGATGCACGTGCTATGCCACCTTCCCTCTGTGCTATGCCACCTTCCCTCCGGACCCGGCGGCCCTGAAACCCTCAGCAGCCTGCACAGTGAAGGCGATGCTGTGGGGTCCCCAAGATGAGTGGGGACAACCCTTGTCCCCACAGCCCTGAGTATGGAATTGGGTCACACACACATCACACATCAGGTCCTCCTGGCCTGTCCAGGCTCAACTGACATACAAACAATTAGGTCCCCTACAGAGGGACAAATGGCATCGTGCCATCCCACCCCTGACTTGCCTGCCATCAATTCCTACCCCATGAAGGTCTCACCCCAATGACAACCACGGGACGGGGTGCACTGTCCTCAGCACTCCAAGGCAGTGACGCTCACACTGACCACAGGGTATCACTCCCCTCTGTGGGGACACTGGAGCTCTCCAGCCCTCTGGGACAGCACACTTGGCCCTGTAACCTTGGGACTGGTGCCACAGCATCTCCCATGCCCCCCCATCCCACACAGAGGACCCCAGGAAGTGGTGAATCCCCAAAACAAGCTCCCAGAGGGGGATGGGGTCCCCCACTCACCTCCGTCACATCACCGCACTCACTGTCACAGCCCGCCTGCCACCTTCCTGGCAGTCGTGTTACCTGGAAGTGATCTCACTGGCTGTGGCGGCAGCAGGGCGGCCGTGCCGGCACCCCGGGCTGGCCCGTTCAGCCCTGGTGGGGCCCCGAGGGCGGCCCCAAATTGTGGTGACACACTCCCCAGCCTGGCTGCCATGGCGCAGGTACACACGTACCCATGCGTAGAAACCCGCCCCGCTGCCACCAGAGGCAGGGCTGCCGGCTGCATTCTGCGCGCCCGCGGGATGCTACTGCCACCCAGCTGCCCGGGGACCGTCCTGGATTGCACCACCCCACATACCCCCATACCAGTGGGTGTTTTGCCTCCCTCGGTGCTGGCACCTGATGCTGCTTGCTTGGCCGGATGGGGCAAGCAGGAGGTCTCGGGGGCCCAGCACGGAGCTCTGGTGACCCTCGTGGCGGGGGCGGCCGGGGAGGCCGAGGTGCCAGGCTTCGCCTCGCTGCCATCTCTGGGCTTTCAGAGCCTAGCCCCGTGGACTGATCGTGCCCCCCAGCACAGAGCATCCCCTGCTCTGAGCCCCTGCCTGCAGCAGTGGCTGCGTGGGAAGGAAAGACACAGGCGTGTGGCCTCGCTCCATCCCGACAGAGACCGGCACAACCTCAATCCCCTCCCTAAGCCTCTTTACTCCGCTAAATCCTCTCCGCAGGTCGAGCCGGGGTGGGCTTAGTCTGTCTTCCGCCTCCCAGCTCCCCAGCACGGGCAGGGGACAGGCAGGAATTGCTGACCCCGCGGCTGATCCCCAAGCTCTCCCACAAAGGCAGGGACCACAGAGCAGTGTTTCAAGGGACAAACAGGCCAAGCAACATCCCCTGTCACCCACAGCACCCTGACCACACTGCCCACCCCTCAGCTCCATGCCCATGGGCAGCACTGGGAAGGGTGAGAGGGCAGCAGGCTTGGCATCACTGCCACAGTGAGGCAGTGATCAATCCTCTGCCACCCTGCCCCAGCACAAGGCTGGTTTGTGCCCACTGGCCCCCACACCCTGGGACACAGGGGCAGTGCTGTGGGGGTCCTTCAGCAGTGCCAGCCCCAGCTGCAGCAAGATGGGGAGGGTGCAAGGGGGATCGTGTCAGGGCTTAGCCATGGGGCTGGGAGGCCTGTGGTGACACTGGCCACGGGGTCCCCCTGGGCCAAAGCAGGAGAGAAAGGTCAGACTGGGCCTCCCAGCCTGGCACCCCTATCTGTCCACCCCACATGCCCCAGACTCCCTGGGGGTTAAGGCATGGGAAGTCTCCCTGTATCCAGGATCACCCTCTGCTCTGCCCAGGCAGCTCGAAGAGCCTTTGTGGACCTGCCCCCAGGTGAGCTTTGTGTCTGGTCCTGCCAGGGAAGGGGGGCACCAGGACAACCCTGAGCCTTTGGTCCAACCAGTCCCTCTCTTTTTGGGATGCTCCCAGCAGTACCTCCATCTCCACACTACAGGATGTGTCCTTGGGCTGGGCTGCACCTGGCATGAAACGAGTTTGTCAGGTCTCAGGCCAGACTGGCACAAAACCACATCCATGCAGCAGCAGCAGCATCTTCCCTTTGTGCTGAGAGCAGGAGAGCTGGGATCCCTGGAGCTGGAAGTGGGAGGCAGTGAAGGCTCAACCCCCCCCAGTTCCCCAGCACTAGAGCAGTGCAGTGCCGTGGTCAGACCATCCAGCATCTGCTGGTCATTAGCACTAACTGACAGCACCCTAATTAGCCAGGCTGCAGCATGAGCAGTGCTCCCCCAGGCTGCTCAGTAAAGGGATGGAAGGAGACTTTCTCCAAAAAGTCTTCCTGTCCTAGCAGGGACTGTGCACGGGGCAGAACCCCCTCCTGTCCCTCAAACCCCATAAAAGTGGTTAATGCCTCCCGGACTGCTTTGCCTCTGCCAGCTACCATCCCTCATGGACATGACTGGAGTCAAAACTCAGGTGCTCCAGGGACAGGATAGGCCCTCTCACAGGGAAACTGAGGCATGGTAGGAGGTCTGGCCAGCAGCATGGCTGGGACAGGGCTTGACTACAAGCTCACAGTGGTTCCTGGTCCTGTGGGGGCTGTTCCTCTGCCCATGAGGGCACCCCTTGCCCCGGGGAGGCTGAGTCACGGCGGGACAGCAGGCTGGCAGCTGCCCAAAGAGGAGGGAGGCATTGCCAGACCCCCCAGCCATACCCACAACACCCCACCCTGCACTAACGAATACCGGGCTAACAAGGCTCCAGTACCTCCAGGGGTTGGTAACAGGTTGCACAGCCTGCACGGCCCCCACCCTGCACCCCCAGGCCTTAGTGCAGCAGGATGGGGGATGCACAGGCTGTTTCTGCCCCCCACTCCCTGCGGGGAGCAGTGGGCTTGGGACTGGTAGTGGGAGCAGGGCTGCAGCCAATGGTGGGCATGCAGCACTCAGGGTCCATCCTGGACCCTCTCCCTAAAGAGGCAATGCAGCCCTGCTCAAAGATACTCCACCAGGCCGGTCCTGTTTTTAGGAGATTTTGCAAAGCCTGATGCTCAAAAACTTTCTTCAAAGCTTTACCTTGAGCCAGCTAAATGAAGGGCTGAGTAAGGGTGGAATTCATTACCTCCAGAGCCCACAGCACCTAGCAAGGGGCACACACACTTTGCAGGGTATCAAGGGAGTGCCGGAGCCCAGCAGCACCAGGGCACCCTGATGTGCCCACCGCACCAAGGCAGCTCCAGGGAGGTGAAGGCATGGGGAAGTGCCAGCACTGGGCTCTGTCCTGGCCTGTCCTGCCCAGACAGCCCAGCCCTGGCATAGCTGCCAGAGACACTGCCCCTGCCCAGGATCCTCTGGCCACCTGCAAACCCCCTCCCACCCCAGCTGCCACTTCAGAGTGGCTGAGGGGTCTGATAGTGCTGGGAGAAGCCGAATAGGATCCACCTGGTGAAGTGGGATCCTTGTCTGGACTGTCAGCACCACCTTACCAGGTTTAACGTAAAAATTTTATTAAAAAAAGGAAAACCAACAAAGACCAAAAGTACCCCAGATGTCCTTACTGTTCAGAGAGAAATCTGCCACAACGCAGCTGGACACAGCCACGCTGCTGCCTGCTGAGCTGGTTGTCAGAGGCTCCCCTCACCTCGCTGCTGCTCGAGGTTTCGGCCCCAGCACAACACCCTGAGGCGCAGGGCTGGCCCTGGAGGACAAGGATCCTCTGTTCACTGCCGAAGCTCCCACGAGCCCAGGGAAGAGGAAGAGCAAGCCGCCTTTTCTCCAGGAAAAAAAAAAAAACACCTTCCCCCAGTTTCCGCTGTGGTTTAGGAGAGTTCAAGGGCACCAGGCACCCACTCACACCAGACCCTGCTGCCTGCTCTGCCCTGGCAGCCGGAGCGGGAGGTCGGGCACGCTGCTGGCTGGGGCTCAGCAGCCCCGCAGTGCCTGGGCAGGAGGGCAGCGCTGCGGGGCACGGTGCCAGCTGCGATCCCGTGAGGGCCGACTGGGCAGTGCCACAGCGCCAAACCCCGAAACCCCCCTGCCCCTCGCATCGTCCCCCGAACGTGAAGTCGCGCCTCGCTCCTTACCTTTGTGCTCACTGCCACCGCATCCTGCGCCGGGTCTGCGGCGTCACCGGAGGGCAAGGATGGGCACGGCGGCGCTCCAGACAGCCGGCATGCCAGCCGGGACGCGCCCACACACCTGCCGGGGCGGGGCGCGGCGATCGACGCCGGGGATGTGCGGGGCAGGGATGGGATCGCCCCCGGGCTCCGGCCTCACACCCGGGCGGACCTCCTGCGGCTCGGGCGCTGTGCCGGGGTCCGGGTGCCGGGGTTGCCCCCGGGG
>VWZF01006461.1:1968801-1985391 GCA_013396755.1 Sclerurus mexicanus | reverse complement strand
ACAGACGGACAGTCAGACTCACCGCGGACCAGCGCCAGGCCCCGGGACCGCTCCGCTGCAGGGAGCCAGGGCGCGGACTGCCCTGCGCTGCCCGAATCCCTTCTCCCAGGTGAGGGGGAAGGGGCTGTCCCCCCCTTCCCTCTGCCCCGGCCGCAGCAGAGCTCCCGCAGCCCCGGCCCGGCCTCCCGGGGCGCTTCGCACAGTCACCGCAGGGAGAGGAGCCCTGCCAGGCGCGGGCAGGAGCTGCGGGAAACGACGTGTTTCCAACAAGTAAATCATCCCGGTGGAAGAGGAGGGACCAGAGCTATGACGGGACAGCCCATAAGGGGCGAGCTAGGCTACTGGAGAAGCAGCCTCTCACCCCAAATAGTGCATCTTCTTGGGATACAGTGTTTGTAAAGCAGGAGGCAAGACCAGCACTAGGGACGACAGAAGACAGCAGAGAGCTGGGCATCTAAAGGCAGAGTTCCAAACCTGTAGTCTCACCTGAGCAGGCCTCTGGGGCTGAGGAGACAGCTCCTGCTCTCCCAGAGCTCCCCAGGGCTCTAATCAGTACCCTCATACCCATCAGCACCTTGGCACAGGGGAGCTTCCAGGGTGAGGGGCAGGGACAAGGCAGGACACAGTGGGACAGCTTCCTAAGACATAGTCACACACAGCCCTGTCCAGCCACCTTCTCACCATCAGAGACCTACAAAGCCACAGTCGGTGGAAAATCTGACGTTTCATCATCGCATGATCCACCCAGACACCACAGGCTCTTCAGAGTCAATGCCATGACAGAGTGGCAGGAGGCAAGCCATGGCCATGAAAGGAGCAGGGAAGCCCAGGGCCTTTCATATGTTGCTCCTCCACCTCATTACCGGAGTCCTTATCCCAGTTGTCTGGGATGAGACAAGACTCAGATGAACAGCACTGTCACGTTCACTGTGAAGCACATTAACAAGGTGGTACTGGAGGTGCCAGGTACCAGCCCTGATGGGGCAGAAGAGCAGCCTCCCTCCGGCTTCCCCAGCTCACTCATGGCCACAACTGCATCATGACTTTACAAGAATGCACAAGAGAAATTGGGTGTTCAAGATTCAAAATATTTATTGAAGCAAACAACAGGTAAGCATCCCACAGCAGTCAGATGCCGGCACTGAGCAAGATATCCCAACATCCCTGTAGTCACTGTTGTGCTGCCGAGACAGGCTTTGTATTTTGTCTCTCTCTGCTGGCTATAAAGCACAAGATCAAGTCTGACATCAAGATGCATGCAAACACTACAGTGAGGACTACCAGACAGCAGCTCTTACGTGCCATCCAGAGAAGTGTCACTAGGAAACACTACCACCAACAGGGCTGTAGGAAGAGTTAAGTTAGAGAGTTAAGAGAACTTAGGGAAGAGTAACAAGCTGCACAAATCTGGGCATCAGGCTTTTAGAGAGACCAATGAAAATTCAGCCCTCCAAACAGGTGAGCACTGAGCTCTGTAACTAGGCTGGGGGCCTGTCCTCGCCTATTCCTTGTGGAGCTGCAGCTGAACAATGTTCTTTCCCTCAAGGACTACTGTTGGGGCTCAGGTCACTCACTCATGTTAGGCTTAAAAACATATCAGTCTGCAGAGTTTAGGTTAACACTAAACTGCAGGTTAGGGTTAAATGTGAGATCAAACTGCAGAGTACAGCGAGCCGGGGCTGTCTGGGAACAGGCAGTGCAGTTTATCGGGTATCACACATCAGCAGCACTCAGCTTCAGGTCAGGAAGCAGAGTGGCACCATGCAAAAGGTGCCACCGATTTCCCCGCTCCACCCAACACCCAAAGCGGGCAAGACTGGAATTTTCATCGAGACTGGAGTGAGCAGCTTCCCATGTGGGCATCCCACCACTCTCCCAGTGCCACAGCATGACTGTCTTACGTGCATTACATGCACCCATCCAGGACAGTGACCTGAGCCCACCAAACAGCTGTCAGCCCCAAACCCTACATTCATCTTTAATTCCTCATGTCTTTGTAACTGATTTGAAGGAAGTTTACTACATCACCACTAGTGCACACAGCCTAACTAGCCTAGTTTCCATTAAACATTCAAGCACCACTACCGTAGCTGGAGGAAGGAAGCCAATTCAAGACAGCACAGCTATTTGAAACGATTCAGCCTATGGAGAAGGTAGAGTCCAAGTACATAACAGATTGAAGTTTGTATCTGCATCACCACAGGAGAGTGAAAAAATAGGACTGCAGGAAATTAATCCATGTTAGATACTAACCATCAAGCTTCGCAGATGACATTGCATGTTAAGCATAGAACAATTATGGGAAACACTGTCCCCGATAATTACGTACACCCATAGTGCAACATATGGAGGTCACTGCCTCCGATATAACACTGTGGTAGGCAAAAACTACCTTGTTCTTTACACATTATGGAAGACACTGCCCCCGATAATGTCAGTTAGATTTCATGATACATTAGGTACTGGAAGTTTGCAGGAAGCTGCCATTTAAAAATTTTGCCAATGCCTAATTTGAGGTTGCCACAGGTGGAACTAGGGCTACACAGCAAGCCCCTCTGCTGGGGCGAGGAAGGAAAGTGTGCTTCCCGTGAGAGCACACAGCATCCAAAGAGGGGAGCAGGAAGGAGTCCGAAGCCCACAGAGGGGCATGGACCCTGCAAAGAAGCCAAATTTCTAGTATTTGAGTTTCCGCCTGTTTTCAGCATTCCAAGAATGACTTTGGAGCACAACCTGGAGACTCATTACCAGGTTCACACCTTCAAGCTTCTTTCAGAGGGGTGTTTTTGCCACAGAAAGCTTAACTGCTAGTTTTCCAAAACTTTTTGAGGGGCCTGTTTTGATTATTTTAAATGCAAAGTTCCAGTATCATGTTTTGATTGTAATAGCAGATGCTGCTTTATTCAAAAACGACAGTATAACTGTCATAATTATGGAAGGCACTGCTTCCGATAATTATCTTCTATAAAAAAACATTTATAGTGAACACTGTCACTGATAAATAAATAAAGAAATAAATATCTCAGTGCCAAACAAGAGCCTTCTTGCAAAATGACATCAAACAGAGTTTGGCCAGCAAGAGACTCAATTTCACACAAGGCCCCTGAGCAGCAAGGTTTGAAGTGCCAGTCTAGAGCCATTTCTCAATGCTGCAAGACTCGCTGAGGTGCCAGCTAAAGATATAAAGGGGACATTGGATAATCTTTGGGTCATTCTCTCTAGGTATTGGTAACTGGCTCTGCAGAAGCAAGCCTCCAAGATGTCACTGGGACCCTGCTGTTGAGTGAAGGCAGGCCGGGCACTTCAGAGCTTGCTGATAAATCCAGCACTTGCGGGTATTACTACATTTAATTTTGGAACTACAGATCTTTACAGCTCCCTGCCAGAGAAGGGATCCTCATCACAAGTGCTCAGAGGAATCCATTCCCTGTTTTGTCACTAGGTTTAGGGGGCCAACAATTAAAAGCCTAAATAGATGATATACCTCCCCACTCAAGGTACCAGTTCAGGAGTCACCAGACCTCTTGGTTCTCAAGTACACTGGAGAGCAAGCCCTAGAAGCAGCTGTACGCGACTGATTGGGACTGTGGTCAGATGGTAGCCTGGCCAGAGATTTCATGGTAATGTTAGTACCTGCTATAAAACTGCCTCCTGTGAATTTGTCAAGGTGAGATTTAAACTTTGTGCTCAACTTTGGTCAAAAAAGGTTTGTTGCCAGAAAATCTACAGAAAAGTAATACCATGTTAGGGAGTGGGTTTTGTTTGAGTTTCAGGGGGTTTCAGTTAGGTTTCATGATAGGTAAGGTACTGGAAATTTGCAGGAAGCTGCCATTTAAAAATTGTGCCAATGCCTAATCTGAGGTACAGGGAGTTTGTGGGTGTTGCCACAGGTGGAACTAGGGCTACACAAGCATCTCCACACACAGCTCTCCTGTACCTTAGAGAGGTAATCTTGTACCTTAACCAGGTGTTTGCTCTGTCTAGAATTCATTGTCTGTATTCCAGATATCACCCACTAAAGCATTGGCAGCCCCTTTAATGGTCCAGGTCACCAGGGCCAGCTGCTCTTTCAGCATGTTCACATCCACACTGTCTTTGTTCTCTCTCAGCTGCTTCAGGTTCTCCAGCAGACTCGGCAGGGTGTGGGAGCCTTTGCCGAAGAAGATGTGGCGAAAGGGAGCATCTTTTGGTGAGAGGTACGGGGAGAGGAAGTCATACTCCACCTGAGCAGAGGTGCAAATTTAGGGTTATGCTCTGGCCTCCCAAGCTTTTCTTTCTTAATCTGCCTCAACATGAGCTGCCAACCTGTGATCCCCACTCAGCCCTTTCCCACAGCAGCTTTATAAGGGCCAGACCCTCTCTCGAATGCAAGTGCAGAACTCAGCCAGGTTGACACTAAGCAAGTGGAAGAGACGCCAGTCTGCACAGTGCCCATGGGCCCTTAGGGAAAGGCCCATCCCAGCCCACACTCTCTTCCTTCATGAAGAAAGAAAAACCAGTTGTAGAACCCACCTTCATGATCCTGTCATTCAGGGCTCTGCGGACAATCCTGTTTTCCCTGTCACTGTTTGCAATGTCTTTTCTCAGTGTATCTGCAGCTCGCTGAAAGTCACCACGGGCAAAAAACAGCCAGTTCAAGGTCAGCCCCAGTGCCTGCAAGGGAGGAGCTGTTAGCAAACCTGATTTTCTTCTTTTGCTGCTCTCTTACTAAAAGAAAGTGTGGATTTCTTGTTTTGTTTTGTTGTTGGGTTTTTTTGCCAGTTTAACCAAGCAGCAGAGCAAGCTCCTGGCAAGCTCTTCTGAGGTCACTCCCCATCCACCATTTCTTGTAGGCTTTCAGCAGAGATGCAAATGAGAGGCAAAGCTGCATTATGCTGTGAATGATAACCAGAGGAGAAATCACCCATGTCCACTTCCTCAAGAGCTCACCACAACCAGACTAGCTAAATCTCTCTGCCACAGCTACTCTGCCTGCACTGTTCCATAAGGAACATTGATTCTGGTCACACTTCCTTACACTCCTATGTCCAAAGAGGCAAGATGTCCACCCTGCCGTATCTTCTGGCACAGGGCCTTATTAGCATGTGGCCCCTGACTGTCTACAGGGATTTGGTGAAATTGGGAGTTCTTCTTACCTTCACATCCTGATCAAAGGACAAAAACTTCTCCTGGAATGATAGCAATTCTTCACTATATCTATCCAAGTCCAGGAAGAGCTCATGATCATGGGTCAGCCTGAGAGCTACTTGTCCAGCAACTTCTGCAGCAGCACGCATAAGAGCATACAACTTGTCAATCTTCTTCAGGTTCATCAGTGTGTCCCCAGTAGTGCCCAAGAAGGCATATTCCTCATCTTTCTGCAAGAACAAAGGTGTTGAATTTAGCAAAGAATGCTTTTCCAGGTAGATTTTTTCACTCCCCACCACAGGTTACTTGCTACTTCCACCACATCCCAAACCCCTGTGCTGCTAAGTAGTGAGACTTGAGTAGCAAAGTGTCAAAGCATGGGGAAGGGAATGGCTCCTGCATCTCATCCCTCATAGTTTCCAGAAATCAGCAGAACATTCTGTTAGTTCTTCAGACCTGAAGACATACCAGACCTTTATCCCCTCAGAGTTCACTGCAGAAATGCAGGTGGGCAAATCTCACCACCCAGCCTGGTATATGGTGGCAGCACTCTCCAACCCCTTCTTGTCAGGATAACTCAAGTTTTTCCGTGAAACAAGTCTAACACTAAGAAACCCAAGCATCCATAAGGGAGGTGCTGCTATCAGAAAAGCTCCCAGCTGCACACCTGCAGTAACAGGGCAGGCTGCTGTGCTGATGTCAGCCCCAAACTGCAGCAGCAGACCAGAACAGTCTGACTTAGTACTTCCTCTGGTCAACGATATCACTTTCCCCATGCCCTCTGCTTGTTGACCAGCAGGCTGTAGTACAGTCTTTCACTGGTACAGCAACAACTTGACATAGTTCTAGTGTTTTTAGCTTCCAAATCATTGACATCTGAGCCTCCAGGCAAGCAAATGCCCCCTCCCCCAAAAAACCACAAGTGTTCAGGACTCTGGAGCAGAGACTGTAGGCCATCCTTGTCCCAGAAGCAGCCTTGACAGCAAGTACTGCCACAGCCACCAGCTCCAGAGGCTGTACCTCATCCCCATCTGAGGCTCTTGCACAGTGAGCTTGGGACAGCACCTTGTGCTCTGCCTTCTGGAGAGCAGATATCCTTACATCACTCTGCATGGAATAAGTACACCAGGCAGGCACACAATACTTACATCACAGAAACCAAAGGAAACGACTGGGATTCCTGAGTAAGCCAGGAAAGGGAATGCTGCATTATCCAGACCAAGGGAAGCGCTGCAGAAGATAAGCATTGAGTAGTTACTAACTGGTTTGGGCATCTCAGGAGAAAAGTTAGAAGCCCTCAGTCGAAGCTCTGAGCCGGCTGGACTACCCTGTCTAGACAAGACTGAAGGAGTCCCAGCCAAGTACCAAGGGCTGTGTGTCCATTTCCAGCCATTGGACTTGGTATAAAGCTGTTCTTGCCCTCCAAAAAGCTGTCTGGGCTGCCCACAGGCAGCTTGGGGCACCACAGAGATAGAGCCAACTCCAGACAGCAGTACGACACTCCAGCACAAAGAGCAGAAGCCATTTGGTTTGCTCCTTTACGGAGATCTGCTTTCTCAGAGAAATGGATAAAAATACTTACACTTTATCTGTCCATTCAGAGCCAACTCTACTATACAGGTTTCCTGAATCATTTGTTGGGTCCTTCACCTGTAAAGAGATGACAGTCACTGCACTTGTTCTGACCTCTGCTTGGGCTTCCAGGTCCATCCTGGAGCTTGCACTGCTGTGCAGATGCCAGTCAGGTGTGCTCCCCTGACCCTTCTCCATAACAGGCACAGTTCATGCGGGTCAGGCATTCACCTCCCACTGAACTGTGGCATTTGCAGATTTTAGATTCTGCATGTGTGAACTGCAATTTCCAGAGTCCAGCTGATTTCAGACAGGGACTTCCAGAATATATCAGATTTTTCTCCTAAATGGGACTTTCTCCACAGAAGGTGTCAGCTGGGTAAAGTGACCCAGCATGGCTCTGTCTGCTTTCAGTTCCTCCTTAAAACCATTCACCTTGATCAGCCCAAAGCCCTTCAACTCACCCCCTTCATAGTTCTCTCCAGCAATGAGTACAGCAATGGGCTAGCAAAAATCTTCATGTGGTTGGAGCCTGCAAAAAATGAAAGGGTGTTTGCCATGCTGGCGTAATCAACCACTCCTGCTCTAGCTGTCCAGTCCTGATCTACAGCTTGTTGCCAAAGGATGTTCAACAGACACAGGACAATCTGCTGGGACCTGCAGAGCTGACTACTCATGGTAGGCCATGCAGCAGCCTCTGAGCTTTAATGACAAACACTGACAGCCTCTGGAACAACCCCCATTCCTACAGGTTAAGGGATGTCTGTTCAAGCTATTTTAGTCCCACTCAATTTCAAGAAACTTAAAGAACAGCAGGTTACCTAAGACTGCAGAATCCAAGTTAATGTAAGTGAAGGCTTTGGAATGCAGCGAGGTGGAGTACCCCTAGAACAAATCAAGTATTTTAATAAGATGAGCAGTAGCAATAAAACACCAGGATGTTTAATCCACAGAAACAAGTGTGCAGTCATCACACAGAATTCTATTAAAAAAACAGTACCTCCAGCCACTCAGTTGCCCCCACAGCTCCGAACTCTCCTGCACTCCAGCTAGCAAAGATAATGCTGCGCCTTGGTTTGTAGCCATCTGCAAAGAGAAAGGGCCTGAGATGTCTGCCTTTCCCCCACGGAGATGCAGATTAGCACTGCGGACCTGGGATGATGAATTGCCTGGTCCCGAGACAGCGCTGAGACATTCTGGCTGCTGCAGACAAATGCGCACACTAGTGGCTGCATGGACACTGTACCCTGCCCCCTCTTGTGCTGCAGAACTGCAGAGGAAGACAATGCTGTCTGCATTTCCCCCATGTTATTTAGCTGCCTGATCCCAAAATTAACCCTAGAGACAAGTGCACCCACACTACGTGCCACCATGCAGTCCCCACTGCTCCAGCTGGTCAGCCACTCCAGGGTTTTCCCACCTTCAGGCCTGGCTGTCCACCAGACAGCTCAAGTTTAAGGTTTGCGTTGTATGTTATCCAAGGATATTCTTGCATTTGAGCCATACCAGGGTCCAGGCAGGCACTCCATTAAAAGCAAGTGCTCACTGCAGGTAAGTTGTCTGTATTGGACAAGTAAGTAACAGCTTCTCAAGGACCTTTGTCAGATTCCCTGTGCCTTCCAAAGCACTGTTTTGCAACTGGGCTCTCCAGTGTTAATACATGAAGAGCTAGACCTGCACTACCTCCTACCCTCATGCTTTTGTTCAAAAATACTTACCCTTTTTCACCATCTCCGAGATCACACGGGCAAGTTCCAACAAGATGGCAGTGCCAACGCCAGCTTTGGCTGCTCCTGGGCCCCAGGAATCTCTTTGGGCTCCGATCACAACATATCGATCTGCAAAGGAGACATCAAGATCTGAGCTGCATGCTTCAGATTGCAACCACCATTTATCAGAAGAGCAGATTTCAGCTTCTGTGCTAGGAAGAGAGTCTCCAGTCTGACCCCTGAATCTGGCACACTGAGTGCTTTCATTTAGCCTTTCCCTGGCAGCGCGGTTCAGCTTTCTCTTTGATCAGCAGGGAAAGGTCTTGGTTCTGCTGAGGAAGTGGCTGACTGACTGGAAGCAGATGTCATGTTCCAATGATCACAGAAAAGGAAGGATTACCCTCAAGACTGAGCCACAAGGCAGCTGTTGTTACCTGGTTCTTCAAATCCCTTGATAGCACCAAAGATGTTCAGAATCTTCCTGTCCACCATAACGTTGTTCACGGTCAGTTTCACTGTCATCCTGCTTGACTTGCTCACTGTCACCTTACATCCTGCAACCCCAGATTTCCACTCCAGAAGGCATGTGTCTCCATCCATTTTGCTGAGGGAAAAAGAAAGGTCCTTTGAACTCATTATCCAGCTCCAACCTCATTTAGTTACTGTGTGAAAAAAGCACACCTGCAAGTGCAGGTGCAACCATTTTCAAGGCCTGCCTAGGAAATAGCATGAAGTCCCGCACCAGTAACTATGCAGGGAGAGGTAGGATGCAGAGGCTAAGAGAATCCAACACTAGATTAAGTTTAGCCTTTAAGACATGAGACACAGACACAAGTGACATTTCTCCAGCCAGTTCCAGAACATGTTCCCTGCCACACACAGCAGAGAGCAGCAGAGAGCTCCCTCAACAGCCTCCCACCTACAAGAGGGCCCCAGCAGCTCAGCCTGTGAGCCAAGAGAAACAGTTACCTGAACAGCTTCATTGCTGCTTCGCTAGAGATAGTCTGAACAGGAATGCGAGGTAGTCCAGAAGATTCCACTGGTGGGAACTGTGTGTGGTTGAAAGAAGGGAAGCCTGGGGTGAAAGGGTCTCCAGTTCCAAGGTGGGCCTGTGAAAAGCAAGAAGAGTCCTCCAGTCTCAGAGGAGCCCAACAGTTTCCATCTCCAGAAGGGCATGAAGCACTGCTAAGCCAGAGGCCTGCAGGACTGCTGCAGGCTGCAGCCCACAGCAAGAGAGGTTCACGAGAACAAATGGGAGCAAATTGCATACTCACGTGTCCAAAGGGGACAAGTTTCCCAGTGTTCTTGTATTCAAAGGGGTCCAGGTACATCAGGGCACCAATTGCTCCTTCCTTTCTGGCATTTGCAACCTGAAGCAAAGAGAAATGTTAACTGCACCTTTGCACTGCAAGCAAGGGGACTTAAGGTAAAAACATGGAGTGATGGTGTGGAGGGTTGCGCTCCTCGATGCCCAACTCCACAACAGATTTTAACAGCTACCTAACAGTGACAGATACACAAGGCAGCTGAACCCTAGAGGCTCAGTCCTATTCCAGGCAGTGTCTGACACCCTTTTGAACAGTTAGGACACACCACAGTTAGTGTCTCACCCTATGATTCCTTCAGCTCGTGCTTGCTTTTCAGAGCAGCTTAAAAGACAGATGTTATTTAATTTTGATTATGCTCCATCTGTTTTCCCAAGATGAGGTTACTTTCAAGAGAAGCAGCCACTGGAGGCTCATCTTCACATGGAAACTGGAGGCAGAGTGGCCTAGCCAGGTCCCTGTTTAATACACATACAACCCAGCTGCCTCTTGTACGCCACAGGTATTAACACTTGTAAGGCTAGACAACAGTTTGAAAAACAGGAATGGGACTGGAGAACCAGGAATCACCCTCTGTGGAAGCACTTGTCAGCTCTGCCTGTATCTAATGCCTGCAGACAGGCTGTGTCCTATGCCCCAGGCTCCCCAGGACCACCCCTCTGAGGGACAGATCTGGGTCAGACCTTGAACAGGCTTGCATACAGAAGCACTTGGATCCTCTAGGCTGCTTGGATGTTTGGTTCTGCTCCCTACAGAGAAAACACTACAGCAACATACAAGGCTGCTGGCTGGGCATGCAGTGCCAACACCATCACCTGGTCCAAGTGAACAGGCAGAAAGGGCACAGGTGAGACACTGAAGCCAAGATTTGAAAGTATCTGACTGCAGCAGCCAGAGGTGCTCTGGAGGCAACACCATCCTGCTTGTACTAGCCCTATGGCTTCATCTAGTGGTACCAGCCAGCTCTGCACCCTGGAGCTCCCAGGGTGCCTCTCTCTGCCTCCCAGCTCCACCACTCCAGATGCGTGGCTGTTCCAGCAAGACTGCCAGAGGCCAAGAAGAATGGCACCATGACCAGTAATAAGCTCTGCTCAGCCTTGGCATCCAGACCTGCACGTGGAAGCTTAGTGCAAACAAGCAAGACCAGACCTGTAGGGACAAGCCTACATACATGAGTTCTACAGACCAGAATAAAGACACACCTTTGTGCCTCGACGAGGAGGAAGCATAGCTTCCTGCTGCCAAGTTTGGCCAGGCTCTGGGGCACAGACTGCTTACCTTCTCAGCAAGGGTTATTTTTCCAGCTCTGAAGATTACTATAGTGTCATTTATTGAAACACCCAGATTTCGTATCTTCTGAAAATCATCTTTAAGGCCATAGTTCACATGGACTGGTTTGCCCTGGAACAGAAACACGGGTTAAAAATGTAGCAGTAAGATACTTGAAACAGCCTACAGAGTCACTGTAAAAGTGACTCCTGTTAACAGCACGGAGCTGAAGCTCACCAATGTCAACATGCCTCTTGGAGCAGCACTTCTGCCAAGGTTCCTGTCTGGATCCCCCCAATAGGGAAGTTTAAAGTTACTTCTGCATCTTACTCATAATACTATGTGGGCCCACTTCTCACCTCACTCTCACCACACCCAGCTCTCTGAGTGGGGAGGGGTTTATACACTCAGTATCTTAAAGGGATGTATTTTGAACATTGCCAACTGGTAAGTGTGCAAAGAAATTTCCAGGATCCTCCTGGAGTCACTTACAGCAACTGTGCCACTCTTGCTGTATGCCACATATGCACTGGGATTCTCCAGTACCTCTTCACTATCTTCCACAATAGACACTTGGTTGTTGCTACTGTTAAACATAAAATGACAGTGTTATGTTCTTTCATACAAAAACTTAACTAACTCCCATATTCAGTCTGTGCTCCAGCAACAGAGCCTGAAACAGGCACTCATCCCAGTACTTCCATGCAAGAATCTCTGTGGTTGTTCAGAGACATTAATGAAGGCTGATTTCTAAGACAAGTAACAGAAACAATCTCTGCTTCCATGTCTCTCAGTCACCTCCTAAGAGAAGCTAAGCAAATTCATTTCCCCCTGACACAAAGAGGCAATGAGAGTACGAGCTGTCAGACAACACAATGCTTGTTGATACCCTCCCGAGCTACTTAGAGGGGCCGCTGCCAAGTGTGCAACACCTTTCTGGGTGACAAGATGGAGTTGCCTGTGCTAGCAGTTTTAGACACAGGGAATCTGCCCTTCAGCTGAGTTTTCACTCAAGTTTGTTTTCTCTCCACTTTCTAAGCATACTTTGAGGAAACAGCTGTCCCAGGAAAAGTCCAAAGCGCTGCTACAAGACCCTCTGGATATAGAAAGCCTGAGAAGAGGCAGGAGCAGCTACTGCTTGGCTAGATTTGGGCCTTCTTTGGAGAGTGGTAACTGGCTCACAATTTTCATACCAGTTTAAGCAGAAATCACATTTGCTCAAAACTACAGATATCCATACTGTAAGGAACAGATGTCATCTCTTCATTAACATACCTGCCTTTATCCTGCAGCTTAAGGTAGTGCTCATCATTCCATACCTCGTCCAAGCGGAAGCTGGTGAACTGGTCATGAATGTAGCTGGCAGTGGCCTCATCTTCAACCTTGCCAGCTTCAAAAGAGGTCTTACCTTCTCTTTGCCTGTAAGTAACAGATATATGCACAGCTTAGGCTACAGAATCAGGTTGCATTGCAGCCTGCAAAGCCATTTAAGCCCAAGTTTAACACATGGCACCCTACATCACCTGTAACGCCCTTGTTCTCCAAGGGAGCTCGAGTTCTGCTCACAGGCTGTGCCTCTCTCAAAGGTCTAGCTAAGCTTTCTGCAACTGTTACCTCAGGTTGGCCTCAAGTTGTGGAGCTGACAGTTTATCTGACAACATGGCTCTGAGGTCAGGCCAGTATAAGACACGTGGTCCAGGAACCTCTTCTTCCTCAATTTCATCATCATCCGATAAGTAAGATGCAGTAGGAGTCATCTCACACTTGCCACTTCCATCCAGACACCTGCTAATGTTCTGCATTCGTCCACGGTAACTCAAGTAGCCGATCAGAAACCCTATGGACAGAACAGGTATTTTTTTGTGCTGCAGAAAGATGACTGAACCAGCCCTACACCACACAGCTTCAGGGTTAAGCTGTACCTCTGCTCTCACACCATTTCTGACAAGCTTACCCAAGAACAGACAGAAATATGCAGCCTGACATTTTGCCTGAGCTGGCATGTTTTAAGGGGCACTGTAAACCTGATATTGCGCTTGGCAGTCCCTCCGGCACCACTTGGGACGGAGAATGCTTACTTTAGGTCGGTGGCAGTGTTAAAGCCTTAAGAGACAAGCACCAAAGGCTTTACTGATCTGTTGACCCACATCTCTACAGAAGTGTTAATAGAGGGAAAACCAGTAAGACTTCCACAAGGTCAGGTTTGCCCTTCAGCTAACTTCAAACTTCACACTTCTTCGTGCCAATTCTGTACCAACTTCACACTTCTGTACTGTAAGTCTGAGCTAGACATACTTAGTGACAAGAGGCTGCAGCCTGGATCCCTGTTTTTTAACTATCTCCCGAAACAGTACCTATTCAAATGTTAACAGCCTCATGTTCAGTACCGGAGTCTGCTTCATACAGTTGCCTCTCACCCTTCCTTACCAATCAAAAGAAGGAGCACAGCTGCCATGATTAGGAAGCAAAGATTCTTGCCACTCCTCCGTGGAGGAGGCATGCTGGCATGCAGGTGCTCTGGCCTCCCAATTTCCCCTCCTTCCTCATCATCAGCAGACAGCTTCATCTCCACATGGCTGTTGTCTCCATCTGTTTGCCGGGCAATGCTGAAGCGCGTGTACGACATCGGCTCGCCACCAAACTGTGTTGAAAGACAGTCACATTATGGAAGAGTTTGCTCTACCAGCCTACAGTCCTTCCAGCCAGCAGCTCCAACCCAAACAAAGCTTGTTCATCTGCAGCTGTTCCAGCGCAGCGAGCATTTTGTCTGTCAATAAGTCAACCTGGCTGCTTTAAACACAGTTAAAACTCAGATCTACTCAGGGTCTCCAGAGTCTGCTTATCATCTATTTACCCTGCATAAGTTCAGATGCACACTGATCAGAGTCTAGCTTGGAGTCTGTTACAGATATGACACAGCCAACGACACCAGCATCTCCCGTGCAACCCTGCGGCAAAGGCTGATTCAAGCAGAAACTCTCGGTCTCAGAAAAGCATAGATCTGACTTGAGTGTGCACAACTCACACTTTGATAAGGACAAAGGAAAAGGAAGGCAACCCCTTCACAACTGTGCCTTCGAGCCACATCCACTGACGTGAATACTCTCATCCAGCATCTAGCTAATTTTGTATTAGACTGCCTAAGGCTACTCTTAAATTACACTATTGGTAGTATTACAAAGCAGCTAGGCTGAAAAGAGATTACCCTTGGGAATCATGCCCCCTCAGCTAACATGAAAGCCAAGGCTACACCTCCTGCACCCACCAGTGCCTGGCACCATTTGACAGGTGTTTACCAGTGCCAAAGCAGAGCTTCCAGTCTGGAGCCTGCTTTTTTCAACAGGTGCAATGCACAGCCCAATCCCACAGAACAGCCACCCATGCACAAGGCAGCTGCTCAGATTAACTCAATTCCAGGCATATCCAGGCACTGAACAGAACCACTCAGCTTCCATTAGAGACGCTGAAGTTGCCTGCAGCCATGGTTGTGCGGGGGAGTGGCAGGAGAGTGGCTAAAAGGTCCAAGGAATAGCTTTGGGAGAAACAGCCCTGCAGCCCCTCTCCACTGCACTGGGGAAGCAGCTTATGACAAGCACCCAAACCCTGTTACAGCAGCCCATAAACAGTTCTTGGCTCTTAAATTACACGTCAGCAGCTGGAAGTGAAGAGACTGGACATCTATTCAGCTGGTCAAAAGAAACCAATGTAGTTTCAGACCTGCAGTTCCACTCCGGCTCACACTACCCACACTGAAATGGCTGGCTCACATTTTGGGAAGGGCAACACCAGTCTGTCCTAGCAGTCTCCCTGCTCAGCTGCTCAACACCTTGGCTTTTCTCACACCTGAGGCATGTCCTCACACAGAAGACATGCCCCAACCCCACATACCCTCTATACTTGTTCACAGACCAAACCACTGCATTCCCAGTCCTAGCCTAGGGTCGTTTCACAATCCAAGCTCTCCAAGACTGGCAAGTTTGGATGAGCAAGCTCAGAGCTACCTTCTCCTGCACATTTGCTTCAAAGCACAGGTTGTTTTCAAACGCTGGACTTGCGGTTGAATTCCCACCCCCAAGTAAGAACAGACTTCCTCCTGGAACACTGTTCAAGGCTTGCTCCTCCTCCATTTCTTACCAGCTTTTTGAGAGACCCAAGATATGATGGCAGTTAATGATATCCCCACCAACACTCAACCACTTGAGCCACTTCCTTATCACAGCCCGCTAGCTACAGTGACATTTGGCTCACAACCCACACAGCAACGCCTGACACTGCTTTGGATTCATTATCTTCTCCAATACTGACGTGGACATTGTCAAACCTTTCTTTTGCAGTATTGTCAGCCCACTGGGAGATAAAATGGTGCTGGGGGACTGTTCTTACCAAGTTAGAGATTGCTGCTCTGGCATGGTCCATTGCCCTCTGGAGGAGTGCACACCAACCTGATCAAAGCCCTAGAAGTTCAGAACAGAAGAAGTTAAGTCAGGCTGTTTCCCTTCCACTATGTAACACGTTCAAGGTCAGTCATTGCCACTAGTGCACTGCCTGCCTGCCCATGGACTTTCTGTGCATACTTCTACATAAGGCACAACCTTGAAAGCACCCTAGAAGCTCCCACTACAAATAAAAGCTCCAATGAACAAACTGACTCTTTCTATTGAACTCCAGGCATAGTGTGCGTGTGTGTGGGGGTGTCTCAAATGGCTAAGTTCAGCCAAGAGTCTTATTAATGGTAGGGACATCTCTACTCAGGTAGCAGTGGAAAGAGGCATTTGCTCAACCACAACAATGGACTCCAGATATTTAAGGTTCCTGGGGGTCTATCTCAATGACAGGAAGAGTCCACCTGGCATAAGGCCATAAAGCAAAGCAACATAGGCTTCAACCTTGCCAAAACACTTGTAATAGCAACACCCCTTCCAGATGGCTATGTTCTCTACCGCTTTATAAAGGCAACTTCTGTTTTCAACAGTCTCCACAAATCGCTGAGAGCAACTCTCCAAAATCATTTCAGCAACTTAAAATTCTAATTTCTCTGAAGACAGCAAACATATCTGAAAGATAAATTGTAACTTATTTACTTCAGCATTTCTTCCTGAAAAGATGCTTGCAAAAGCTTTGTAAGTGAGCGCCTAAGCAGGTGCTTAGGCTGGGAGCAGCCTGGGTATGCCCTCAAGCAGTGCTGCTAAGAAGTGGCTTTGAACTGGTCTTCAGGTGCACGTGGATTAGCTTTACACCTGGGAGCCCTGCAAAGTCTTATTTGGAGATCAAAGGTTAGCAGTGGCCGCCGTTCATTTCACCCTTTGTTTAGGGCACGAACACACGGAGGTGAAACCCCGACAGTTTTGGGAAGCCTTTTCCTAGTGACAACGTGGGGCCTCAGGCCTGGCAGGCAGGGCAGCACAGGACTGAGCATATGGAGGGTCTCCTGGAAGCTAATCCAGGGGAAGAGCCAGGGAAGCACAAAGGGCCTGCAGGCGCCACGCCTGCCAGGGATGCTCGCGGCTCCCCGAGCCCCTCCGGCCAGCCCCCAATCTCTCAGGAATAAGGTAAAGAGGGGGAAGAGACAAAAGAAAAAAAAAAAGGAAAAA
>VWZF01006461.1:1931648-1968791 GCA_013396755.1 Sclerurus mexicanus | reverse complement strand
CCGCGCCGGGCCCGCCCCCCCGCACGTCCGCGGAGGGGGACGCGCCCTCGGCGGTGCGAGGGGGTGCGAGGGGCGGAGGGGACTCCGCCACCTCCCTGGGCGGCCGGAATGGTGGAGACACGGTCTCTGCTATCTGTTCTGAATGTCCCGTCTCAGCCTAAGGCCGCTAATGAAACACCTCTGGGGAGGGGGACTCCGCCACCTCCCTGGGCAGCCTGTCCCGGGGCCTGGCAACCTGAACGGTGGAGGAAAAATCTCTTCTATCTGTTCTGAATCTCCCGTCTCAGCTTTCTCAGCTTAAGGGCGTTTCTTGTCGTCCCCTCCCTCTAGGCNGCCCCCCGGGCCCCCCCGGCCAGCCCCCAATCTCTCAGGAAAAAGGTAAAGAGGGGAAAGAGACAAAAGAAAAAAAAAAAGGAAAAAAAAAAAGAAAAAGCAAGGGCGAAACCCCCATCGCACGGCCGGCAGCGGCGGCCCCGCGGGCCTGGGCGGCTCCGGTGCATGGCGGGCAGGGCCCGGCTGCGGACCCCAGATAAGCGGCGCGGGCGATAGGCCACGGGCCGGGGCCACGTCTGCCCTGTCCCCGAGTCGCCGTGTCCCCGAGTCCCCGCGTCCCGGATCGGGAGCCCCGCGTGGCCGCGCCGGCNCGTCTCAGCCTAAGGCCGCTAATGAAACACCTCTGGGGAGGGGGACTCCGCCACCTCCCTGGGCAGCCTGTCCCGGGGCCTGGCAACCTGAACGGTGGAGGAAAAATCTCTTCTATCTGTTCTGAATCTCCCGTCTCAGCTTTCTCAGCTTAAGGGCGTTTCTTGTCGTCCCCTCCCTCTAGGCATGGTAGAAGAGACTGGCCCCCACCTGTCCACAGCCTCCTCCCTTCATAAAGAACGAAGCCGCTTTCCTTATAAATTGCCCTGGGGTGCCCTCGGCGGAGCTGGGGAGCCGCTTGCCGGGCGGCGGGCAGGGATTTCACTGAGTCCGGGCGGCCGCCGCGGTGTGGGCCGCGGGCTGGGGTGACCGGAGGGTGACACCTCTTCGTGGGGACACAGCTTGTTCCGCAGTGTGCGGCAGCCAAAAGGAGCGGGCGCAGACTCAGCATTCCCACCCTCTCAGCGTTTTGAGGGATGAGGGCAGGAAAAGTATTTTCCTCCCCTGGGTGGTACAAACCACACAGGACTTTTCTCTGGCTTGGGAAGGGCTCAGCATCTTCAGATCGCAGCAAGTCACACGTGCTCAGGGCTGCCTTTTTAGATCTGAATGAGCAGAGATACCAAGGGTGCTTTTCTTCGTGTTGGGCTACCCAGATTGCTATTTTATTGGCACGATGGGAAGCATGACAGGAGTTACAAGTTCCAGCCCCTCCACTGCTTAAACACAGAAAGCATGGACAGCCCATGTCAGGCCATGGGCTGCCTGTGGCCCAGCGTGAGAGGTCACTTCTTCCAGTTTCAGTCCTTCAGCTCAGGGCATCCCTCAAAAGCATGCCAGAAACAGGGAGTGCTTCAAGGTTTGTGTGCACGCATGTTCTACAGTCCTGTGCCCATTTGTCCCTTGCTCATTAAAAAATAAATCAGTAGGCCTGGATTATTGCCTCAAATCCTCTCCCAGGAAAGAAGGATGGGAGCAGAAAGTTTGTAGTTTGGCAGAACACATGATTGCAAAGAGGATTATGTTTGTGGAAAGCAATACATTCCTGCGCTGATAAAGGGGGGATTAACTAGACCTGAAATTCGATGCGGCTCTCTGGAGACAAGCCTGTAAAGCGTCTCTCGGGCAAGACGTGCTGGTGGACCTGCCATCTCTGCTTACCAGAGGAGGTTTGAGCCAGGCTCCAGTGCCCAGGCTCTCTCTTCTCCAGCTCCATCCCTCACTAGTGTGGTGATGCCAGTCATGAGGGAGAAAACTGTTGTCACTTGGCGTGTGACTGCCCTGTGAGATGTGGTGCTGGTGGGTGCCTTGGTGGAAGCTGAAGGTGTAAGAGGGTTTGGAAAGAGTTTAGATCAGTCCTGCAAGCTGGATCCTCTAGTATTTTCTCAACGTATGGTCTGGATGCAGCCAGAGGAAAGTGCTAAGGAAAGTGTAACCTGGGGGAAACAGTCCCAGCTCTGCCCAGTTTTTTGTGTTCCTCCTGGGCTCCCCACTCCAAGCCTTCACCTTCTGGCAGCACCTTTACTAATATACACTGGCTGGCCAAACTGTGCCAAGCACAGGGCTACGATCCCCACCAGCACTGCCAAGCAGCGCAGTGATTCCACACCAAGGAATCATTCCCTGGAGCAATGCTGCAATGCATGAAAGGAAAGCAGCAGCAATTTGATTTATTCCTTCCTGTGAAGGAAGTGCCCCCCTTCCAGCTAATAGGCGAGGTGCTGTATGCCACACTGTGCCAGCCACGACCTGCCTTGGCAGATGCTTGCTGCAGGTGTTTTCCATTCACTCTCACAACATGCGTGTGCTGAGCAGTCAGTTCCCCATTTCTACACCTTGCCAGGAAAAAGATAAGAAAGCTGACATTTTAGAAACTCAGATATTTTTGTGCTTCAGCTGGTGTTGGCAGTGAAATACATTAAAATGAGGGTTCTTCAAAGACAATGTGGTACCCATGAGCAGTGGAGCACCCTTCACCTTGCAGGCAGGGAGTGGGAGTCAGCTGGCTACTGGCGCTTGGTGGCTGGTGCCTCCTCCCTCAGGTCTGGCACCTGTGTTGTTCACACAGTGGTGCCCTTACTGCTGTGATGCCCAGGTGCTCAGACTGCCCAGCTCGGCCAAAAATCTTTGCAAGGAGCACAAATAACCAGAGCTAGGAAATGGATGAGGAGGAAAGAGGATGTAGAATTAAGTGACTGCTGGATTCTGATCTGTCATCACAGCATCAGAGTGTTCCTCCTTATTGTGGCTTGGCTCAGTTATTTTAGGAGATGTTTGTCCCTGTTTCCTCCAAACTCCGGGGGTTCTTGTGAGTCCCCTGACTCAAATGACTCAACATTCTTTTGGGAAATACCTCATGATGTGACAGTATCCTTACTCTTGAATTAACACTGAAACATGAGATCAAAATGTGGGAAGGAAAATACAGTTTCACTTCAGTTTTGCAGCATAGCTGACCCTTGTGTGACCAGTTGTCCCACCCACAGTTAAAAAGCAGTTGAAAGCAGCTTATCAAAAACAGTGTTGGGAGGTGAATTGAATACTTTTATGGCAAGAAATACTGTGAATAACATGTCTTCTCAGTCTGGAAGGGATGGAAAAGCAAAGAATCAAGTGCTGCAGTGTGGTGCTAAGTTGGATGTGCTGTTGGGCTGAGGCCAAGGGTTGCAGGAGATGCAGTGGCCCATGGGGTGGGAGGTAGTTATAGGGCTCCCATGGGCTGTGCATTTTGCTCAGCAGGGGCTGTGGGGCATTCCAGGCACCCCAGGGTGCAGGGCCAGACAGGCAGCAGGCATCTGGGGACAAAAGAAAGACTTTGATCTTCTGCCCTGTCACCTCCTCCCCTGGATCACAGTCACTCAGAGAAGAGACAGTGCCAGCTCCTGCCTTTCTGGGAGCAGATTTGAGGGATACACTGTCTGTGCTCCCTACTCAATTCATGGGTTGTACTGGAGCGCAATCAGCTATTATACATTCCAGAAGGGAGGTACAAAATCTAGGTTTTTGCAGTGTCAGAGTTATGCTGCAACCCCTCTCCCTCCAGGTTAAGGCTGGCAAACATGGCTCCCAGGATAGCCTGCCCTCTCTGTTTCTGTATCCCCAAGCCAACAGTTGGATATCCAAGAATTTCAAAACACAACAAGTATCCCTATCCTCTAGAAGACCATGTGTTTTTGACTTTTGCTGCTGCATTTCTCAATTGTGGCAGGCACTGGCATCTGGGAGACGATCCACTGTCTCTTCTCCTGTAGCAAAGGGGCTGTGGAGAAGGCAAGGGAAAAGGTACTTGAGAGCATGGAAACACAGCAGGTAATGGTGAGAGCTGGCACAGCTCTGTTGTCCCTTCAAACACCCATCTTTGCATCCTTTCTAGGGAAGCATCTGAGTCTGGTCTGGCTGTTCTCATTGTCCACAGCTGGCCTGGTGCTCCCTCCTGTTAGCTGGAGAGGAGACAGAAAGTGCTGAGCACCTGGAGGAGAGATATAGGGTTGAGGGTAGTGCAGGCTCTTGTTCCTATGAAGATGCAGACCTGGAAGACACCTGCAGCAAGACCTGGACTCCCTCCTCAAAGACCTCTGGGATTTTTTTTGTCTCCCTGCAGTGAGGAGGCTCATCTCCCCATCTCTCCCTTCGCAGAATGAGGGATGTGGATGTGGTGATGCTCATTACTGCTGCTTTGCATGCCAGGGGCTGGCATGAGGGCCTAGCAGAGAGGCTCATGCTTAGACAACTGCCCCAGTGGGACCAAAACAGTCTGGTTCTTTTAATGGGGCTTTCTCGCTTGCAAAGACTGGGTTTCACTGGGATTTTAACCCCCAAGTCCTGGGGACCTCTCTGTGCTCCTTGCATGACCCCACCCTGCCTACAGGGAGGAGTGTGTACTGTTACCTGGCTTTATACCTGCCCAGAGGGCACAGGGACATGAGGCAATGAGCAAAGAGCAAGGCTTTAGTGTTGCTTCCCACCTGGTGGTTACTCTTTTGGCAAGGTGCTGACCCTTCCTAGGTGCAGCTGAGTGGGAGAGCAGCAGCACAAAGACATTCCTTGGCGTGCGTGGGACTGATACTGCTCCTGCCAACAGACTATGTGGCCCGGCAGCCCTGTGGCCAGTGGAGATCTAGCAGGGGCTGTTGTTGACTTGGAGCCTTTAACAGCACAGGGTCAACCCTGAAAAGCTCCCGCTATCTTGGCAGCTGCACTGCAGGACTGTTAGTTGCTGCTCTGATAGCAACTCTGCCCGGTGAGCCTGGCTGCTTTTATCTGGTGGTCAGGGTGACTGTGGCTGCAGCAGGGGGGCTGTGGGGCTGGGAGCCTCTGACAAGTGTACAAATAAGCTCAGGACGTGAGCACAATAGCCAAAGACCAGCCTTTGAAAAGTAAGGGGACACAGCGTGGCCACCCTGGGGCACATCAAAGGCCCATCTCTCTCTACACTGCAGAAAAATCCCATGTGTTTGATGGTTACTCATGGACCTGGCCCCGGCATTGTGTCAGCACAAGGGAAAGAGGGTTGGAGTGGTGGGAAGCATAAAGGGAAAAGACAGCAGTAGGGAGAGGACCAACACAAGAGCTGGGACACAGTCCTGAGGGTCTCTGCCTCCAGATTGTGGGTTTTTCGTGAATTCCCTTGATTCTGCTTTGCTCTGGCTTTTCCTGATCTGTATCTGGAGCACAGCAAATATCCCCCCTTTCTCATCCAGGCAGACATTCCAGGTCACTTTTGCAAAGGGCTTTGTGTGCAATTTTACAAACATTTTTCTTGAACCAGCAGCTGGGTGCTGTTGGGTTTTTTCCTTCCGGGTGGTTTGAACCTTAGAAAGCCAGGCGTACCATCTACAATTTGTGGTGTTTCACTCAAGAAGCACATGTGGCCAGAGGGAAAGTTACTGTTATTTACCTAACAGCCTTGGAAACAGCTCTGCACAATGCATGGACAGAGCCATGAGAGGACATAAAGATATGGTGGGAGGGATCTGCTTAGTGTGCCGGACATGTGCCTGCCTCACAGGGCCCTGCAGTACCTGCTATATGTCTCTAGCAGGATCTGGTCCTGCAAGAGTCCCTGTCTGCTCCCTCTTGTGCTCCCAGAGGTGCGTTTATTGGCAAAAGAGCAGCCCAAAGGACAAAGGAAAACCAGACATAAAGAAGCCAGTATCCTGTGCAGCATTGCAGTCTCTGGGAGGAAAAAGGTGTCCATAAGAAGGCTGAATCATGGTTCTACTCTTGGGAAGTGGCTGCAGCCTGAAGGCACTGGCCCCAGGCCTGTGAGAGCATCAGGCGTAGCTGGTGTCTCCTCTGTGCATTTGTGACAAGGCTCTCATGGCCCTTCTGCTCTTGATGTCATTGTCAGAGTAATTAAACACTCCCAGGCAGGTGCTGGAGCCTTTTGCAAACTGATATTTGGCTTTGTCATGTTGGCCTGGTGGAAGTGCCTTGTTTTAGGGTGGATTAATCTCTGACAGCAATGTCTGAGAGCAAAGGTGGGGCTTTAATTGGGGTTGGATTAGTGCAGCAGGGCTGAGCAGAAGAGTGGGAGCTTTCTCCCTGCTAATTGACCCTTCTCTGCACTGGCGGTAGCTGGGACACCTGCCCCTGGCTGCCTGTGTGCCAGCTTTGTGCTGTGGGGACCCAGGTGATGCCATATGCCTTGTAAGTTTATCTGTGGAGCAGAGAATGAGATTTGGTGCTCAAACCAGGGGAGCTCGATCTGGCTCTGGCAGACAGAGGGCTTGGGATGTTTTTGGCCCTCTGGTACCTGACATGGCTTTGGGGGGCTCGTGCCTTTCTTGGGCTGTTGTGGGGTCCCAGAGGCTGAGCTGAAGCCCATGGACTTCAATTTGCAGCCAGCCCCTGCTGCTGGGCACAGGCAGGCAGCAGGCACAGTTGATACAAACCTGGTCTGGTATCCTTTTCCCTGGGACATGTGAAGCAGGCCAGTGCCTCAAGAGGAAATTTCCCAGGAGGTGTGTGCTTGGAGGAGGGCTATGACTCTTCAGCTCCTGGAAACAGGAGATAAGCAGCCCTGTCCCTCAGCTAAATTGCTGACCTTTCCATCCCTGCTGGTCTGCCCTTCAAAAGCCTCCTGTTCCAGGCAGACACCATCCCCCCACCCCCATGCCCTTCCAAGAAATGAGGTGTCAAAGACAAAGGTCCCTGGTGGGCTATGTGGAGGCACAACCTTGCTTATCATTCCCTGTTTCAGCAGGCATCCTTTGGGATGCATACACAGCAGAGCAGGCCTCTGCTTTGCTTGGTGGGAAAAGCAAACTTTACCCTAGGGGGGGGAAAAAATACGTCAGTTTGTATTTTTGTCTCGATATGGCCTCAAAGTCAAGGTCTTTCCTCCAGCTAAAAAAAGTCCTTGGTCAAACTAATTGAAACATCTTCCTCTTCTCTCTACTTCCGCAGTGAAGAGCAGCTGGTATTTGATTTTACCTCCTGACTTTTAGTCATTTTTGTTCCATAAAGGAGCGGTCAACAGGACTGTTTCCAGCACCAGCCTCTTCTTTAGCTCTGCTTGGCTCAGTATGTCCACAAGAACTGCCCCGGGGGCTGCTGAGCCTGCTGTGCTGCTGCAGGTCCTGGCCCTGCTCCCTCCTCAGCTGCATGCCATTGTGGGGTTTGTTGGGTATGATTACCCCTCTCTGGAAAAAACACCTTTCTTTGCCTGTGCATGTCCCAGTGGCTTTTACGGCAGATGTGAATTTGGAGATTTTAGTTATTACTTTATGACGCAAAAAGGGCAAAGGGTCCCAGGGTTACGTGCACCTCTCCTGGAGGTGTCACAGCCCTCCCTTCTCTTCCTTATGATTGGAGACAGGGTGTAAAATGCCTTGTCCTTTTGCTTTATCCTTCAGCAGGAACTTGGAGGAAGACACCCAGGAGAGAGGCTTGGCTAGGGCTGAGCTTTGCTTTTCTGTCAGCAAGATTCTGGGCCTCCACCACCCTCAGCAATATGTACCTCATAGGGTGCCATAGGGTGCTGTGCTCACAGGTGTGGATGCCAGCGAGGTGGACAAAACCACATGCACCCACACCTCTACATGTCAAGTTTGGGCGCGCGCACACACACACACACACACGTATATCCACATGTACGCCCCTCTCCACATGTACATGAGCACCCATGTTTTTGCCCACACGTCTCTGGGCATGTCCATCCCCTCCCACCCTCCTGCCTCCTCCCCTGCCAAAGCAGAAGCGAGCAGGCAGTGGGTGGAAGTGCTTGCCTGGCACCCTGGTGTGGACCTGGCACTGGTGGAGGTGATGGGAAAGGAAAGGAGGTGTTTTTCTTGGTTCTCTTTGAGCTGCACTTGGCATACTTTCCCACATGCGATGGGAGGCAGCATCACTTGGGGACAGCTGAAGAAGTGCCACCAAGGGCTGAAGGCTTTCCCCCAGCGACTTGGACTACTCCCTGTGCCTGACGGAGGCTGTTGTGGGCATCACTGTGGGGTGGCTGAGGCTGGTGGGTGGATGTCTCCAGGACAGGAGGGCTCAGGGCCATCACAGGAACGCGACCCCCCCTTCCACAAACATTCTGTGTCTCTTCTGGCTCTCTGGGAAAATATTTGTCTGTCTGAGGCAGGACTTTTTAAAGCCTTAGCATTTTCACCTGCAAGCTTCTTGCAAGAGACAGACCAGTATGAAAATAAAGCTCCTGACCAAAGCAAACGCTCACAGCCCACTCAAGAGGGTGTGTTGAACTCATCATTCTCAAAAAGCAAACATCAGCAGTGACGTATTTTAGTTAGCTGTGGTACAAGAAAGCCCCTCTGTTTTTTGAACAAGGTGCCCTTTCATTCAGAGGTTGGAGGCGGCTCTGAGAAATCAGTGGCATGTCACTGGGACAACCTGCTGGAAATGCAGATGTTACCTTACGGCAGCAGAATGCTTTTTGCATCTGAAGGGTTGGAGCAGGGAGGAAGTGGCTCCTGAGGGTGTTGACTGTGGTATTTCCACAGGATCTCCCCAGCTGGGTCGGGGACCGCCAGCTGTTTGTTTGTCCCCTTTGAAGGACACAAAGCCCTCACCATGCTGAGCCCCACAGCTTGGTAACTTCCGCTTCTGGCCAAGCCCGGCACCGTCGGACATGGGGCTGCTGGGAGAAGAAGTAAACAGAAAGGGGGCCAGAAGGGCTGGGCAGAAGGTGGGGGTGTTATCAGGTACCCCATCTGTGAGGCTCTGTTCAAAAGGGAAGAGAAGGCTGGAGCCATCAAAGCTGCTCTGATGGCCTTGATCCAGATGGGAGAAAGGTTTCCTCCAGCTTCTGCTGGGCTTCCTCCATCTCATGGTGGGCTCCACTTCCTCCCAAGCCAGGAACAAGCCCCAACATCCTCTTCCACTTCTCCATGTGGGAGATGACCTTCAGAGTGCTGGGCAGTGCGAAGGGCAGCTCCCTGCCCTGGGCAGCCCCTTTGGTCCCTGTGGGGCTGGGGAGACCCTTGGGTGGGAGCCACAGGGTCGGTGTCCTGGGAGCAGTCGTCTGGAAGTGTGATTGAGGCTACAGCTTGGGTGATAAGCAAACCTGTGAGGACAAGCTGTTCC
This sequence comes from Sclerurus mexicanus, assembly GCA_013396755.1. Classification (NCBI taxonomy): domain Eukaryota; kingdom Metazoa; phylum Chordata; class Aves; order Passeriformes; family Furnariidae; genus Sclerurus; species Sclerurus mexicanus. Next base: position 1,959,602 of record VWZF01006461.1, on the reverse strand, counting down.
ACTCTTGGGGGCACACCCATCCCTGATGATCGCAGTTTATATCCACTATACAAGATCCTAGATAGTATAGAAAGTCACATACATACTTATGTGTATACATTAAGTGTGGTCAAATGGTTTCAGCAGTTTTGGGAAGAGGCTGAACTGGACTGCAGAGTTTGGCTGAGGGTCTGCAAGCCAGTTCCCTGTGGGGTTACCCCTCTAGGTGCCCTGGGACAGACACAGTGATGCCCTGCTTGTGCCAATGTCTCACTTCTCTTCCCAGCCTGGCAGCATGGGAGCCTGGTCAGGGGGGCAGCATCTATGGGGGCACCCAGAACTCTCTGGGGAAGGAACAAGTGGGTCCTGGGGAGTGTGACCAGGGCTGTGCACAAGAGCTGGTCCCAGAGCTATGGCTGGGCAGTGTTTCTGAGAGCCAGAGCTGGTGGGTAGCAGGGCATAGGGGGATTTTGCTCACGCACCGTCTGCATCACTTCTTTCTCTCAAGAATGTGAGACATCCGGGGGCTGGATTTTCAGAGAAACAGCATGCTCTTCCGGTTAGCAAAAAACCCCATCTCGCCCTTGCACTCCCCCACATGCTGCACACCTTCATTGCTGCCCCACAGCCACCTCACTGGTGTGTTCCATCACCCACAGCCAGGCAGGAGGCTTAGGGGCTGGTGCCTCTGGTGGGAGTGATCCTTACCTCCTTGTGGTGAAAGAAGGGGATTTTCCCTGCCCAGGAGGGGAAGCTGAGGCCAGCAGGACTCCTACCCCAAGCCCCTCTGAGGCCAGCATTCCTCCTGGTGACCCTGGGGCAGAGAATGGAGGCAGCTGGCTGGCTCTGAGAGCACTGTCCTCGCCATTTGAAATGCCAGCTTGGTCTAAAAATAACACCTAGCATGGTTCTCTCTCCAGGCATGACAGCAATGAGAAACTGAGCCCTCTGTGCCCTCATGCCGCAGGCCTTGTGCCCCATTTCACAGATGGGGAAACTGAGACAGAGAGGGGTCCTTGACCCTCCTTTGCAGTGAGCCCATGATGCAGCACTGTGGTTTTCAGGGCACTGGGAGGCATTTATCAGTGGCAGAGGGACTGATCCCCACTGGGAAGGGGAGGATTTCATGGGGGCCATTGCTCCGCCAGGGTGTCCACACCTTTTCCCATCCCAAGTGTGCTGTCAGGGCAGCCAGGGTGCCTTTGCCTGCCCAGAGAAGGGGACCCACAAGGGCCCAGTGTCTCAAACCCCTGCAGTAGCCCCCCTGCCCTCCCTGCTCACTGCTCCCTCCTGGCCATATCTCCCAGGGACGGCATCTCCCACCCCACCAGCTGCCTTCTGGGGCAATCGGTGGGGAGCACATGGGCCTTATCTGTGGGCCAGCCGTGGGCAGGGCTCCCTGCCATCCCTATCAGTGGGGCGGCTCCAGACCTGGGGCCAAGGGGCACCACCCCCATTCCTGCTGCACTGGGGCCAGGGCTGGGGGCATTGTCACTTCCCCATGCTGACCATTGCAGGGGGATTCTCGGGTTCAGGACTCCTCTCCAGCCCTGTGTTGTGATGCTGGCAGATTTGCAGGGGCCCACCCAAGGCTATCGTGCTGGGAGGTTGTGGATTATGTTGGGCATTGAAGGCAGATGGTGGCAACAGCCTTATGATCGCCAGCAGGATCTGCATCTACTTCCACCAAACTCTCATCAGCAATTTCCTCACCAGGGTGATGCTTGTGGGGGCTGGGGTGAAGGAGTTCAACAGGGCCTGCACCCTGGGAAAGGCTTTCCTGTCCCTTTCACAAGCCTGATTGACCTCTGTTTTATTTGTTTCTCGAGTTGCACCCTGCCTCCTCTTTCCAGTGGCTTGGCAAGGTGCTGCTGGAAAACTGCTGAGATGGGGACAAGGACTCTCTCCAAAACCCCAAGGATGGGGGGGACCACAGTCATCTGTGGCTGTGCAAAGCATGGGCACCGCTATAAGGTGCCTGTGGAGTGTGGTTTCCTCCAGAGGTGGGTGTCAGACATGCCCCCATGCTATGCAGTCTCTTTGCTCTTGGGGTGTTGGTCCTGCCTGGCACAGGGACCAGGCAGAGTGAGAGATGTCCCTTGGCAGAGGGAGCATCCTGGCTGCTCCATCCCACTGGGCAGGGTCTGCCCCTCTGTGTTCTGTGACAGCAGTGAGCATGGATCACCAAAAACCCTGAGTGCAGATCTTTGTTGTCCACTTGTCTGGCTGGACCACAGCCCGAGCTGGGTGTGAGGTTCTCACTCCTCAGTGTCTGTGTCATCCACCATGACCCTAGGCTGTGGGGAGGAGAGGAGGGTATGAGGAGGAATGTGTTTTGGTCTCCCACCAGGGCTTTGAATGAGGACTTTTTCTCCCTGCCATGTCCTGACCATGGGGAAGCTGGTGAAGGCCAGCTGGGAGCCTGCTGTGCCCACCTGGTTGTAACCCCTCAGGCCATAACCACAGGGAATTAGAAATGGATGGAAAACTCTAAAAACCCATACAAATATTTGCATTTCAAGGTCTTTTCCAAGTATTGCGGAATGCTGACACAAGCAGCAGCGTGGGCAATGGTGACATGCCAAGAGGGTCTGCTTGGCTATTTTTTGGGGGCAGAATTTCAGTGGTCAAAGAGTTTTATTTAAAATAAAAAAGCTAATCAAGCCTTTTTTTGGGGAGATTTTCCAGCACTGCTGTTGGCTTTTCCACCAGCTTCTCAGGGCAAAACAGCCACCCCGATGCTGAAAGGGCCACAAGCCTTCAAACCACCCCTGCCCTGAGCTGGTGGGTGTATGGCTCCCCTCTCAGTGTTCCTTTTCCCTTCTCTGCTGAAGGGGTTTTTGGCAGGAAAGGGGTTTCCTGTGCCTGGGGCTGCTCTGCCCTGAGGCATTCTGGGATTCTGGAGCTAAGGTTGAGCTGTTGGGAGCTTGACCCATCTGTTGCCCCCCCCATCTTGCCCATGCCAGAGGATGCTCACCTGCTGTTTGCTCCTGCCCGTTCTGCCACCTTTTGGCCATGGTAGCAACCTGTGTGGAGAAAGCAGATGGGGGGACAAGGGTGGCCATGGGCCCTGGTGGCCCCAGGACCAGATATCCCAAGCCTGGATAGAGGCTGCAATAAGGAAGAAGTTGAGGGCACCCTGGGCTACCCCATCCCACTGCACTCCCCCTGTCCACACCCATTGCCACCAGCTCCTGGGGCAGGTCAAATCAAGCAAGCTGCAGGCACGTCCTGTCCTGTTGGCACAGGGAGGGCTCAGCGCCATGGGCTGCAGAGGTGAGAGCCCTCCATGTCACTAGGGGACAGCTCCAGGGTGGTGTCCACAGCAGGTTTGTGTGTGGATGTGTCCTGGCCTCATGCATGGTGGGATGGGGTGGTCTTGGGGCAGGGTGATGGGTCTGGGGGCTTGGTGCAGGTGGAGGTGGATCAGTGCTGCAGGTGTCACCCATGCATCCAGCGCCAAGAGGAGATGGAGAGGGGAGCGTGAGCACTGATGGAAACTTCCTTGCATGCATGTGCATGCATGGTGGGACCAACTCATGCAGAGCATCAATATTTCGGGCTGCCCCCCTGCTCTGGGTTTGGGGTCTAGTCATGTCCTGCATCCCCCTCTCAGGTTGGCAGGATGTTCCATGCCCCACAGCCATAGCTGGCACCTCTGGGTGTGCTGTGCTTGGAGAATGCAGGGAACCCAGGGCTCAATCAGACTTAGGTACTACCTGAGTGGTGAGGAGGGTCACGATGATGCTGGAGCAATGAGTCGGGGACAGACCAACCCAGGTGTTCTGGTTAAGGGGACCACCCTGTGCCCCCATAGAGTGGGCATAAATGGGTGGTGCTGGTCCGGGGCTACATGCAGGCAGAGGAATAGGATCCTGCACAGTGTAGCATGTGTGTGCATGCTGGGGCAGGGCTCTGCTGCCCTGGGGCCAAGGATACATGCAGATCATCCCCACGGTGATGGACCACAGGGGATGAGCACCAGGTAGATGAGGCAGGACTGCCATGACAAAGCAGTGACTGGTAAAGAGGCTGGCACAGCAGATGTCACAGGAGCTGAGATGTTTCTTCAGCTGTAGGCAATGCTGGTGATACTGGTGTGGCACAGAGATGCTGCGTGGGGGGCCCCATATAGCCCCTGCACCATGTGGGACCCAGGAGCACCCAGGGCTGTGGGCACCCCCCATGAGGGGTTTGCTTGTGCAAAGTGGGGGTAAGCATGTTTGTGTGTGTGTGTGAGTGCACAAGGCTGGGTGTGCAGTGTGCCAGGTTAGGTATGGGAGTACAGCATATAGGGCAGGATAGAGGGTATGTACAGTGTAGGGACAGGGATATAGGGCTTGGGTAATGGGGCTGAGGGGAGGGGAGGGCCAGGTGTGTGCAGCACCTTAAACATGCACAGAGCCCCCACAGCAACCCCCTCCTCCCCCCATCTCATTCCCATAGCAACTGAAGCATCCCTCACCTCACCATCCCATTCCCATGAAAATAGCAGCATCGTGCTCCCACAGCAAGATGCAGGGCACCCATTTGGGGTCCCAGTGCCACTTTGGCTTCAGTAGGAGTCCACTACCAAGGGGGCAAAGGGTGGGGGCTCTGAAGTGAGCCAGTACAAACCAGCACTCATTTTCCTTGGGGTGCTGAGAGGACACCCGGAGCCGTGGGCACTCCTGGGACCCATGAAGACACTGGGATCCCTCTAGGACAAAGATACACAGCTCCTAATGCCCCAGCTCCCTACTCAGTGTGCCACCTCTAGCCCACTGTCTCCCTCCTCAGGCTGGGGTGCTGTTGCTGTCCCCAGAGACCAGGGTGCTGAGTCAGGGCTGAGAGCTTGGCCAGCCCTGCCCTCTAGTGCCATGGGAGCTGCTCCCTGCAGGGCTCAGCCCCGGGCTGCTGGAGCTGAGCCACCACAAGCTCCTCACAGGGCCTGCAGAGCCACACAAGGGCTGTCAGGCTTCCCACTGCCCTGTGGCATCACCTTCCATCCTGCCACCACTACTGAGGGGACACATGGACACATCCTGGACCCTCCATGGCACCACCAGCCCATCTCTGGGCTGCCCTTGGTGATCTGCAGCAGTGTCACCCCAGCACAGCCCTGGGGACACGAAGGAGTGCTGGCATGGGTGACAGCTGCCTTCCCGGCACCCCGGGTCAATAACCGGGAGGCCGAGGCACTCTGTGGGCTGGGACTCTGGGGGCACACCAATGGGTGCCTGCAGCAGCTGGAGAGGGAAGGGAGTGCTGCAGGCTCTGGTTAAACTGGAACGAGGCGCGGCGTCCTCACGCGGTCCCTGCCCTGGGGACTCTGACCCTGTGGGCCGGCGAGGGGAGCTGAGGCAGGCGGTGACGAGCAGCCCCACAGCCTTTGGGACAGAGCCGGTGAGGAGCAGAGTAGGATGGATCCCACCTTCGAGCTGGCAGATGACCCCAGGTGTGTTGTGGAGACCCCTGTGCCACTTTTCAGTAGGGCAAATCCAACTTTTTGGAGCAGAATTTTTGATTTTTCCCTCTGTAAAGGAAGGGAGGTGCTTGGGGGTGAGGCAAATCAGCCAGGGGACTGCAGGGACCATGCAGGGCTGTGTGTCTCCGTGTCCTTGTGTCCCTGTACAGCAGTTCCCTTCTGCTCTGCAGGTTCTCCCGCCCTTTGGTGGAGATGCTGATCAGGAACTTCAGCGTGCCCACAGCCTGCTTCTCCCTGCCACCCACCTCTCGGCAGCTGCTGCACCGTAGGTGGGGGGACAGGGTTGGGGGGACCCTCCTCTCCTTGCTGGTGGGAGCAGGACAGGGATGAAGATGGTAGGGTGGCTGTGGCAGGTGCAGGCAGGGAGCAGCGCCAAGGAAGGGGGAGGCAGCAGGGTGCTGCCAGGGTCCTAGCTGCCCATCCCACAGTGCTGCCTGCAGGGATGGGGATGGCCCAGGAAGGGCAGGTGACATGGGACAGGGAGCAGCAGGGCAGAAGTGCCAGCTCTGGCACAGTCAGACATGTCCAGGGTGTGGCACAGAGCTTCCTAAACCTCTGGAGTGGTGGATTGAGGGGCACCTCTCTGCAGTAATGGCCCCAGTGGGGAGAGGACAGGATGAAGATGGCTTGTCACCCATCCCTGGCAGAGCTGGACATGGCCCAACTCGCCATCATGGGCCTCTGCACCATCATGACACTGCTGTCGGTCGCGATCTTCGTGGAAGAGGCTTTCTATCTCACCCGCAAGATACGCTGCCCCATCAAGATGAAGACGCTCCGCTGGAGCAGCTCAGCCCCTACAGTGAGCTGGGGTGTGGGGATGGAGGGGGGTATCATCCTGGGGAGCCAGGGCCACCCAAGGGGTGCCAACCCACAGGAGGGAGGAGTGTCCGTGTGCCAAGCTCGCATTCCCCCAGGTTGTGTCTGTGGTCACCTGCTTCGGACTGTGGTTCCCGCGCTCCATGATGGTGGTGGAGATGGCTACCACGGCGTGAGTATCACCTACCCCAGGGCAGGGGCACCATGGAAGGCATGGGACTTGACCTGCCTTCCTCTTCCTCCTCCTCCCCAGGTACTTTGCCATCTGCTTCTACCTCCTGATGCTGGTCATGGTAGAGGGCTTTGGAGGAAAGGAGGCGGTGCTCAGCACCCTGAAGGATGTGCCCATGGTGGTCAGCACGGGGCCCTGCTGCTGCTGCTGCCCTTGCCTGCCCCGAATCACCATGAGCAGGTGAGGGAGAGCTGGGATAAGCCCTGTCCCTGGGGAGGACTTTCATTCCCTGCTTCTGTTGGGCTGGAAGAGAAGTCCCCAGGGAGGGGCTCGGGGACCTGAGCGCTACTGGTCTTTCTCTCCATGACAGGAAAAAGTTTAAACTGCTGATGCTGGGGACTTTCCAGTATGCCTTTTGCAGGGCAGTTGCTGTCTTCCTGGGGCTGGTCCTGCATGCTGATGGGAATTATAACCCTGCTGACGTGAGTGCCAGGGCACAGGGATGGGCAGGGCGATGTCCCAGACAGGGAGCCACCCCCTGCTCCTTCCTTTCCCAGCAGTTTTGTCAGCCCAGGAATGTTTTCTGTGTGTCTCCCACCCCCAGATTTCGGCAGAGAGCGTGGCCCTCTGGATCAACACCTTGGTTGGTGCCTCCACCCTCTTTGGGCTGTGGGCCCTGGGCATCCTCTTCCGGCAGGCCCGGCTGCACCTGGCTGAGCAGAACATCCAGGGCAAGTTCACCTGCTTCCAGGTAAGCCACTATCCTGCCCAGCTCTCTCTCACATGAGGGGCTCCTGCAGCACACAGGATGAGGCAGCATGGGGGAAGATGGTGGGACAGGAGCTGCTGGGAGAGAGCCCAATCTGGCTGCAGGACAGTGGGGAAGGCAAAGGATGGGAGCCTGGCAGCAGCACAGCCCCCACCACCTGGGGTGTTGGTGATCGCAGGTTCTCCTCCTCCTGACGGCGCTGCAGCCTGCCATCTTCAGCATCCTGGCCAACAGTGGCAGCATCGCCTGCTCGCCACCCTTCTCCTCCAAGGCCAGGTCACAGCGTAAGTCGGGAGATGGGGGAAGGACAGCATCCTGTCCTCCCAGCTGAGCCCCTCTGTCACTGGGTGTGGCATGGGGAGTGAGTATGGTGGAAGAATGTGGCTTCAAACAACCCTTCTGCTCTTCCAGAGATGAACGCGCAGCTGTTGATCCCCCAGACCTTCATCTTGGCGGTGCTGACACGGATGTACTACCGCAAGCAGGACGACAAGCCGGGCTACCAGCCTGTCAGCTTCACATCCAATGTCAAGGATTGAACAGGAGGGAGAAATCGGGGTGCCAAGGGGCAAGGAGCTGGTCTCCCCTGTACAACCATCTCCTCCCCTGGCCCCGGAGAGCTGCTGACAGCAGAGGATGCGGAAGGGGAAAGGGCATCTTGGGACTACGTGGAAGTGAAACCTGAAAGCCAAAAGTCAAGGGGGTCTGTGAAGCCACCTCCATCCCCAGGCCTCTTGTCTAGCACTGAGTAAAAGATAAATTTTTACTTGAGTCTTGTGTCAGTGACGGGGTTCATATTATCTCTTCTCAGGTTGGGTGAGAGATGACTCCATACAGGGGGAGGAGGATGGAGTCCAGACCAGCATAGCCATGGCGCGGCACTGTCACGGGGTGCCCAACATCCAGCTGTGACAATGACCTCAGGGTGCTGCTGGCTAGGGTCCCACAGCCAAGGCAAGCCCCAGGTGATGGTGATTTCTCTCAAGACCTCTATCTGGATGGGTCTGGTCTGTCTCTGGGGCATGTTCTCCATGGCAGTGGCTGCTCCTGAGAGCATGAAGGGAGCATCCACACCTGCCATCCTGGGGCCAGGCAAAAGAAGGAGCCTTGAAGCACATTCATAACACAGCAAGTAGTAAATGCTGCCTTAACCAGCCTTGCTCCAGTACCAGTATCTGCTCTACACTTAGAACAGAGGTAGAGGCAGACATCAGGAGTAATGGCAACTTGCAGAAACCACTGTGTAATCTTTTGACCTCCAAGTGTTCATTACAGGCACTACAACAGGTACAACTTAGCCCATGTTTTCAAATTAACAGATCACATGTTTAAAATCCTTTAAAAGTTGCAGCACTCTCTGATGCTCTTGCTTCTCCCAGTATCCTTGGCATCTTTCAGCTCTATCCTGCTGCTGCTGTTCTTTGCCATCAGAAAGTCCCTTCCCAGGGGCTTACACCAGATCTAGAGAAATTGAGATAGGGCTGTCTCGCAGGAATAGACACCTCTGGATTTAGTAGCATCAAAATATACACATTCTTCACTGCATGCTTGTAACGTTCTTTTCCCACTTTAACTTTTAGTTGATGCTTAATTCAAGCATGTCTCTTCTGGCTGCTTCTTTTTAAGAGTGAGGGATGGGTTAGGGGTGTGCAGGACAGCCCTGAAACAGCAGCACTGGGTATACCTGTGGGTAACACAATGATCCTGGGAAACTTGGTCACACGTTGCCAAAGATCAAGCTCTTACCTATTCCTGATAGGACATGACAGTGCTGGAGACGAGTGGTCCAGCAATCCAGGAGAAAACAAAACAACAAAGAAAAAAAGAAAAAGACTGGACTGGGATTTGAGTGTCCAATTTAATTTCAGTGCAAGGAGGAAGCAGGGACTATTGGTTACAAGAAACAGCTCTGTTATTTCAAGCTAACTGTAAAACCATGGCTGGCTTCTTACCAAGCACCCCAGGTTTTGCAGAGACCAAATATGTTAAGGTTCCTGCAGAACAAACCACCATCCAAAACACCACTGTTATCCAAATTTACAGAACATTGTTGCATAACTTGTGTTTTAAACAGTAGTAAGGCTCTAAAGCAGCCTGGCCTTCGTGATCCGGCTCAGGAAAGCAATGCAACATCCATACTGAGGGAAAGGTGAGGAAAGGAAGGTGGGGAAGACGAGGGAAGAGACAATGTGGGTGATACAAAGTAAGTGCTCTACCACTCATAAACCAGATTGACAACTGGCTTCTACCAAGTGACCATTATTTGCTCCTTACAGCTTAAAATCCATAGCAGCCAGCCACACTCCCACCGCCACACATTGCTGCTGAAAGAAGTCCAAGTGGCAGATTAAGAATCCCCAAAATATCCTCTCCCATACTGGCTCTGGCCTCAAGAGTAGCACAGGGTCCCTGTTAAGCTCTTTGGGCAGTGTAACAAAGGACCAGCAAGATAAAAGCTGGAAAGAAGCTACAGCCTGTTCCTACCACAGGGGCCACCTTGTACCCTGGAAGCATCACACTGTGCAGAGCTTGTGGCAGCACTTGATGAGTTTCCTCCTTGCACCTGCTGCTCCTAAAACCTCACATCTCGCTCTAGAGACCTCCCTGCAGCACTGCTGACCAGGTCCTGAGCTGCCCTCTGCTCCCAGCACAGGAGGATACAGGCAACTTGGCCCAGCAGCTCCATCCAGAGACCACAGGAATCACAAGCAAACCTCGACAGGAAAGCGAGCAGGAGCTCCACAGCTACAGGACAGCAAGGCCGGTCCCTCCAGCACTGGCTATAGGACTGAGTGCACCAACCTCCCCTGCTCAGGCAGGGGGACGGCACTCCAGGGGGAAGGCGAGTGCCCTCAGGGAGCTGCAGGCCACAAAGCTCAGTGTGTATCACAGACACAACAGCAGGCACAACTGGGACCATGGATTCAAATGACCATTACATGTTTGAAGACTCAAAAAAGTTGCAGCACTCTCTGATGCTCTTTCTGGCCTGCCTCAAGGAGCAGAGTGAGCCTGCACCAATTTGTGCATGTGCTGCACAAACCAGGTCACTGTTACATGGGACTGGGACCCCTCACGGGGGTAAAATGTGCCCTTCATCTGTCCAGCTGCACACACCGACATGGACAGCAAACTGGCTGCTTTGTCCTTAGAACAGCGACTTCACGGCACCAGTGTAAAGGACTGCTCCAGCCCTTAGAGCACAGCAAGTGAAACACAAACACGCACAAAGCACAGTGCTGAGGGGTCATCTGGACAGACAGTGAAACATATAACACACCACAGACGGGGACAAAGAACTTCTCAAAAGAGTACACACATTCATTTCCTACACCGGTTCTCACACCCCCAAGGAAATGCACAGACAGCAAGTGCCCTGAAGCAAAGAATCACTCTCTTCTCTCCAAGAGCAACTCAGGGCTCAATTTTAGCAGTCTTGTTGAGGTTCACTGGAAAAGCCTTTCCCTTGCAGCCCCTGTCTAATCTGGAGCTGTGAATGCTGCATGCTTTACAGGGTGTGCCACTCTATGGTGCCGTGAGTCCTTCCCAGGTGTAACTCCTGCGTGCCAAGCTGGTAACCCCTACCCAGCACACCCTCACTGTGACACACTGGGAAGCTCAGTTAAGAGGCATGCAAGCACTACAGGGTCTGCTGGATAGATTCCTATTATTCCAGCCCAGCAGGGAGGTCCTCTTTACACCACTGCTTCATGTGTGCTCTCAAGGTCATGCTGGTTGAGGAACTGAGTGGTCTTTCGTTTGGCAGTGGCACAGATACTGCCCGGGGGTTGGGGGGATAAGACAGAGGAGCTGAAGGAAAGAAGAGACAGATGAGTCTTCCCACTCTCCCTCTTGCCTGGAGGTTTAACAAGGGAAAATAAACCAAAATAAAAGCCACGCTTGAGTGCTATTCTCTGCACTTTTAACGAGTATTTTCTTAAAATATAAAAGCCATCTTCACCCTGGAAACCACTAGAACGTAAACAATAAAAAGGGGATTTGGGGAGGGGAAGGGAAAGGAGGTTTGAATGTGCTTCCAGGCAGCGGCCCTTGCTAAGAGCAACGGGTGCCTCCAAGGCCCTCTGCTCACCGTCAGCCCTGTTCCTATGGCTCTCTTGCTCATTAAGAGTTTCCCGCTGGATCTGGACTTAGGATTTGGTGATTAGCAGTTCACAGCAAATCCTGGCAGGTAGCTTAATCCTCTTCATCCTCACTGATGTCATAGGTGACTGCAGACTCATTCCTGGAGCGGTTAGCAGGTGAGGAAGGAGGAGTCTTGGTGGAAAAGGGCCAGCGGAAGGACGGAGATGGGGAGCGGTCGTGTGTGGGGCTACTGCTGGGACTCTGCTTTGGGCTGATGGCCTGCAGCATCCGGCCCTTGCCCTCCTTCAGCATGTGTTTCTAGCAATGGAAGCAGGAAGACAGCATGGTTTAAACAGTCATGGAAAAGGACACTACTTACAGCTTGTGCAGCATTTTGAGTTGTGCCCCTCAATACTTTGTGTAATATAAGAGCAGAAAGCCCAACATCGCTCTGGGCTTTGGAAACTGCAAGACAGCATAATCACACCCATTTTCAAGCACTTCTAATATGAAGTGCTTGTGATATCTACCCAGTAGCACAGGAAAGTCTGGCATAAACAAGTAGCTTCAGACTCATCCCAGGCCAGTGACAAAGTGACTGCCACCCTCTTGGCAGCTCAGTGGCCTGCAGGGCACAGGCCGGACTTGACAGGCCAGCTCACAGGACAGAGGGAACTTTTCACCCTACAACTATAAGTGCCATTATCTAGTTGGCAATGGTGAGAGCTCCCTGAAAAGAGGTTGCCCAAGCCTGGGACAACTTGTCCGGAGACTGGCAGCACACTGAGCAACACAACAAACCCTAAACCTTTGCTCTGCAGACTCTGCAGAAGCCCTACAATGAATGTTGATCTCTCCAAAATCCCCTTTTCCCAGAGCAGCTCCTTACCAATGCACCTTCTGGGCCAAACATCTCCAAAAAATTGCCGATGAACTCCCGGGATTTCTCTTCCCACTTCTGGATGAGATCAATACTCTTCTCCTCCACTTTCTGGACAAATTCCTTTGACTTCTCCTCTACATCCTTCACCCTCTTTTTCACCTTATCCACGCGTTCTTGGAGGTGGTATTTCTTCTCCTGCACAGTAAGTAGTGGATCAGAATACAGCTCACCAGATCTGAGCGGTGACCACTTCTGCTCTGTGTTACTAGACTGAATTGCTGCTTGTGATTCAGCATCTCCATTAGTCTGGTGACACTTCTTCACTTCCATGACACTTCTTCCCTAGACTATATGGCAGACACAGTGGGGCTGTGAGATGCTTTGTGGCAGGCACTGGCACAGTACACAGAGTGAGACTAAAGCCAGAGATAAGCACTATCTAATAGGAGTGCACAGAAGAGGAAAATATTTATACAACATACAAATTAGATTTGAGTGACCTGCTGTAGGTCTCTCTGTATATCACAACAGCACCAGTCTTTTTGCTGGGTGTTTTTAAACAGAGGCAGAGTTACATGCCAAAGAGGCCAAGCAGCCGTTACCTCTCCTGTTTCATTGTTGTTCACAGGCATGGTATCTGAGTGATAAAAAAATGTTTACTACTTTACTTCCAACATCAGAAGTGTCTTCTGCCACGTGTCCTCCTTGTGAGCTAGAGCTGCACAGCACAGGATCAGTGCCTGTCCTTCTGTCCTACCCAAGCACTATTACTCCTGCAGCTCCAGGAAGGGAACAGTAGAGTGGGAACAGGATCAGATTTTATCCTAACAAATGACACTACCTTAAGAAGGTGACTGAGGGAATAGGAGAGAGATGAGACAGCAGCTGCTGCCAGAAACAATACACTCTTCATTCAATGCAAGAAAACACACATTTCAACATACACCCTCTCTCTGGCTCTTTCAACAGGTAAAATGTCACCAGGATATCTCTGACAATGGAGCAGTATTAGCAAATCCCCAGTTCCTCTGGGTGGGTCCCTGAGGTAATTTCAGGGGCAGAAGAAGTCTCATTTCTACTCCAAGGTCAATGGTTTGGTACAAATGCTTAGCTCTGCAGACAGGCCTTTTACTAGCAAATGGCAGGACTGTGCTATCACTAGACAAAGACTCAGCATTTTCACACTCTGCCCATGTGGTGAGACCCCTTTCAACTCACGTTTATGAAGCTGACATTGAGCTCTTTAGCTGTGTAGCCCCGCTGTAGGTTCCGTCTGACATAAACATCATAGTCCCGCACAATCCGTGTGATGATGTCTGATGTTGAGATCCCCTCAGTCCTCTGAGTTGGTGCAAACATGCCTAAAGTTGGGGAACAGGACCCAGGACAGCTGTAGCAAGACATATGGCAAAAAGCTGCTGCCACCTTTATTAGGAAACAATCTCTCCTGTCAAGAGCTCATTTCCTAACTGTCCTCCCATCACATCTTTGTCCTTGAGTGTACAACACCAGAGTCCTCCTTTCTGGGACTATAAGGAAGACTTAAGTAAGACCAAAGCTTGTCAAAACTCTGCCAAAATACCAGGCATTCTAATGAAAAGCTCTTCACTTTATCTGGTATAAGTACTGACTATAACCCACTGCATATAGAATAGTGGGGGACAAGGACAGGACAAGGGGCCCTACAATTTAGTGGGTGGAAATAAAATGTGCTGGGAGGGCTGAGTTTGGATAAATATAAAAAAGCTGCACCCCAGTGAATTTTACAGCAAACAGTTACAGGAGCCCCTTTGCTAAGTTCATGAAATTTCCCATTTGTGAGAACCTCTAAGTCAAACTGTAGTATGTTTTCAAAAGGTGGCTGTTAATCACAACTATATTGGAATTAGGAATAAATGCTGGGCCATGCTTGGTCTGGGACATGGGACAGTCCTGGTGTTATGAGGTAGGACTCAAAACTGCTTCTTCCTGAGCTTAAAACCTCCTGGGCAGACCTTATTCCCAGAGGAGCACTGCCACTTCCCCAGGCACAATCCTGCGATACACAGGCACAGTAGAAACTACAGCAGATATTTGACAGGAAGCCCTGAGGAGTCTGACCCAGACCCACCTGCCTCTTTTATATGCTTATAGACATCATCACTGCCAGCAGAAGAATAGGGGATGTCATCATGTGCAACAAAGTCGATCTGAAAATTAAGAAAGCGAGTCAACATTTTATCTTGAATGTGCAGGTCTCCTGCTTCTGTCAAAGGCTGGTAACTTTCAGCTCAACACCTCCACGCAGGGGTGCAACAGAGAACAGCAAGACAGTTTCCTCTTCAGAAAGCAACACCCAACAGTCCCAAGTTCTCACTGGCAATTGTCTATCAATTTTAAGTGCACACCAGAAAGGAAAGGAGAGGCTGGGAATAAGGACACAGCTGTTTTAAGCCCCGCAGAGAAATGGCTTGTTAATGGCAACAAGTCTTCCCTGGAGGCTCCTTCACCTCCCAAAGGAGTTCAGCAGATGTTAGAGATTCCTTTCACTTTATCTCACAAACTGATAAAAGACTCTCAAGGCAGCTTGCCTGGTCTCCTGCTGCAAGGAAGCTGATGAAAACGTAAGCTGCTCCTTCTGTAAGCAGGGAGTTGGAGCAGCCACCCCCCAGAAATCCCTTCCAACCCATGTTACCCTCTCCCTACTGCATTTCACACTTATCTCTATCCAGCACCAACTTCTCCAGGAACAGCAAGAACCCTCTCAGGCTTTTTCACCATGTCACAATCTCTACCTTATTTTAACTTTACCTGCCAGCTCAGCAAATGCTTCTAGTCTACCAAGAAACCCACTCAATTCCCATAACCCAGTTCATTCTATATTCAAGAAGTTTCAACAGAAAGAGCTTGCTCAGGCAGAGGTCACCCCCAAGGATGAATTCTTGTAGTGAACACACAGAGGCTAGTCAAAATTCCAAACAGATCAGATATCACAAATTACCCTGTGCTCTGCCAGGAACTCAGGCGTGAGCGTCCACGGCGCGTTTCTCACCACTTCATCCACGTAGCGACAGTGCTGCACAGCATCATACCGCTCATTTTCATTCATTACCGTGAAGCCCTTGAAGTTATGGGTCAGCTCATCACTGCAGACTGGAGAAACAGGCAGACAACAGTGAGCCTGAGGTACTTACCCTGGTGCTTTACAGCAAAAGGACCTTGCACACACACCTGCTGAACCAGGCAATGCCAGCTGCTGACAGAGGCTGGCACCGGCGCTTCCAAAGGCAGCTCTTCCAGCCAAAAAGCACCAGAAATACAGAGCAGTACAGAGCACTAAACTCCCGAGCAATTCTGGGCAGGTTGTTTGGGAAATTTCTGCCCAAGCTGGGGACCCACACTCCAAGCCTTCAAGGTCTCTAGGGCTTACAACACTTATCAAGAAAACCAGCCAACAGAGAAGACAACTCTCCTGTATGAAACAGCACCTGGGGGCCTAGCGGGCTTTTAAGCCTGTCTCAGGCTTGGAATCTGAAGTCCATGAAAAAAAACCCTGCCTAAACTTCCAATTTCATAAAATGCAATAACACAGTTGAATTCTTAGAAAGTTGTAATAAAACAAAAGGTGAGTTCACAGGAAATCAAGTTAGCTTAATTATTATGTTCTATGAGAAAGCAAATTAACAACTTCATAATCTGCAATGTCAGATATTGAGGAGGGAGTTTTATTTGATTATCGGACTCAAAAGTAAACAAGGCATTACCAGTCTCACTGGTATTGGATGTATTTACATTCTAGACAAACAGACGATAATGAGTGGGTGAGATTGTTCCCAGCTTGGAGCTCATGTTCTCTTGGACTGTGGCCTCTTGTTCAGTCCTGCTGCAAGGGGAGCAGCTCACTGACCTCCACCTCCTCACCAGTCTTGAGAGGCAGAGAGCATGGTTATACTCCTTGCTGTTTTAACATGTTAATAGTTTGATCTGAAGTTATTTTCCTGTTTGTTTTACAATGTTTATGTACACGGGGATGTCTTTCTACTTTCAAGATTTCTAAGCTCAGGGCATTTTGTAGGTTGGAACAACTGTTTAAGCTCTCTTCCCTCCCTTCCCCTTCCAGACACTAGTGTAGCACACAAAAAATGAAGACGTACCACTATAAAAATGCCCTCAGCAGTGATGAAACTGTGATAAGGAAACAAACCACCCAAGGATGATTGTTCTGTTATGATTGTTCTGTTGCAGGATCAGAGTTTCATTTTGCTTCAGGAAGTTAATGGGAGTTAAGAAAACTAGTTAAAGGAATTCTCAGTTCTCATACTTTAGCATCATTACACAGCCTGACCAAGGGTCAGCTCTTGACAGACAACATGCACAGCCTGACAGGCACAGAGGCACTCCCTGGACAGAGGCCCGTATACTACAGCAGCCAGAAGAAGGGTATCCATTTCCCTGTCATATTCTTGAAGGAGGCCTGACTAAAACACCTCTGTTAGATCCCCTCAAGCACTCAGCAGGATATTTCTGGCATCATTTAAAGACTTATGACCTAACAGCCAAAATGGCGAACTTCTATTTGGAGAAACAGGGTCTCACTGAGTTCCATGTGTCCAGGCACATGCCCAAGAAAACACTGTGATCTCCATGCTCCCAGAGGGATCTGTTTGGCATTAAGCAATCCCCACAAGCAATCCCCAGCAGGGACCTGGAGCTGGGGAGTGACTTGCAGGGCAATACAAGTGACATAAAGCTGAAGCAGCCATAGAGGGACTGTTACTCATTCTTTAGCTGTCTCATTTAAGAGTCAAATGCCCAATTATCCCTAATATATATTGATACTCAGATGTGCAACTCACCTGTATCTGCCACAAAATAGAAGGGTCAAATTAGAAAAGCACGATCAAAAATCTTTTCCTGAAGCACTCATTTGGTACCGGGTATCTTTCTGCAGACATATCCAACCCTCAACATATTGCAATAAGACTCCAGCAACATTTGGGACAACTTGCTGCAGTGAGAGCCACTGAGGCCAAAAAGACAAAACCTCTGTATGCACAACCACAGATGCAGGTAAACTGTACTCCTGCGACAGCCAAAGACAACAAGGTCACTCCTTACCTCCAACAATGAGGTATGTGTTTGGGAAGAGGTTCTTTGCTTGCATCAAGGCCCGGGCATGTCCAGAGTGAAACAAGTCAAATATTCCATCAGCATAAACTCTGACGGGGCGATCCACTGCAAAAGAGACAGAAAGACAGTTGTGAAGATGCCTTCCTAGAGAAGCAGCTGCTGCTCGTGCCTGCATTTGAGGACTTCCTGAGACTCATGTGGGTGTTACAGAACACAGAGCCATAGCCAGGACAGATTTGTGAAGAGAAATGGCTGTCGCTTTGCCTTCCCACATGGAGACAAATGCAGCTGAGCAGCGCACTGAAATATAATCACATTCAGAGACAGTCTGAAAGCCTACCATATATCACCCAAACAAGATAAAGGGAAAAGAAAACACTGAACCCTTCCTTTCTATGGAAATCCAAATGCAGAATTAACTTTTTTCACAGCAGTGAACTACCAGAGGGGAACTCATAGGTGCCTGATTTCCTCCTGCCTGCCAGAATGGCATCTCAAGACCTTTACAGCATCTCCCTCTGCAGTCTTCTGCCACAGCTACCAGTCTGCCTGAGGGACCAGACTGTTCTGAATTCCCACCAGCAGCACTGGCTCTCCCAGACCCAATGGCTCTATCCAAAACCCCAGTCAAACTACTCAAAAGCAGACAATTCTGCTGAACCTCTAGCATTAGCAGCTAAATTCATAGATAAGTAAGGAGGAACAAATTTTTCCTTAGGCTACCTCTGCCAGGGGAAACTGTAGCTCAGCTCTTTATGGTCAGCAGAGAGGTAAAGTGAGATAGTCTATCACTGACATGTAATAGTGGGAGGCTCCCTGACTTCTGGTCTTGGGACTATACAGGATTGAAGTCCTCTTGCTGCTGGTAACAGAAAGTCACACATTCTTTATATCTGACACACTTGGGAACAGTCTGCTGCTCTCTAGCCCAGTTCAGGCAGACAGACTCAGAGCACTGGTGTGAGCAGAGGCACACCAAAGCTGCAGTGGGGACACAGCAGAGAGAAGACCTAGAAGGAGAGATGAGACCCACTGGGTCTGGGCAGGGCCATGAAGGTACCCAGAGACAGAGCCTGGGAGGCAGCAGGAAGAGGAGCTGATGCAAAGGTCAGTTTGTTAAGTTCAAGCTAAGCAGAGGAGTCAGCTTGAGGATAGCCTCTTGCAACCACTTTTTAGTGATTCTACAACCTCAGTCTGAAGATGCCAGGAGGCTCTGAAGAGCCAAGGATCTGGGTATGCAACTGCAAAAGCTTTCTGTATGCCAAAAGAGGGCTGGTCCTGGCAGGTCTTTATGAATGTACAATCACATTCTGGAAATTGGCCGGGATATCCTTTCCTCTATACCTGCAGCAGCTGCAGTTCCTGAGCACAGAAATAAACAGCAACAAGGAAGCATGCAGTGTATTTTAGTCCTAGCAGGCAGGAGAGCTACCACTGGTAAAATTAAGAGTCCTTTGTGCAGGCTCTGGAGACTTTCAGCTGGGAAATTAATGCGGACTGTGAAATACATTGGATTTCCAGAACCTCTGGTAGGAAACCACTGCCAGGTCTCAATCTGAGCTGGCTCACCTCTCAGCAGCAGTCAGGTATGTAGAAGTGCAGCACTTTTACTGTCTCTGTAGCTATAAGAGAGGGTCAAGTAAGACATCTGCACAGTCTGTTTGGCAGGGGAATACAGTCATCCTTCAGCAGTCAGCCTTGCCTCTGCCTCCCCTTTGGACTTGCAAAGAGAACAGTGTTTCTTCCACATTGTTGTTGTTGTGAGGCTGGCCAACTGTGTTTAATGACACTGACTTTAATTCAAATCCATTCAGATACGTGGGGGTTTTTTTCACTTGCCCATTTCAAGTTTCAGAAAAGATGACTTTTAAAGTGCTTACCTTTAACCTACTGCAGACAAAGTAATATAGAAAATGTTCAGCTCTGATAGTACCCTATAGCTGTCAGTGGCACAGAAAAAGTTAAATATTTATTTGCTTCAAATAACCTTACTGGTGAAGGTACAGCTTCTCACAAATACAGACTTGAATTTCAGTTGTACTGACAGGCACAATTTCACCAGTTATCTAATCATCAAAGCATTAACTAAGTCATTGGCTGCAAACCTGGTCCAACACACAAGGTTGTTTCAATCTCAGAACTATCACAATCATACCCACCCCCAAACTCCAACATTTATACAATCCCCTTCCAGTCTGTTTTTTTTACTTACAAGGGGTCCCTCTCACTGCTTCTTCATAAGTTACTCTGATGTATGGCTTGCTGTAGTCGATTTCCACTTCATCTGAAAATGGAGCCGGTTCCCTCAGTCCCTAAACAACCAGGGAAGTTTTGCTGTGAGAATTCAAAGATGAGCAGTTCATAGCAGCAGCACTGCCACTGCAGTGTCCTAGTCACTGAGTGAATCACTGCGTCTCTGCACAATTCAGACATGTGTACTAAAAGACTAATTAGTGTAAAACCTCAAAACAGCCCTGCAGGGTGATTAGCCTGAGTTTAGAGAGGAAGAGAGAAAGCAATGTAGAGTTTAGGAGACAATAGTGATACTGGACCCAAGAAAACTGGAGGCTCAGATCTGCAGCTGCTAAACCCAGACTTTGGACAAACAGCAGTTCACAGCAGCACAAGCCAAACTTCAAATCTCACTGTTGCAGCTCCAGCTATGGACACTCTGGCAAGACCATCACTCTGCTATGCCTGAGTGCTTGTGCCATGACATACAAACTGTAATAGCTCCTTGATTTGAGTATATGAGTGAACAGAAGAGCAATACCAACAACAGCACTAATGTGTGTATTGTCATAGTCTCACCATTTCTGAGCCGTACACAGTGAGAGACTGACCTCGATCTGGGCAGAATACCTCCAGCTGCTGCAAGAAAACTCCTCTAACCTACCAGCTTGACCACAGCATTACATTTAATCAACAGCTGAAGTCCAGGCATCATTTCTGGTCTGCTCTAAATGAAAACAAAGCATCTGCCTTTCCCACAACAAAACCATAGCTCAATTTCCTTCCAGCTGGAAGGTGTGGGGCAGCAATGGACATCTCCTTCCTCAGTCAGAACACTAGGAAACAAGCTTACAGATCAGTAACACTTTCAAGGTACAAAAGGCTTATCAACATTTTCCTCTCTGGCTCCCTGTCCTACCGCAGAATCCTGCCACAGTGCCCAGCACCACTGCAACCACAAAAACCACCGCTATTATTGCTAATGTCATTCCTTATTAGAGTGCTTATAGTGAAGGGCACTGGAAAAGAACTACTGACCACTACATTCAAGCCAACTGATACTGATGAACACTCCTCTAACTTACTGAGGCTCTGTGTTTCACACATCACCTCCTCTACCAGGATCCTTACCATCAGGTAAGGCCTGCAGGTCGCTCCTTTCATCACTGCCATTATATCTGAGACTTGTGAATAAAACCAGATTCTTTGCAGTTTGGTTGGCACATACCTGACATGAAGCTAGGAATAAAAGCATAAAAAAAGCTCTATCAAAATTATCAGAGGAACACAGAGAAATGTCCTCAAAAGGTCCTGCCAGAGTCTTCCCCTTCCTCTGCAGGTCCTGTGAGGGTCAGAACCTTATGTGGTGTGTACAGTACAACGGGCTTATGTGTCAGCAGGTTTGTTACCACCATCTGCTGCTGAGCCCTGCTGCTTCAGGGGAACATTCTGCCAGCCAGCTGCTTAGTTGGGAGTGGTAAAGGCTTCAAGGTAATCTCACTATTAGACAACACTACTACTCTTCCTATAATAAATAAAACTTCTGCAAAAAGAAGAAAAAAGAAATCTTTCATCAGATCTGTGTTTGCCCTGTGGCTAAAAAACAGGTAGGAAGTTTAGAAAGTAGCTAGATATAACTTGTCTTGTGCTATTTGTAGCCAGATGCTTTATTTCTGATATAAGACAGACTTGAAGAACAAGTGACTCCCACGGAATAATAACCTGCACATTTCTATTTCCTTACTGAAAGACAAGGGGTCCTTATGAGTGATGGGGTGGGGTTGACAACAGTCAAGGATATAAAGGCTCTATAGGATAAGTCACACAACAGCTCGAGCCTCCATTCCCAATGGTTGCCTCCCCAGTCCTCACTGCTGGCACTGCTCTTACTTCATTACCACCTGTCAGTGCTCTGGGACAGGGCTGAATCTCCTGAAGAGCAAAAGGCTGCCATCAAGGAGGAAAGCTGCAACATGGCACGGTATTTTGCCACGGACTATGACCCCAGTGTGACGTGGCAGGGATGGCAGCTGGCTTTTGACAGAGATAAGGAAAGAGCAACCAGAGCTCTTACACGTGGTGCACAGAATAGCTCCAAAAAGGCAGAGGAGAACTGTAAAAAAGCCCATTGTCACAGTACTATGGCAAGGACAAGTTAGTCAGCTGTTTACACTGGCATTAACTGCCCCAGACCCTCTTCAGATGAGATCCCACTGGCTTTAGCTTGCTAAAGCTGTCCCAAGGTTGACCTAGGAGAAATTCTTTCAGTTGTTTGTGCTTTTATTTTTATTGCTCCTGAACAATCCTGAAGTAACACCAGCATAAATGCAGTCTCTCTCTAGACCAAGAGAATCAAACAAACAGTGATCTTCCCAGTGCTTCAGAGCATGGATTCAACAAATTATATCTGTGGGTGCATACAGACTTCAGACCCTCCTGCAGTTCCATGAATTACGCTCTTGTTTAGAGTATTTCTCCCTCCTACTCGGTCACTCGAAACCCACCTGTCAGAAGTGACCTGCTACTCCTCCAAGGATATCTACATGCATGCCTGTTCGACTTCAGCTTAAGTGACAAGCTGGACACACCACAAAAGCAGCTTAGTGATTGCCTCAGACCTAATTTAAGCCCACATTATAAGTATGTTATTAGTATGAACAAAGGAAGATTTCAAACTGGATCTGCAAGAAGGATAGCTACTGCCATTTGCTTCTTCTCGTCTGCCCCCCCCTTGTTTTCTGTGTCCACAAACAAACCACTGCATGTATCTTTCTGCTGTTACAGCTCAGTGTCCTAATCTCACAGGCTCCTAAAATTCATATCTCTGCTTACTTACAAGTGAGCGTCGGGACATTTTTGGAGGGATTCCATCCAGCTCTGTTGCCCCATTAGGGCCAGATCCATCTTTTCTTCGCTTTCGGGAATTCAGCCTGGAGGAGGTCGGTGGCTCCATCTTGCCAAGCACGTCCAGTAAGAACTGGAACAAAATGAAGGAGAGAAAACAAATCAAAAAAAAAAAAAAAGAAAGGGAGATATTTGTCAGTTCTTCCAAAACAGAATCAGACAACAGCAGGCACAGTGTACAGAAGGTCAGTGCAAAGACACAGCCACCTCACAAGGGGCTTAGCCAGTTGTATTTGGCATCAGCTGCCAAGGCTTGACAAACAGTGCCTGGTGGGAATACTGAATCATTTAATGCAACTCGGAGCTGTTCTGCAGAGAGAAGAGTACAGCAGTCAGCTGGCTGGAGAGAAACTGAAACAAGAGTTGGAATGCAAATTATAAATCATTACTATAAGGCTAATTATGCTATTCTCATATCTGAAAAGCAGCCTAAGGATTAAGGCATGCCCAGTCCACATTCAGTGCTCCCCAGCTCTCATTTGCACTCTTTACCCTTTACACCCTCCAAGACAGCTGGCGGGTGTGCGGCATCTCTGTAGAATCCTCAAGAGAGGAAGGTGAGAGTCTAAGCAGAAGAATAAGGGTAAGGGAAGGGATCAGAACTTAAATGACTAGCTGGCTTTGCTGTTTGCATTGTCGTTTGTGTAAGACCAAGCTGCAGCTCCCCAGTGGGGACAGCTCACCTTGGGATGACTGCCACCATGCTCCCCTCTTGTCCACTGTCCCCATCACAGTGGTGACTTAGCAGATGGTGAAGCAGCTGCTGACACCACATTAGGGCACACTTACTTCTAGCACTTTATGTACCAGGCTGTAATTTAGTGATGGTACAGCTGAACTGCTCCTGTGATGAACAGACAAACAGACCACCAGTTTGGGACAGAAATTGTGACAGCTTTGTGGAAGTAAGTCATCTGTGCTTTTGAGCTGGTGTCACCATACTTTTCCAAAAGGGCCCTGGAGTATTAGAAAGCCCAGCTTCACACAGCTGACGCAAAACCACAGGTTTATAGGAAGGCATGGCAGCAAATACTCCCTTTTCAGCTGCTGCAGGAGTTAGAAATGGGTGGTAGCTTTGCTAAAGAGCAAAAAAACTAAAGAGCAGCATTATCTCTCTTGCTCACTTGAAATGTTCACCTCTCCAGTGCAGCAAATGGTACTTCTGGCCTGCTGTTCCTGAGAGCAGCACAACCTCTCCACTGAGGAATGATCCTTATGTGCGTGCCTCAACACCCTAATAATACGAGTAGTGTGGAATTTAAAATGTCTCCCCACCCATATGTAATGGGTGTGCTGGAATGTGCTAGGTGGGGCAAGTGCAAGGTATGAGAAAGGGCAGATGCCCCTCTAAATACCACCTTTTTCCTCAGCAGAGGGGTTCTGCTGAGTGTTCTTGCTTGGGGTGAGCTGGGACTGTCCTCACTAAGGGCCACTGGCAAAGCTCTTCTGTTTGGCAGCCAAGATGGGTGTGCTTTGTGGAAGAGCTGTTAAGAAGCGGATTTAGTGATCGGACTTACTCAAGCACAAATGACTCCAGGATAAGGAATGTTCCAAAATAAGGAGTCCAATGCAGCTAAACAACACACGAACATCCCACTCTCCCCACCGAGCATCACCAGATGATACCTTATGGACAGGGTTAGGGCCAAACACAGCTAAACCGGTTTAGGGCTACATGCATATAAGTATCCCTGGCTGCTCTACTTGACCTGCTACAATATGCTAAGAACAGGAAAAGAGAATCTTAGGTGAGCGGGGAGCCAAAAAAATACTGTGAAGAAGACAAAAGTGACAGTGAAGAGCAGCCATAAGGACACTTCAGAACCGCATGACCCATCCAGCACTCACTCCATAATGCCTCCGAGTCAAGCTTGCCAAGTTTCCCCCATTCCGGTAATTAATTTACTATTTCCTAACAAGAAACATATGGGAGGATGCAAAAGCAACCTTAGGCAAAAAGAGTTTGCAACCCTGAGCTTCAAGTCTTCAAACCCTTAAGAAAACATTTAACTTTCAGGCAAGATCTGTCCTATAAATGGAGCAGTTTCCAGAATGCCTCTGTGAAAACACAGGGTATGATACAAGTCATTCTTAGATTTTGCAAGGTGTCACCTTGCAAGCACACTGTATCAGTCATTTACTTCACCACCTGTGTCTAGTGTGTTTCTGGGAAGTCCTCCCAGCACCAAACTCATCTTCATTAAAACTGAGGAACACATTTCCAAAAACACACCATACCTTACTTCGATAAAGCAGAAATCTTAGAATGTTTTGTTTCGATCCAGGTGACTAAAATAGCATCCTTAACAATTACTTACTAACAATGGGATCCAGCATCTGTAGCTGAGCTTAACACATGAGGACACAGCTTTGCTTCCCTAAATGCATAAAACACTGCCTGTTCTAAAATTAATTACATTTGCAGCAGATGGGAAAGAAGAAAGACAAGATAACTCTTAAAGCTCATTCTGAACACTTCAAGATAGAAACCAAGCATAAACAGAAGAAAGAGCCCTGCTGTAAAATATTAATATTGTTCTATTTTAAGGCATCACAATCATGCATTACTGAGTCCATAGCTAAATATGAGAAACTGCTTGCAAAGAGCAAAGTTGAAAGTGCCCCATTTGGGAAAGCCATGGGCAAACCACAGTTTCTGCACCACTTTATAAAACACTCAGGGCTTTGCTTCTTAAAAGAAGAGCCTTGCATCACCTGCCAGCTGGCTCACTGAGAGAGAGAGACCTGTACAGGCTCTGTGAGGAGCAGTCAACTGCCAGACAGGAGAAGAGTTGCTTTCCCTGTCAGGGAATCACTGAATCCCACCGAAACACAGACACTTCTAGGAGGGAGAAAGGACAACCACTGATTACCACAAAGGAAAAAAAAAACATAGGCAGGGAAGGAACTTAAAGCTTCTTCGTTAATGTGAATTAACTACACCATCATCAGAGCTGGAATTTAACCACAACATCAAAGTTAATACCTCTGGCAGGTGGAAAAGGTCAGAAGAGGCACGGCAAATCTTCTTGCTTAGCCAAAGCCTTATTTCATTACATCTTCATGGACAGCACTGATATTTTTTAGCCTTGGTGCTGTCAGAGAACTGCCTCACACTACAGTGGAGAAGCAAATCAGATCGTTCTGCATTCTAAGCACACTGACAGCACAAGAACCTGGCCCATCTGCATTGCCTTTGGATGTCCTGAAGAACTTCTTGAAGAATATTACCTGCAAACCTACATCAGCAGCAGGATTTCTTCTGCCACTTCTTTTGCTTTTCACTTGCAGATTTACATGCCAAAGAAAAATAAATCCTGCTACTTAAACTGAAAGCCTGTGCGAAACAAGAGCTGACTGCAAGACTTGGTAAATGCTCCAAGTCTAAGGCTGCGGCAATTCCTTCCACGGACCCAAGCACAAGACTGGCGTCTGGACCAGTGCGGCCTTGGGACACCCACAGCTCACAGGGTGGCACAGCCTGCTCCAACGCTGCGCTGTCATCCCTCCGAACCTGGCAGGTGTTGGCACAGTCAGAATGTGACTGTCATGTCCTGCTTTGCCTACAAGATCATGGCACTTTACAGGAACCAGCTATTTCTCTTCTGCTGACTCATCTGCAGGCAATACTACTAAACTTTGGACTCTGCCAGCTGTCTGCAGAGAACTGCCTTGACACATGGAGAGCATGTAAGCAGGAGCCTCAGGAAAAAGGAATAAGTCCTGTCACTTCACATAATACCCTTGCAAGGCTATAAAGGACCAAAGTATCCCTGCATTTCTTCACATTCTTCAGTCATAGGTCAAAGAGAATCCTCTTCTCCCTGTTCTCCCCCACCTCCAACCCCCAGTTTACAATTAACCTTACTGGCACATATCCCTGTAGAGATCTGTTGTAGACAGAATGACTTGGGAGAGGTTAATGACAGAAGACTCATCATGGATCTCTTTTCAATCAGTGTTTAAAAATCTTGCCCAATCTCCAAGGCAACTTCATGCCCCACCCAGGCTTGCCATGTCCACCTCTGCCCCAGTCTCCAGACTCAGAGCATCTGCCTGGAAAGGAAGTGCTACTGGCTGCAGCCCAGCCTGCTCACCTCCAGAGAGACTGTGATGCTCCCCACAGTCAGCATCTGCTCTATCTACATGGTCTAAGTCCTTGAGCCCCTTGTAAAGGTTACTGCAGGATCTGGCAGAGTCCTGTCTACACGTAAAACAAAGTCTGCTTCAGCTTCTCTGGATAAACAACATCAGCTATCTTGCAGCATATTCAAAGACATGTGAACTTAGAAGAGGCATTCCAGTTCAGCCAGTGCCACACATTGGTCCAACAGCATCCAGACCTTTGCTACGCCAGCAAAAACAACCTCCCAGGCCTTTTCTCCCTTACTGATCCAGGCAGGCTGATAATATTTTCCCAAGCAGAGCCTGAGAATGAACAAGCTCTGATATGTGTCCTGCAATCGATAAAAAGATGCTGTTTCTCACCAACAAAGTCCCAAATAGCTTAAGATAAAACTCTCTAACACCACCACAACTGAAGAGTGCAGTGATCACGTTGGCAGTGCTGTGAAGTAATACACACATAAAAAAGAAGAACTGCTGGCAAGACCTCTGCAAATTCACAGCCCTTCTGGGTATACCATAACCACAAGGCACTGACTGTCCCACCGTGCAACAGTCTGTGCTGTGGGTAGTGAAGCAGCAGAAGTAGAGTTTATGCAGAGTATCAGAGAAGATTTGGAGCCTGCCCTGGGACAGTAAAGTATGAGAATGAGTAGTCATTCTGTCCCCACTTCTGCATTGTCTTTTGTTTTCAGGGCTTAACAACAGAGCTTTTTGAGACTTCAAGTGTAAACCTCACTAGTTTTACACATCGATAGCAATTCCTTGCTGCAACAGTTACTGTTTGTGGCTCTTTCGACAGTGATTTTAAGACAGTTACATCCAAGACCTTGGAGTGAGAAACTTCCAGCTCATTAATTTTAATAATTATGAATACACAGCATATTCCTTCAGGAAATAAAGCATAGTTACTTGTCATTCGAGGTCCAAAGGCAAGTACCGTGCCTACCCTCGAGCCCAGGAGTGCTGCAGATGGAAACCCAGCAGTTCTTGCCTCTGGCCACCCCAGCCTCTGCCAGCCGCACACCGGGTCCTGGTGCTGCAGCAGCACGGCGTGGGGACAGAGGGAAAGCCACCTGCAGCATCCTGCACCTCCCTCCACAGCGAGCAAGGGCTACCGAGGACCATCGCAGCTCGCAGAATTCCTGAGCACTTCAAGCCTAATTGCAAAGCCATTAACAAGCGCGGCCAGGACTTCGGTGGACACAAACCGGGGGTTAGAGAGGCCGTGTGCCTGCGCAGCAGCTGGGTCACACCTCCCCTCATCGTCCTCCCCAGGCCCGGACTGTGTCCCCTGGGTCGGGCCATGTTCCCCCAAGCGCCCGCGCTCCAAACCCTGCTTGCTGCACTCCAAAAGTTCCCCGCAGCGTCTGCAGCTGCCTCCTCTCAGCCACCCGCGGGGATCGCACCCG
>VWZF01006461.1:1860971-1931631 GCA_013396755.1 Sclerurus mexicanus | reverse complement strand
GGGCGGAGCCGCCGCGTGTGGGCCCCGAGCCACGGGAAGCGCCCGGGCCGGCCCCGGAAAGCCGCGTCCCGGGAAACCGCGCCTGGAACCTCCGTTCCGGCTCGCGACGGCCCTTCCCGTCACCGAGGATCCCGAGCATCATCCCAGGGCGCCTCCCGGCCCGGCGCAGCGCAGCGCCCAGAGCCGCGCCATGGGCCTGAGAGCTTTGTCCGAGCGAGCTCAGACAGCCTGGGTGCTGTGACACCGCCCTGGGGGGCCTGTTCCAGCGCCCCGNACCATCGCAGCTCGCAGAATTCCTGAGCACTTCAAGCCTAATTGCAAAGCCATTAACAAGCGCGGCCAGGACTTCGGTGGACACAAACCGGGGGTTAGAGAGGCCGTGTGCCTGCGCAGCAGCTGGGTCACACCTCCCCTCATCGTCCTCCCCAGGCCCGGACTGTGTCCCCTGGGTCGGGCCATGTTCCCCCAAGCGCCCGCGCTCCAAACCCTGCTTGCTGCACTCCAAAAGTTCCCCGCAGCGTCTGCAGCTGCCTCCTCTCAGCCACCCGCGGGGATCGCACCCGAGCCCCAGCCCCTGCCCAGGCCCCCACAAAGGGGTCGCACCGCGGCCACGCCAGCAGACACTGCCCTCCTGCCCAAAGCCGCTGCCCCGAGTCCCGACGGCCCAGCACCTCCCGGCGCGCCCTCCCGTGCCAGGGCCACCCTCCGGGACAGGACAGAGCAGCACAGCACAGCACAGGGGCCGGGGAGCGAACCTGAGCAGCCCCTCAGAGGGAGCGCGCGGTGCCCTCCTGAGCCGCCACCCCGAAGCTCCGCCCCGGGCACCCCTCCGGTCCCGGTGGGGGAAGAACCTTCTCCTGATAGCCAACCTACACCTCCCCTGACGCGGCTTCGTGCCCTTCTCTCGGCTCCTGCCACTGCACCACAGAAGAGATCAGTGCCTGCCCCTCTTCCCCTCCTGAAGTCTCCCCTCAGGGTGTCCACTGTGAATTCCGGGGTTCTGGAAGGAGGCAGCCAAGCTGTCCTAGCTCAGTCCTGGCTGCAGTGACTTCACAGCACCCCTGCATGGCCTCCTGCCCGTCCCGCTGCGGGACACCTGTATGCAGCGCTTCAGCAGCGCCTCGCTCTTTCTCCAGGGAAAATACAGCATCGCCTTCCTGTCCCGTGCTGGGACAGGCTGAATGATCATGGACTCAAACCTGCTTACCTGCTTTGTACAACACCTTTGTGAAGCAGACGTTAAAACCCTCCAAAACGGAGGAAGCGCAAGGTGGAAAATCGTGGTTTAATAGCCGTGACTTGATAAAGGCATCAAAATAGGTTTGAAATTGTATATACTATCTCCTGGAAAATGTTACTGTGTGAAGGGTTTCACTGTTTCCCAAAACTTGTGCGCAAACTGAGCAGCACCATCACATCTCTGTCCAGGCTCTTTTGGGTGACAGCCACAGGGAGCAGCAAAGCAATCAGGGAAGTCACCCTCTATTTCCCATCAGAGGAAAAGGAGAGGAAGCCACTTTGAAACAAATGTAACAGAGAGTGTGCTGCCTCTGGCACTGTAGCCCAAAGAAGGATTCTAGAAGATACATCATAATTTTTAACTTCTCCAACTTCCAAGAGCTGCTTGGGGAGAGAGAGTGTGTTCTGCTCCAACAGCTGGTGAACAACCCCTGGATTCAGGATTCACCTCACCCTACTTCAGCACGCTGAAAACCATTCATGCCACTGGAATGGTTCAGCTACGCTTGCTCCATCAGCACAGAGAGAACAGGCATCACCACAGAACAAGTCATCCCATCTTCTGATGGTCATCTGAGATGCGCTCTGGTGGCACCCACTCTCTCAGGAACCAACCTGGTCCTCTAACTTTTGGGGAGAAGTTTTAGCACTCTTTTGCAGATCTACAGCAGCCTTTCCAACGCTGCAGTCCTAAAAAATCTTGTTTCCAAACATTGTCACTTTTGGAATATGAGGGTCAGAGAGGTGAAGACTGAGAAAGCACTGCAGCATCTGCTGAAGAGGGCAAGGAGCAACGATCACTCAGTGTCCCTGAGTGCCAAATTGCACCAAACCAAAGAGTAATTACAGCAGGGAGGAGTTTTGGCAGTCTTGGGGTGTGCAGGCTGCTGGCCCAGCCTAATGTCCTAAATACCTTGTCTTCCTATCAATTAATACCACCCCATGTGACACAGCTGGGATTCATAGCCCAACTGTTATAGGAGTCACAGGAACAAATCTAGATAACCAGAATAAGAGGTCAGCTTTATGGGTTACTTTGCAAAGAATCCTCAGAAAATGCTCATCTGAAAAGTGCACACAAACCATCCAGGCTAGTGCAACTGGTAAGAGTGGAAGAAAATGTCACAGGAAAAGAAATATTAAATAATACATAGATTTAGTATGTTTATTTTCTTATAAATATTTCATTAATTTCATAAAAATAAAAAATAACAGAACCCTTTCAAGACAAAAGCTTAGTTTGTCTTAGAAACAATACACTTTTAGGACAAAACCAACATATTACATAAAAATCAAAGAGCCATTTAAATAAAGGACATAATAATACTGTGCTTAAAGCTCTATTGATATCCACAAGGAAGAAGGAATGTTGTAGTGTGCAGACCAGGTGTACGATGTGCTTTGTAGAGCTGTTATTTTCTTAGGTACTAAAGGAAGAACATGATGCTTTAGTGCACTTTAACAAAAAAGACCCCAAAGCAAAGCTTTCTTCTCCAACTCTGTCTCTCTGTGCAATATTTGCCACCTTCAGTAGTAGAAGCAGCCAAATGCAGCTACCACACAAAACAAGCTGTCCTGGGAAAAACAGAGAAAGGCTCCGTGTTAGTCAAGGCAAGCTCTTTGCTAGCCTAATGGAATGGGAAACCTCAGGGAACATTTGGACCAGAGCATAACCTTGCCTTGTAACATATTATAATTTTCTATCTTTTGCTCACCTCACTCTTGGTGTAACCCAAGTCAATGCACCTGAATGCCAGAAATGCATCAGTTTCCTCCATCCACACACCTGCAGGTGTCTAGGTGTCAGTTTAAAATAAAATAATAATGAAGTAAAACCTTGACTTCTGCTCAGTCCTGGACTTCAGCTTCATGACTGTAGTTCAGCAAAGCACATAAGAAAAGACTTTGTCTCTTGTGCTTCCTCTCCCCACCTGTAAAATGGTGTGACTATAGTGACTTTTGTACAGTACTGATACCCAGTATCCAGCTGATACTTACATTCATGAACACGTCGTGAGCACAGCTGTCAGTGTCAGCGTCCCAGAAACATCGTGCGGCCATGCTAAAGAGAGAAGCCAGAGCGGAGACATTACCCAGAGTTCATGTGTGAGGACCTCAGTGATCACAGATACTTTCCTCCAGAACCAAACTGAGCTTCCTTTAAACATAAAGGAATTGGGAAGTATACTCCTGAATACCAAGCCTAGATCTCCACTGCCGAATTCCACCGCATGCTGTAAATCCCTCTGTACATGCTCAAGCTCTATCTTCAAGCTCATCACTTATCATCCCTGCCGTTTCAGCTGTACAGCAGCAGGTCTTGAAAACTCATTGCTCTGGTGCTTAAGAATCTTTGACTTCTGGCCTATGCGTATCAGTGACTAACTTAGCTTATTTGTCCTTGTCCTTCACCTCCTGCACCCTCATGGTACATACTCCCAACTTATTTATAGGGAGCTATCGTATTCCTTGGCCGTGTTACTAGACCATGAGCTAAGCTTTTCTAGTCCTTGCGTGTCTATACCCTCTGTTCCCTGAACATTCTCCTGGACTTCTACACCTGCTTTAGTCTAAACCTCACCCTGAGACAAGCAACCAGACTGTAAGAGGATCTTACAGATGAGACCTCACTGCTGCCTTGTCTGACGTCACTGACATTCCCCTTTCTCTGCTGCAAATGTCTCATTCCCTGCCTGCCCCAGTCAGTCTCAGCTGATGGAATGCCTGTTTGTCACACACTATGTTGTTTCCAGTCTCTACATGTATGACTTACCGTTCTGAGATTGTTGAATTTCATCCTTCTCTTCTATTACCTTAGCTCTCAGGGTTATCCTGCCCTGGCTTTTTCCCCTTCAATTTAGTATCCCACTCTGCCTCTGGAATACCCTGGCTAACCAGTATTTTGTATTAAGGATGTTGTTGACCATGCTGCAATCTTGCCTCCTGCCTGCTGCAAGCCAGAGAATTTCCCCAATTGCTCAGTCAGCCTGTGTTGCTAAGCTTCACAATTCCAGTCAGACCACCTCCTTGAACTGTTCACCCTGGTAAGGTGCTTCTGGAGCAGTCTGCCTGCAGATGGACATTCCTGACAAAAGCCTGAGCAGCAGGTACAGATATTCCTCTCTGACCTCCAGAACATAGAGGCAGCTCTGCTGCACTTATCTTCTGCTGCACTACCAGGCACAATAATAAAGATAAGCCCATCAGATAAAGCACATAAAACTTGTGGTCTGTTCTCTTCTGTCTTCTCCCCACCAAGCAGTAATGGAAAGCTACAGCCCCACTACTGCAGCCAAGAGGAATTCCGTTGTCTGACTGCAGGCATCTGGAGCTGACTGCAAGTGCTCAGCACCCACAGGGGAATCTAGTCTCAGTAACCTTGACCATCTTGCAGGGGCATTATATATATTTAAACTCATGAAAAATGCCTACTTGGGGTGATTAAATGTAAATGAAGTGCCTATGGAAATCTGGCTTTAGACAGAGGCAAGTTACCATGGCTCTTGTGCTCCAGTGCGGCCTTAGGAGAGAATGGGGTGTGCGCCCTAGTTCATCATAAATACAACATAAAACGCTTCTGCAACACTCCTCACAAATGCTTCTCAGCATTTCAGGCTGCTAAGAGCCACCACAGAGAAATTATCACTGGCTAATTCAATCAGCCACAACCTAAGCCCTCAAGTGCCACTTAAAGAGAAAGTGCTTTAGCTTTATCATCTGCAGAGAGATCTTTGTACCTAGGGAAGCTGGAAGCAGTTTCTAAAGAAAAAAAAAACCACACCCGAACCCAACAAACATGATAGAAAAACAATGAGAAGATGCAAAACTTACTTCACTCCTTCTCCTCTCTGTTCTCCAATTACAACTTGCACCACCATTTTGTACCTGTCAAATCCCTCCTCTGGAGAGAAAAAAATAATAGTGAGAGCAACAACTTGTTTAAAATATGAGCCCAAAACAGGACCCTGAAAGCTAAAGATTTCTGGCTACAAAGCAAATGTCCTCTACAAGCCTATGCAAGTAGTCAAGTGGACAGACTGGCTTGTGGTTTCATTTTCCTAGTACAGCGTACCATAGTTTTATTGGAGTTAAAAGGCGAACAGGGTAGTTGGCATCTCTCAAAAGATCCATCTAAGGCAGAAGACACCCCTGAGCAACCTCACTATACGTTAGCATTCTGCTTTGACAACTTTCAAGAGCTGACCACAAGGAAAGAATATAAATAAGGCTGCTGGTGGACAAAATGCAATTTGAAAAAAAAATTATTTTAAAACTGTTCAGATGCAAAGGTATTGTAGAGATTCTTCTGCCACACAGGTGTTACCTTTGTTTCTGAGTGGAATAAAAGGCCCCATAAAAGCCTATGTGGGTCTGTGTTACGTGTCTGCAGAGATATGCAATTGTTTTACAAGAGTAAAGAAATATCTCTGAGGCACAGGCTAGATCCAATTAGGCCATGGCAATGTTCGAGAAGCCAAATCAGAATAAGCATGTTTAAAATCAAATATAGATCCTAATGCCTGTCTTCAACAAAGCAGTGTCCCGGGAAGACTGGTG
This sequence comes from Sclerurus mexicanus, assembly GCA_013396755.1. Taxonomy (NCBI): domain Eukaryota; kingdom Metazoa; phylum Chordata; class Aves; order Passeriformes; family Furnariidae; genus Sclerurus; species Sclerurus mexicanus. The sequence continues at coordinate 1,925,835 of VWZF01006461.1, read as the reverse complement.
CATTGTTTCCACTGGAGAATTGAACACAACACGCTGGCTCAGTTAACATCCACCACGTCAATTCTTATCAGAGATGCCAGCTGATACAGCAGCCATGCAGGGCCAGCTTTGCTTCAGGCTGCTGTGACTGTGTTTACACACTGCTGAAGCCAAGCCCTGTGCATATGAGCTCGGCATCCACACATGCTGGGACTACAGCTGCTGCTGGCTTTACAGCAGATGTGCAACTCTGGGAGAAGCATCAATCCATGGGTACTGTCGAGGGTGACAGTCTGGCCACGTCATTGCATCAGCCCAGCCCAGCAGATGGAACACCAGCCTGTACCCAGGAGGAAAGCAAAAAAAGAGTGGTTGTGCCAGCACACACATCCATGTACTTGTACCAGCACAGAACTCAGGAAACACCTGCTGGAGCTTGCAGTTTCCTTCTTGAACTCAAAAATGTTGGAGGGTATCCTGTGCAGCACAACCACAACCTTTTTCCAGTGCTCTAAGGCTGTAGTCACAACCCTCCTTGTCTGACTGCTTCTCTCTCCCCCTTCTCTGCACCCCCTGAGCCTTGTTCTGATCTCCCTGCTATTCCACTCTGACCCAACTTTGATCTAATTCACAGCATAAAAAAAGCAGAAACAGTTCTGTTTACGGAAGCAAAAAGCCATGAAGCATCACTTCTCTCTAATGCAGCTTCTTTGCCACTTCAGCCCCTCTAAGGCTGACATCCCACACCAGCCAAGCTACATGAAAACAGATCTTGTCTTCTTGAATTAGTTCTCCAGTTCTGCAGGCAAGGAACATACGTATATAGGACAGAATGTTTCATAACAGCAGACTTGAGTCAGTCAACAGGGAAGGAATAGGTTTCAAGAATAAAGGAGGAAAAGAAGGATTTTGTCAAAAGGGAGAGAGCATGGTAAGAAAATAAATTACTTCTCCAGCAGACCTCCTTACCTTTCAGTCTGTCTTTTATTGTCTCTGATAAAGATTTTGTAAGTGTGGGCATTTCTTCTGGGACATACTGTACATTGGCCAGCTTCTCCTTCAGTATTGCATGGATGCATTCTTTTACTGTGGACGATTTAAATCTACCAGGGAGAAAAAGCAGCAGCAGAAAGCCCAGAAAGTTCACACAACGTGCAGAAACATACACAGCCCCACGTGGGAGAATGTAGCTTTCACGTATTAAAGAAAAATGACAAATGAAAAACCAGAGGGGAGAAAAGCCCAGCTAAGATGGAGTTACCCAGCCCAGCCACACACCCACGAAAGGCGTGAAACCAGCCCTGTGGGTAGCTGCCCCTGCAGGAGCCCCCCGACCCGAGCTGGTGTCACAGCTGGCCAGGGAGCCCAGTGCCCACAGCCCCCAAACCCTCGGGGCTCCCCCATCCCCAACACCCCCCCACGCCAGCCCCTCCTGCCCAGGGACCCCCTCCCCGACACCCCCCCGCAGCTCCCACATCGCCAGGGCCAAACCTCCCCCAGTCCAAATCCGCCGGGGCACCCACCACCCCCTCTCCCTCCCGGAGCACCCCCGGCTCACCGGTGCTGGAGGCCGGGCCGGAGGCTGTAAGTGTTCGCGGCCCCGTCCTCCGGGCCCAGCTCGCCCATGGCCGCGGCCCCGGGCGCTGCTTACCGGGACACCGCCGGCCCTGGTTACCGGGACAGCCACCGGCCGTGGTTACCGGGACAACCCCGCCCTGGTTACCGGGACAACCACCGGCCGTGGTTACCGGGACAACCCCGCCCTGGTTACCGGGACCAGCCCGGCCACTTCCGCCGCGTCACGGCCGCGTCACGGCGAGCGGACCCACGGACGGGGCTGCGGGCTCCGAGGATGCAGTTAAACAGCTTGTACCGTAATATCATTGGTAAATAGACGGTGAATAGTTGGTGCAATGATTGTAAAGTATTTTAATGTTTGTAAGAATGGTAAAATTCTGTTGTGAGGCCGGTGAAGGGCCTGGAGCACAAGGCCTGTGAGGAGCAGCTGAGGGAGCTGGGATGTTTGACCTGCAGAAGAGGAGGCTCAGGGGGCACCTGATCACTCTCCACAACTACCTGAGACGAGGCTGTAGCCAAGGGGGGCAGACTCTTCTCTCAGGCAACATGTGACACAAGGACACAGGCTTAAGCTGTGCCAGGGAAGGTTCAGGTTGGACATTAGGAGGAATTTCTTCACAGAAAGGGTAATTAAACATTTGAATGGACTGCCCAGGTTGGAGTAACCATCCCTGGAGGTGCTTTGCCTGTGTATTGCTGACAGGCCTTGTGTTCTCTTCCTGCCTCTGGGCCATGCACCCCAGCCATCAGGGAGGAGGCCTCAGCCTTGCTCCTTTCCTTCAGGAACTTCTTAAATCCTCCAGAAGGGCCTAAAATTCTTGCTCCCAATATCCTTCATCTGTCATATCCTTGTGCTCTTTTCCCTGCCTGCAACTGCTATCTGTCCCAAAGGATGCATATGATACAGCCCCTCCTGAGGAGCTGACATTCTACTTCCTCCACAGTTTATCTTGATGCAGCAATCTCCACAATCCTTCCTGTGTGCAGCGGGTGACACGGCTGAGAAAGGTCCCTGTGCGCTTCGCCCAGCTCTGAATGGAAACAGTGTGAAGGCTGGATGTGGCACATCCAGCACTGTGCAGCACTGCACAGCCAGTGCTGGTGCAGAGCTGCTGCTACCAGGATTGAGAGGATGGAGCAGGCCATCCCCTGTGAAAGGGCTAGAGTTGCCTGGATGTGCCCTTCGGGTACAGGAGATGTGAGGCTGCACCAAGAGGCAGGGGATACAGCTGCTGGAGTCTTGCTTGGAATGCACAGGCATATTCCTCCTGGTGCCAGGTCTTGCCCCAACTGCTCTGAGCACAGATAGGTTGCTGAGATTCCAAGCAGCAGCAGCTCCTGATTTCCACAGACTTTAGCAGCACCACTTGCTAGAGATGGACCCTCAGAGTCCTCAGTACCACCGGGCTGGGCATCAGCTCTGCCTGCCAGCAGGAACAGCACCTCACTGCCATGCTGAAGGTGGTGGTTGCCCCATGCCATCCCTGTGTGGCACCTTCCCATCATAGTTGCCATTGCTCTGCTCAGGCCCTTCAGGTTTCCGCTCGCTAAAGGAACATTTTTGTGCCTCTGTTCCATCCCTTTGCTTACTCACTGCTTACCACTGCTTACTCACACCCATGGGCCTGTCCCCACAGGATCAGGTGCTGTTCTTCATGCAAATCATTTGCAGAGCCCTTCCTAATTTCTGAGAAGTATCTGAAAGACCTCAACACTCTTCTGTGTTTATTTGCAAACGCTATTAACCATTTCCTCTTCTTGCCCCAACCACTTGCCTCCTGCCTGAGTCAGACCCACAGATGTGAATTCAGTTAAACTTTTGGGGGAAAGATCTGTGGAACCTGTGAGTTTCTCTTCCTGAGCATCTTTTTGTGGTAATTTGTGTTCCCCCTTTCATTTGGGAAGCTTCTGTTTCCCTGGGCTTTAAGGTCGTTCTGCTCTGGACTTCAGTCAGCACATCCGAGGTGTTTGATCACAGCTTTCCTTTTTATCTACCGAACTTTCAGTGCTCCTTAAATACCCCAGATGCTTTTAAGCTATTTTGGGATGACCCTCTATCCTTTGAGATGAGTGCTCAGGTGATAGCTGTGTGCCCCGACAGTGATGCCTGCAGGAGAATGAAGCCTCCTCTGAGTCCCAGCTATGTTGGTGGAACTGTCACTGACACATTGGGCCAGCTTTTTGTTGGGGAGAAAGAGGACATTTTGTGCTCCCATGAAGCAGTGTGGTGTGTTTGCTGAACTTACTGTCTCTTAGTTTTAAAGAACAAACTGTTTTCTCATTTGTTCCTCTTTTCTTCCTCTTTAGACCTTCCTTTTGTCTTTTGGTGGCCAAATAAGATAGGACTGTCCCATGTAATTTGCCATATTCCAGCTCACAGAAAGATAATTTATGTCTTTTTTAAGCACCAAGGGACCTTTTTATGGCCCCCTCAGCAAACCCTCAAGATGTACCATCCACCCCATTGGGCTGAAGGGGATTTACCAGCACAATGAGGTGCTGCAGCATGGCTGGAACCAGGCTGTTTTCCTTGGTGCTGGCCTGGCTGGGTGCAGGCGGGATGCAAAACGTGCCTGAAGCCTGGTGGCTGCTGGGAGGCCAGGACTGGGCTCCTCTGCGATGCTGACACCTGGGGCACATGCTGGGCTGGGGCACGGAACAGCTGCTCACCTCGCTTTTCTCCGCAGCGGCTTCCTAGCAGCGAGATTGATCTTTTATTCTTTTTATCATTTTTATTTTTTTTTTCTCAGAAAAAAACAACATTTAGCCGTTGTTGGTTTCTCGTGGACGCGGCAGCCTCCCCGCCTTGGGTACCGGCTTACACCCATTTCAAGCATACATTGGAAAGTTTGAGCAATTTGTGCTATGACTTTAATCAGAGCCTCTGCTGCTGCCACACAAGGTGGGGAGGATGAGCCAGTTTTTCCTGCTGATCCCTGACTTGATGAGTGGTGATCTTGGCAGTGATACCCATCACATCTTCTGCCATTAAAAATCAAAACATGTGGCAAGTGCCAAACAAGCCTTCCCCCACCTGGCCCCGATGCCTGGTGTCACCATTTGGGGACACAAAGCCTCAAGGTGGAATACCCTTCTTGCTGTGAGCTTCATTATTTCCCGAAGTTCAGTTTAGTTTAGTTAGGATTTTTTAATGGGAATGTAGGAAATTCTGAAGCAAGAGGTGATGTCCACCTGAAAACCCACCTGCACCCTTGCACGTGGTGGAGAGGACTCCCTTTGCCACCCATCCAGGCAATGTGGTGGCCTCTGGCCAGGTAGTATGGAAACATGATAAGGTGGGCACAGCTCCCAGCCTTGCTCTGCAACCCAAGTTGGGCCAGCAGTTCATGAGAAAGGAATGATGCTGCAATGCCAGGAGGAGAATGGAAAAGGGGGTCCAGGACAAGCTGGATTGAGCCATTCACCCAGAGTGAGCCCTGTCTGCCCCAGTTCAGAACCCCTTCCTTGGCCATTCCAATTTGGCCATCATGGTAGTGTTACGCTAATGGTTGGACTTGATGATCTTAAAGGTATTTTCCAATCTTAATGATTCTGTGATTCTATGAAATTAGCGGTGGCTCCCCCAGCCCACTCTCCTTGCTAGGGCCATGTTTGAAAGTGAGAGTTGAGCAAGCCCATGCACTGCAGCTCATTTCTGAAAGCCTGAAAAATAATTAAATCCTCATTAGAATCACATCCTTCACCTCAATTATTAATTTTCCCCTGACACTTTCCAAAATTGCGAGGCACTGAGGCTGTGTTCAAGAGAAGTGGAGGAGCTGCTTTCATCACTGGTTATTTCCTATGCGAGTATTAGTCAGTGTGGTGAGCGGGGAACATCGATGGCAGAAAAATTACAGAAGTCTTCTGCAAATGTCACCCCAATAACAGCACCCTGGCCCTGCGCACCTACCTTTGTTCTCTGCAAATCTGTTGTGAAAAAAACATACTGAAAGAGGCAAAACTCCTTATGCTTCCTTCTCCTTCTCTGCCTCCCATCCCATGCCATCCCATGCCATCCCAATCCATTGGGAGCAGACTACCAATAGGTGCCACATGGTTACTCAGACCCTGCCTATCTACCCAGTGCCACACATCCCCCAACACCCCACTGCCTCAGATAGCTTGTGGGACCACCCACAGGTGCCTGAGAATCCAAGACAGGGGCGAGACTTGGAGCTGAGGGCATGTCCCTTGTGGTCCCTGCCTGCTCCATACCTGGAAAATTTCCCCAAAAAGGATGCAGGCTCACAGGTGTCTGTTCCCACTGCTTGGCAGCTGGGTGTCTGTGTGGGAACACACCATGAGCATGCAAGGAGGGCAAGGGGCCAGGTCTGGCTCAGCTGATCACTGCCTTCGTGGGGAGGAAGCTGGGGGCGGGAGGCAGCCCGGGTTTCCCTCTGGGGGAGAGATGGGCACGTTTCATTTCCACCCAGCCCTTGCTGTGTACGACAGAGAAGAAGCTGCTGCTGCGGGGAAGGAAGCACAGAGAGAGCCGAGAACCAGGGGCAGCACAGCACATACAGCACAGTACATCACGCCTGCCTGGGCAGGGGACGCACCACTTCACCATAGCTTCAGGTGCCTTGAAGATGATGTTGGGCAGCATGGAGGTGGCCCTGGCTGGCCTCTTCACTGTCCTGCTCTGCTGCAGGCCCATGCTGGCTGGCTGCCGCCGGGGTAGGTACCAGAGTGTGCACTGTGTCATTTTCAGCTCTTGGAAAACATCTAACGGCTAGTCTAACTAAGTGTTAGTTAGTTAGTTAGTTCAACTGCTAACTTTGTAGTTAAAAATTACCTCTCGCATCGAGAAGGCAGAAAACCCATAGCTTTTGGGTACACGCGGCTGAAACAAAGGACATGGGGGTGCTTGTGGCAGAAGCAGGATTAAAGTATGGAGAAGGGGACACAACCTACAGTGCTGACGCCAGAACTGTGTTGTGGCACAGGGACTGCGCTTGGGGCTTGGTGTTGAGCTTCTGGGTTTGCCAGTGCCATGTGGGGTCTGGTGTTTTCTGCTCTGGCTCTCATGGCTTCACTCTGTGCCCTTGGGCTGCAACTCCTGGTTTGGACTTGACACTGAGGGAGCCAGGGTCCTTGCTCTGGGTGAAATTTGGGGAAGAAGAGATTGAGAGGAAGGAGTGAGTCTCCGCAGAGTGATTGAGAGCCCTGGCGAAGCTGTGTCCCCCTTTCCTCCCAGCCTGACTCTTTCTTTGGTGGATTAATGTGTTTTCTGCTCTCAGAATGGGTGCAAGGCTGGGTGTCCCTTGGAGCAGCTGTTACCTCTGGTGCTGGGAAGATGTAGGGAAACATGTAAACCCAACATCTACTTTCAGAAGTCCTCTGAATGCTTCATTCATTGTTGGCAGAGGCACTGGTAGAAAGCAAAGGTCTGAACCTGCTAAATATTTTCTGTTAAACACAAGAAATCCAAAACTGCAAAAATTCTATCTCTCGGTGTGGGCACTGCCACAGCCAGTGCTGCCAGCAGGAACTGGGCACTTCTCTCTCTCCCTCCTCCTCTTTGGTCTCATTCCTCATTTCTCAGCCCAGTTTTCCATCAAATCTTGTATCTATTCAAGGAACCATCCAGGTTCCTTTTCAGGGTGGCAATGCTGAGATCATGGTCTTACAGCCTCAAGCCAGAGATGGAGGGACAGGAGGGACCTTCTGACTCTGCCTGCAAGCCCTGGGGCTGCTATTGGTGTTGATTTCTGAAAAGGGAAGGTAAATTTATTGATGACAGGAACTTTTCAAAGCCTTGGTGGTTTGAATTGCTTTGTTGGGTAACACGTGAAAAATGTCTCTTCCCACTTTTCACTGCTCTGAACAGAAATTAGTGCAACAGCTGCCATGTTCTGCTGTATGGGACTGGCTGAGCTGGGACATTGTGTGCCTGGCTCATGTTCACAGCATCCCCGCTGCCCAGGGGGGTGAACTTGCAGGCATAATAGACAGGGAAATGGGGGGAAGCAGCAGGGCTGCTGCTAAGGGCCAAGGGGCCTGTGGCCATGGCTGACTGCCCTTTGTGCTGGGAGCAGCCTGGCAAGCCTGTCTAGGACCCCCAGTATGAGTGCCTGGCTGCCCATGTATACACAAGGAGGGGACAGGTAGCTGGGAAGGGATGGGATTGCTCTGCCCTATTAGGTGGTGTCATATAGCTGTAGATAGCAAATACTGTGCGATGGGCAGCCCCTGCCTACTCTGAGCTCCAAGCATGGTGCAGTGGGGTGAGCTGGAGCACCCCAGCAGGCAGCCAGTCCTGAGATGGGCTGCACAGCAGGGTACTGCCCCAATTCAGGTCCCAGTCCCTCTGCTCACCTTCAGAGTCAGCATCAGCTGGAGAAAGGATGACTCAGACATCAAAATATAGCATAGATTTAAAAATAATACAACCCCCAAAGTCTGTTTTCCCCAGTACAGGTGTTCTGTGTTAATTTTAGGTAGTCCAGAGCACAACTTGCTCTGCTGAAACCACTTCACAGTACAGTTACTAACCCTGAGGGTCCTCCTTCAGCCAGCAGGCACACACTCAGGAGGGGAGAGACATGGACAGATGTACCTCCCCATGACTCAGAGTGATGATGTGGACTGAACTTTTATCCCTGGCTCCTGTGCAAGGGGGTATGGCTGTTTCTGAGACCTGTGCCTGCTGTAACCATGTCTGCTCCTTGTTTCCTCTCTCCCAAACAGTGACTATCTTCCCATCAGTGTTAACTTTCCATGAAGGCAGCATAGCCACCTTCTCCTGCAATATCTCCATGGAACATGACTCTGGCTCAGAGTACAGCCTCAATTGGTACAAGGAGATGAACCACAGCCAAGGCCAAAAAATAGCTGAGATGAGCCAAAATAACCCCGTGATGAAGACAGAGAAGTACCGGCTCACCAACCACACTCCTGTCTTCAAGATTGAGATCCTGAACCTCCACCAGAATGACTCAGGCTCCTACTACTGTGGACTGATCACCTTCTTTGAACCTGATAAAGTGATGGAGAGCAACCGGTCCCGGTTGGTGGTCACAGGTCAGCCCTGGGGCTGAGCTGATGGGGACGGGTCCCAAACACACTGTAGCTCCAGGGCTTAAGGCAAGCAGTACCCTGCTGGTGGAGGATCTGACATGGGTCAGGAGAGCATAGCCCTACCCTTTGCCCACTCCTTTGCATACAGGGTTGAGGTTCAGGGACTCAGGCTGACCTCCCTGTGAGCACTGTATCTGGATGTGGTCCTGACACAGGTCTCCATTCTGCTGTGGGGAGAAGCAAATCCTTATCCACGGATGGAGGCCTGAGAACAGTGTAGGGCACTGCTTTCAGTCTTGTACAGCACTTCTGGGGACAGGGTTTGTGTTTGGGGTGACAACCAGGACTCGGATCCCTCAAATAGCCATTGTTGGTGTAGATACTGTCATTGCAAAATCATGCTCTGTGACACTCTGATAATCCCATGGTGTATAAGACAGAGATCTTGCAGCAATCTCTGCCATGCTGTTGCTTGGCAGCATAGGGGCTTTGTGGGGCTCAGGCTGGCCTTTTATACAAAGTTAAAACACTGCAAAAGTCACCGTCTTCCCCAACATCTCTTCCCAATGCAAGCTGGTGCTGTCCTGACCCCAGGATGTGGACATGGCAGGGAGGCTTGGGGAGCCGTGTCCTCCATGGTGTTCTGCTGGGCACAGGATCATGCCACAGGACAGGCTGCAGGTGCAGAGTGGAGCCCTGGCCCGCTGCACCCCAGCTGTCAGAGGTGTGGGATCATCTTCACCACCTGCAATGGGAAGGAATGGGACACATCCGAAACATCCCCCATGTCAGATCAAAATCAGGGACCCTGGAGGGATGGTGCGGCTGTGAAAGCCTGCCTGGGACTGAGCCTATACTGAGGACAGACCCCATGTTCCTCTGTTGCCTTTCACAAGGACTGTAAAGGCCATTTTCCACTCCTGACCTGCTGTTTTGTTCCCCCTTTTTTGAATGGCTACTGCAGCAGCCCCTGAGATGAGTCCCACTGAGGACCCAGAGACAGAGGAAACCAACCCCTCAGACCACATCAAGACCATGCTCCTGGGCATCCTGCTGCTGGCTGGGGTGGTTCTGCTGCTGATCTTCAGCTACCTCACCATCACGTACAGGAGAGGAGGTATGATCCCCCTTGGGGGCCATGCAAACTCAGCTTGGGACCAGCGGTCAGCCAGATGTCTGAAGCTTCTTGGGGTACATGGGCTGGTTCAACATGTTGTGGCATATCCCTATGGGACAGATATCTGCATACCTAGGGGAGATGGGTGCTTTGAGCCCTGCTTGCCATTCGTAGAACCCCCAGACCATGTACAGTGGCTCTACATCACTTGTTAGTGTGGTGCCTTAATACTGCACGTGAATCCCTTCCGTGCACCTTGCCCAGGCATTTTGGAGCATCTCATCACCCTGCTGCAGCGCAGGGTATTGCCTCAGCCAACTGCAGGCACCCTGGGAGCTCTCACAGAGGGCTCCCTGGCATTCTACTAATAAAAATTAAACTCTAGACTGTGGGCTGGTGTCTCACTTGCCCTTGTAATGCTCAAGGTGTTAGATCCTGAGTGGAGAAGGAGAAAGTGTGGTGAAATGATTGTCGTGTCCAGCGCTCTCTAAGATGATAGGGCTGGGTCAGCTTGTGCTGCTGTGGCAAACAAGCCTCTTCTAACCAAGTGTGTTACTTTGCAGATGTGCAGAAACCACCAAGTGAAAACACACAAGTGGTGAGTTTTCTGCCTCTGCTGTCCTGCCACGCTGCAGGGGAGCATTGTGGCTTGGCTGGGGTGAGCAGGGTGTAGCGCCTCCTTTTATCAGCCCTTCATAAGCATCTCCTCCAGTCTTCTTTGCTGCTGCTTGATCTTTTCTGCACAGCGACAACTGCTTTTCTGCACCTGCAGCAGCACATAGCAAAATCAAAAAAAAAACTGGCCAAGAGAGAATGGGACTCTCTAGTCCAACCCCTCATCAAAGCAGCGTTATCTCTGACAGTGGATTGCATTGCTGTAGAAAATGGGAGGATGTTTCCCGCCAATATATTAAGCTAAAATTTATTTTGTTGCAGCTGGTGCCTGTTTTTTTCTCCCTGTTGCCAGGCACCTCCAGGAGGGATCTGTCTCCATCTTAACTCCAACCCCATTCATTAGGTAGCTGAGGGCAGAGAGTAGGTTCCCCTGTGCTGTGTCCTCTCTGGGCTGAGCAAACCCAGCCCCAGGCTCTTCTCATGCACAACGTGCCACTTTGGATCCCTATGGAGAGGTGGGAAAAAGGCTCCTAGAACCTTTCTGCCTTCCACTGCTGGGCAGGCAGAGAGACCAGCTCAGAGGCAGAGGGCTGAGACCCACGTGGCTTTGCAGTGAACTCAAGGCTCATGACCTGGTTCCTCTGGGCACATGCTATCACAAGTCTGTGCATCTTTCTGCTTTGTATTGCTCTCACCCACCTAGGATATCTCAGAGCTGATTCTGGCACTTGCTGTCAAAAGGGGGTTTGTGTTGGGTACCTCTGGATGTTGAATCACCATGATGGGATTTCCTTGCAGAAGGAAGAGAAGCCCTCTGTGGTGTCCATATCCACTGTGGACTATGGTGTTCTGGAGTTTCAGAGGGATGAGCACACCCAGGTGCCCCCTGAGACCCGGGCAGTTGACCAAACAGAATATGCCACCATCATCTTCCCAGAGGAGAAACCTGTCACACCGGTGTGGGGGAAGAAACATCAGGATGAGAGGACTCAACAGCTGCACTCACAGCCCTGCTGAGGGTCAACGTCCCTCTTCACTGGGGTGTGGGCATGAACATGCTGCCCTGGCCCCTTGCTCCCACTGCAGCTTGCAGCTGGGAAAAATCCAGCATAGCAGGACTGAAGCAACAGAAACACTGCTGCTGGAGTGGATATCAGACAGTTCTGGCCAGTGTTCCCATGGCAGTGGGATGGGTACCACTGGATGAGGAAGGTCCCTGCTGCGCTCCATGTGTTGCCTCTTTACTCAGGGCAGGGAGGATGGGCTGGGACAAAGCAGTGATGCCAACAGGTCTGTCCCAAAGGCAATTTACATCATGAGTTGGTTTTCTACTTCCACCAAGGGCTCTGTGGAGTGGCCATGCTGCTTCCCTCCCCCACATTGGATTCAACTAACAAAGCATGACTATTGGAGGAAATCCTGGAGACTAGAGCTGGAGTGGATCCTGTGAGATGCTGCTCATGGGAACCCAGGGTTGAGGGCTTCCCCTTGCTCAGAACAGAGGCTGCCTTGTGTACTGCTATTTAAAGAAACTCCTGGAAAGTGGGCAGCTGGTTTTTCTCCTGTCTCCAGGCACTCTCCTCCTCTGCAAGAGGGGAAATCTACCCCTATCTCCCTCCCTCTGCAGGTGGGAGTTGGATCTGGCCACAGAGGTGAATAAAGGGTTTCACGTTCGGGGAGCTTGTTGACTCGTGATGGCAAGTGCGTGGGCAGGCAAATAACGGCACTTGCAGTGCAGGCAAGAGTTGGGAGGCGGCAGCCTCTGTTGTGGTTCCTGGGTCTCTCTGTGAGATATGCAAGCTGCTCTTCCACAAAGCTGCTCTTAATAATTTAGAGAGGCCAATGCTCTTTTTCCTCTTGTCCCTGTCTGAGCTGAGTACCCAGGCTCAGCTGCAAACATGACACCCCCCTTACCAGTCTCATCTTGGGGCACTCACCCAGCCTGTGGGGATGAGCATCCCTGCTGTGCCAGGGGTCTGGCTGTCACCAGCCAGGACACAGCTCACAGCATAGTGCTTGGTGCAGCTTTCTGGCTTCAAACTTCCACTTTCCCTCTTGAAAGAGGTGCCAGGGCTGTGCTGCCTGCCAGAAACCAGAGCACAAAAAAGCAACAGCTGTTTGAGAGGGGAGAAACCCTAGTAAAGAAGTGGCTTTGAAGGCAGCGGAGACCTACCAGGAGAGTGTGAAACCCAGTGAAAACAGAGAAAAGTCACTTGCAACTCACACTTTGGCAGTACCATCAGTGGATTTCTTCTTCCCTTACTTCCAGTAAGCCTTGTGGGAACCAGCCTGTGTGCTGGGGGAAGGGCTGAGGCAAGCCAGGCACCATATCTTGTCCTCTGTGGGGACTGGAAAGTCCATGAGAAAATTTCAGAGGGACCAGATAGGATAAACATTCATTTGTGATGGCTTTCATCTTTCCTCAGGGTGGGACCGTGAATATGGTGTCCCTCCTAGGTCCCTGTTGCTGCCTCCTTGGGCAGTGCCATAACTTCCATGACATTCACTCAGGCCAATGTATGGTTCTGCCCATGGGGCCTTTCTGCCAGCAGCAGCCCTGCTCCTTGCCCCAGCGGCTCTGTCAGAGCTGCTGTGGCCGTCTGGGCCCGGAAAACCAAGGCAGGAGGCAGCCATAGTGGGCAAGAAGCAGGAGCTGTCAGCAGTTTTGCTTTTGGCTTTCCTGTGAGGCACGACACCGATGTGAGAGGGTGGGCCAGTGGGCCCCACTTCATATTTTCCATCCTGCCTCGCAGGCAGCAGAGGTGCTGGATCTTGAGTCCTTCCTGCACCGCCTGGCTGCAGCTATGACTCCTCCAGGAGCAGCTGGGGCCGAGTCCCTTCCTCTCTTGGTGAATGGTGGTCTGCAGCTGGCCGGAGGCTCCCAAGCTATCTGGTGGGGTTGGAGGTGTAGCAAAAGCATCTCCCTATGACATTTGGGATGGGAGAATATCCAGCCTGTGTCAGTGCCTGTGCCCCTCTGATCCCCATCAGTCTGGCTGTGATCCTGCCCCTTGCTGGGAGGAAGGTTGGGATGTGTGGGCTGAGTGGTGGGGATGCTCCAGGCTGCCAAACACCATCTCCCATCCCTGTTTGAAGCACAGGGTGTCCAGCACTGGCAGAGACAGGAACTATGATCCCCTGCACTGGGCAGGCATTGGCTGTGCTGGCCAGAGCAGGAACTGGGATGGAACGGGCTCCAGGCAGAATGCAGGTTTCAAGCCCCAAAATGAGCATCCCCAAACCAAGCAGTGCCTTGAGATGGGTGTCAGGCCCAACACCCCAGCATCCTGCTTGGGAATGGGGAGTCAAGTGTGTTTGTCTGCAGGAGCCATTCTTTTGTCTTTCTATGCAAGCCAGGATAGCAGATACATGCAGTTTTGACTCTCCCTCTAGCCTGGTGATGGTAGTTCAGTCTTCCTGGTGTCACTGCATGGGATCTGGAAGAAGCTGTTTTACCTCCTGTCCTGAGGAGTCCCCAGTTCTGGCTTTCCCACCTCCTTCATTCCTTCTGCTGCCCCTCCCTCCCTATCACAGCCCTCCTGGTTTTGCTCACCACTGCACCCATACCATTGCCTGTTGTTTGCACTAACTGGCAGGTTTATGCCCCTTTTCTCCACTCCACATTAAGCAAGGACCCAAGTAAACTCATTTCCACCTAGGATGCAAAACTTTGTGTCACATTTTTTGAGGGGGCTGTGTTGACACCTTCAAGTCCTTTGGCTTTCCCTGCCCACATCAAGAAGAGGGTGGGCTGCGATGGGCCTGGTGTGGTTTTGGGGCACATCCTTTCTGCTGAAGCTGCTTTGTTGCCTTTGAAGGGCTGTGGGTGGCAGGGTTTCAGTGGTCGTTGGTTTAGGCTGTGGAGAGGAGGTTTGCTGAAGGGCGGTTAGGCAGACCTGACCACCTGGCTCTGGATTTTGACCTTGTTCCCTGCAGCATCACAGCCACTGGGGCTGAGCCTTGTGCCTTAGAGTCACTTGGCCGTAGACAGAAGAAGACGAGGGCTCCAGCCTCATCCTCCATCCGATTTTGGGTAAATGGTGGCTTACATCAGTGCAAGAGGGAATAAAGAACAAGGCCCTGAAAAATTAAATGGCACCTGGAACCTGACTCTGTGTTCTCAGATGTGTCATCATTGGGAATGACTCCTGAAATGCCAGAGGAGATAGGGTGTAGGTTTGGGTCTGCCTGCCTCAGTCCTCTTGTCATAGTGATGTGAGTGATGGCAAATGCTCTTGAGAACCTCTTCTCCTGTGCACAAAGCTCACAAGCGCACAGCAGCCAAATGGGAGCAGGGTTTGCGTGTCTAGTTTTTTCCACTGCATATCCCCTCAGAGCATGCATCCCTAGCCTGGCTGTGCACACTCATGGGCAAGCACACACAAATGCTCATGAGCACACAAATGTGCAAGCAAATCTGCATGCAAAATTGTATGCACACCCCTAGATTTGCACAGTTACTGTTACCAAGTACATGCACTCCCTGCAGACACGTATCCCCTCAGCTCTCCATGTGCCACAGCTTCTCCTGTACTGGGACCTGGGTGCAGCCAGGGAGGTGATTTCTGGTGCTGAAGCTGCTGCATTTCCTGCACACTCTGGTCTGGCAGTCTGAGCAACTATTCTTGACCACGGACACCCAGCACTCCTCTGAGGAGTGGCTGCCTCCACTGTCAGAGCCAAAATGCTTTGTCAGCTCCCTGAGAGCACACACAACTGCGACCTCTGGAGAGCCTCACCCCTGGTCCCATGCTGCAGTCTTGATGATGGGGAGTGGCCAGACCCCTCTGGGACACCCGAGAGAGCTGAGCCTGATCCCTGTCAGCATCTGCAGGAAGCTTGGTTGTGTGACTTCACATGCCTGAGCTATACCTAAGCAAGCGAAACCCCCCATATGATGCTTGGAAGACAGCTTGGCTCTTTATATAGCCCAACCTTGATTAAAGGTGGTTGGGAACAACACGTGAGCAAGCATCTCTTAAAGAAACCTGTTTCACTTAAAGAAACCTGAACTTATAAACCATACCTTGAGAAAACTGGGCAGGCAGATGGAGGAGAAATTCTTTCCTGCAGCTTGCAGCAGTGACTTTGAGGAGAGTCATGCCACAGAGCAGCAAAGTGCTGTTCCTGAAACACACAGCATTGCAGATGCTGGGGAGAGAAGGGCTGGTCAGGACACCAAACAGTAAGGTCACTTTCAAGTGAGCACTGTCCTGATCACTGGGAGGTCTTGGAGACATGTTTTGGTTTGGAAGAGGTTAGGCTAGAGGTGCTGCAGCAGGTGTGGGGGTTATTTGGCCCCTGGGTTAATACAGTGGTCTGTGGGTGGCACTCGTCTGTCAGGCACTGTGGTGCGGGAGCATTGCCATGGCCTTGACTTGCTGGGAAAGCAGATGTCAGTCCTGGAAAAGACAGGCTGGGGTGAGCTAGGCGGTGGTGTGGTTGGTCATGGGGGGAATGAACTGATGGGCAGGCTGCTGGGGCACTAACCATGGCTAGTTTGCACAGCCCTGGTGTGTCCTGAGGAGTCCAGGCCACAGCATTTCTGTCCTGTCCCACTGCCTGTCAGCGAGCTGCTGGAGCCTTGTAGATTATTTGCGTTTCCTCCCGCTGCCCTCATTTTGCTTTCTCTAGTTTTGCTTTGAGTCGTCTCCAGGGTTTCTTCTCTCTCTTCCTCCCTTTGGTGGGATGTGATGCTTGAGGAGAGTGCAGGCACGCCAGATCCTGACACATGGGGGCTTGGAGGGCCAGGCAGGAGCCCTGTGCCTGCTCACTCCATTGCCCCAAGACCAAACCTACTGCCCATGGCACTGGGACAGAGCCTTGTTGGAGGATGCTGAGCTCTCTCTCCTTACGCATGAAGGGACAATTGCAAGGCTCACCAGAAAGTCAGGGATCCCAAACCCCTGTGGAGTGATACCTGCCCACATCTTCACATCTACCTACTCTGTTAAATCTCTCCCCATCACTCAGGATCCCTCTTCATCCTGGAAGTCCAGGGTGATGGGGCAATGTGCCCTCTCTAAAATCTAGTGTGGGCATACTCCCCTTTCCAGAGGACCTGGTACTCCTTGCCTCAAATCCAGCCTGGGATAGGTAGGCTCTTCTGCTCCAAGGGCTTGAGTGTGAAGGCAGTCCAGCCTAGAAGGGAATCTACAGCTATTGCTTGTCCCTACAGGTGTTAGGTTTCACCACAACAGTGTGACAACCATTCATTGTCAGCAGTGGCAAGATTGGAGGGGGATTGAGGCACAGAGAGCTAGCGTGGAGGTGTGTCCCAGAAGGATATGCATGCCCAATTCACCATCTACTTCAAGGAGGGGAAAAAAGAGATCCAGGAAACTCTAGATGAGTCAGCCTGCCTCAGTACCCAGAAAACTGCTGGAACAAATTAGTAAGGCCACCAAGTGGTAACACTGACAGGACAGTGCTGTGGCTGAGATCACACATTTAGCAGGAACATGTGTCAAACCAACCTCATTTTCTCTTCATTAGGGCAACAGACTGGGTACCACAGGGAAAGCGGGAGTGATGCTATCTTTGTGCTCCCTTATGTGACATTCTCATAAGCAAATCAGGGAAACAGGAAATTCTGCCACTGTGGGTGGATGGCTTCCCAAGAAGCTATATCCCATGAGCAGCTATCAATAGCTCACAACAGCAGACACATCGAACCAGCTTTCTGTGGAAGCATGGCTTACATAAAGACAAGATGCTATTGACGGAGGGTGTAGGGGCTGTTTGGGTGGAGGGTTAGAAATCAAATTCACCCTGATGACCTGGAAAAGATCAAAAATGTCTGGAAAGAATGACTGATGGAAAAGAATTGAGTGTGTTCAGTGCAGGAAAATATGAGGGATGTCTTCAGAGTGGGAAAAAGCACTGGTATGAAGCAAGCAGTTTAGGGTTCTGCCCTGTTGTTCAGATGTCAGTCCATCTGTCCTGCAAACCTTGCTGCACTTTGCCTATGGACACAGTATCCCCCCTGCTGAGGGGATATCTGTCTCTGCAGTCCTGCCTGGGGACCAGGGTTGAAAATCCCTTTCTGCCCCTCCCAGAGACTGCCACCTGCATATGGGGTGACCCAGCCTAAAAGAAGGGATGGATGTCCCAGCAAGGATGGCGTGCACATGGGCCAAGGAGTGTCCTCATGGGCCCCAGCTGGAGGGGTGGGTGACAGGGAGGCTGACACACAGTGAAAGATGAAGAGGAGGAGAAGGAACTTTGGGAAACTTTCCTGCTTCCGCAAGGGCTGCTAACCCAGGGGTGGGAACTCAAGTCAAAAATATTTTCAGGCTGTGTGAAAGCAGCAGGGAAATTACCACACAGACTGCACCTTGTGTCCTTCCTTCATGCATCCCATGGAGGAGCCACGACCAGCATGCTGGGATGGAGAGGATTGTCAGGGTCTGTCCCAAAGCAAGGGCTGCCAGTCCAGTGGGGTCATGCTGTGTCCAGGACAGGGCTCATCCCTGCTCTCTGTTGAGGCTGGGCTGTTCCCTGTGGGACCAGCTTTTGTTTCCAAGCAGGTGCTGGTAAGCAGCAAGGTGCTTGGGCAGAGCTGAGAGGTGTGTGTGAAGCAGAACAGGACGTCAAAGCAGTTTCAGCTCTGGGGGTGGTTCTGGGAAAGTCCCTTTAGTAAAAGCAAGTCAAAAGCTTTAATAGAGGGACCAGCTCCTGGCTCTGTCTCAGACATGACTGTGAGAGCTCGGCACATTGTGAGTTGTGATTTGAGTTGTGTTGCCATGATGTAACAGGGGACTGGTTTCCATCACAGCTAGGTTTTGGAGGCAGGGACTCATCCCTGTGCCAGGAGTGCCACTGAACTCCCATTGAACAATGTGTCTGAGGGGCAGTGTTTTGGACCCTGGAACAGGAAGCATGGGAAACAGTGCCTGTCCCATTGGGAGCAGCCTTGGGGAGGAAGAGCTGGGCTGAAGTCACAGATCCTCCAGATGAAGTGATTGGTTTCTTTGGGTGAATAAAAGAGTGCCGGGAGAGACAGCTGCGTCTCTGCAGGGCTACTCCTCAAAATAGCTTGAGGTGTTTAACACAGGCACGGCTGCCCTAGATGTAAAGGGGAGGTGTCAAAACCTTTAGGTTTTTCTTGCATTCAACACCCACAGAGTAAATCTTGGACAATAACACAGAGAGGTCCAAGGGAGCAGGCAGCTGCTGCAGGGTGGGGGCCCAAACGCAGTACCCCGCTGCTGCTGGGTCCTGTGCCGTGCTGGGCCATGGTGCCAGCTGTAAGGCCAGCCTTGCTGCTGCTAAGCTTCCACTTCCTGCACAATGAGATTGGCAGCCCTGGAAACCCCTCTCTGGCAGGGTGCATGAAGGGGTCTTCTGTAGTGAATCTATAGAAATGCAGGCCACTGAGAAAGGAGTGAGAGGAGGCCAGGGAGATCTGCTACTTTCACTCTTCCTCCCCATGCACCAGCCCTGAGCCAGAGATGTTCCCTGGTCCCCACCTGTGAGTGTTGGAAAGGCCAGTGGGATGACGCCTCCTTCACTGTCCTGCTTGTAGTTTACTACCACAGCCCAAGGACCCCATGAACCCATAGTAGAGCTCTTGGGAAGGAGTGACTCAGGTCCTATCCACAGTTTAAGGCTTTCTACCTTTTCATAAAGATCCTGAAAACCTTTGCTCTTTGCTTCCAAGAACCCTCTTTCCTTCCTTCTAGTCTTGCTCCAGATCATACCATCAAAGGGTAATTAAGAGTGGAAGGACTTCAAAACAGGAAAGAACATAAAAGCTGAATATGTGCTCTGCCTCAGGACCTTGTCACGTCCCTCTGCTCTCACAGGAGCAGCAGCACATGTTGTGAAGGTGTTGGAAGGGCTCTTGGCACAAACGACTTGCCATCTTTTCCCTTCCAGCAGCAAAGATCGGAGGCTCCCTGCCAACCTGTGGTTGCTGGGACTTACCTACTTCACTTGCCTGTAGCTGAGCCTACCTTATCAAGCAGCACATCTTTCTCTAACTCAAGACCAGATATCATTTGGCATCTTACCTAATCTGCTCCCTATCCTGCATCACTCTCCATGGGATTTCCTGGGGGACCTGTGCACCTGGAGAGGGATGAGCTGGGAGGCAGAGGGCTGCAAGCAGCCCCAGCCCTGCTGTTTATACCTTCCCTGGGTACTCTCAGCTCAGAGCATGCCTCACCTCTTTCGGTTTTATGTGCCATGCTGTCCTCCCCAACTTTCCGCCCTGCAGTTTCATGTCAGGCCTTTTTCTGCTTGAGTTGGCTGAAAGTTGGTAAAAATAGCCCATGGTTGGTGGCAGCTGTTGAGAGAGATAAGGTTACCTAGAGCTTTATCAGCTGCTGAGTCCCGTGTTTTTGGTGGATTTCACTTCCATTATTCCTAAGTTGGATACAATCTCTGTCAGTTCACCCCACTGCCATGATAGTGATAGGCATGGGCAGCCTGGCAGGGGGTTTTGTTCCCAACCTCTCTGCCTATGGTCAGAGCAACATCATAACAGCATGGCTTTGCAGGGTCAGGGGTTCATGTGTGGGTCTTGAAGAAACCCACCTATCCGTTCTTCAGAGGACATTTTACCTGGCCAGGACTGGGTGCAGCGTCAGCAGAGACTGTTGACATAGAGGTTGGGAAGCTGGTTTTCAGCCAGGAGAGTGCTGGGCAGATCCTGCAGGATTTGACTGCCAGCATCCAGCTGGAGACTCTGGCTGGAGTGCTCCATGAGAGTGAGCACTATGAGAGATGTCACCTGGGAATGCACTGAGAGACACACTGGGGACACCAGGGATGCCATGGGAAATCCAGCTCTGTGGGGACACAGGAGAAGATGGGAGATGCAGCCATCCCCTGGGGAAGCAAGGTGCCAGTGATGACCATGCAGTCACCTGTTCACTGCTGAGCACTGGATGGGTTTAGGAGCAGCACAGGAGACATCACCCCTTGATGTGCCTGTGCCATTCTCATCGTAGTTTTTGTTTTTACTTGATACCTCTCACAGAGAGGCTGGCCAGTCGTGCCTGGCTGGTGAATGGCTTCTATTAAGTCCATCAACATTCTGGCTTGCTCTGCTTCAGTGGCCCCATGCATTTGACTGTGCTGGGATGCTGGCTGCTGGGGTGACATGGGGGTTTTGAACATCCCCCAAACTGACCTGCATAGCTTGCTTTTCTCTGCTGTTTTCCCTGGAGTTCATACATTGCCTCGGTTGCTGAGGAGCCAAAGCACAGATACCAGGGGACCTGCTGCTTCCTCTGAATAGTGAGAGCTGAAGTGAACAACCTCCAGACTGCTTTGGATGCTGAAATTCGTTTTAGGACTGTCTGTCAAATTAGTCTAACAAGGAACAGACCTGCAGAACCATCAAGGCAGATGCATTTATTCTCTCCTGACTTGGTAAATTATTTGATGCTGAAGATGGATATGGTAGCAAAGATTCCATGACTGTACTAATGGAAGAAAGATGGGCTGAAGGAAAGACAATAAACAAACCCAGAGCAGCTTGCACAGCATCAATCCCCATATGGGCCATTCACTTAAAAGTTGGACTTGATGGTCCTTGTGGGTATCTTCCAACTCAGAATATTCTGTGATTCTGTGAAATTGAACATGGCAGAGACATAAATCCCTGTCTGTGCAGCTT
The DNA here is from genome assembly GCA_013396755.1 of Sclerurus mexicanus. Classification (NCBI taxonomy): domain Eukaryota; kingdom Metazoa; phylum Chordata; class Aves; order Passeriformes; family Furnariidae; genus Sclerurus; species Sclerurus mexicanus. The sequence continues at coordinate 1,904,896 of VWZF01006461.1, read as the reverse complement.
CCTGGGTCCTGTTCTGTCCCATTCTGTCTTCTCCTCTCCTGCCTCCTGTGTCCAACAGGGCCCTTTACACTCATTGGGTTTGCTTTTTCTGCTGGTGTAAGATTCTCCTGTATTTTCACATATTCAACCTGCAGGCTATTGGTTAAAAAAATGCACATAACAAGAAAACCCTGTGTGACCCAGGGGCCGTGTGGATCTTGTTTCTTGAGTGTTCCGTCCAGCTTACCCCACCAACTCTCACCCTTCCCCAGCGCCTTCTCTCCTGTGCAGCCTCAGCAGCCCTGGCCATGGAGCCACCAGGTGGAGCTGCAGATCTCCGGCACTGCACTGGGAAGCACCGGGACCAGGGACCCGCCAGCACTGGGACGGGACAGCATTCCCTACATGGGGGATGCCCTCCCTCCTGTTTCTGGGATCAGCTGTTTCCCTGTAGCATGGTCGCCCCCAAGCTTATCCGATGTGGGAATGGAACTAGTCTGTGGATGAGTAGCTTTGCTGGGGAGGAGGCTGGTCCTACAGCCTGGACCAACTCCCTTCCCTCCTGTGCTGGGAGCCGTCCACCCTCTCCCCGCCGGCATTATGTCATGAAGCAGAAACATGGCCAAGTTTCTTGCTGCCATTGCCCATGGCCCTCTTTCCATGCTGAGGTTTTCCCAGCCCCAGTCATCATGTCTGGCTGTCTGCAGCCTCCCCAACCACCCAGCTGCTGAGGGGCTACTCCCTTGCCTCTGCCTGAGAAGCCAGCGCTGGTGGAGACTACATCTCTGCAGGAGTTCTTATTTTCTTTCTTGAGTCTCTGCACTTTTACAAGGGCAGACCCATCCCTTGCTCTCCTGCAAGCCTTCTGCACACCCTCTGTGCTCCCCCATCCGTGGCCTTATGTGAATATGCTGCTTTTTCCCTGGTTCCCTTCTTGCCTCTGCCTACTTGCCTGCCTGTCTCCTCATGCTGTGTAAGCATGTCCCTTCCATCATGCAGCCCTTTCATCCCCTCCCCAATACTCAGAGCTGCCTATGCATATATGGGCTTCTCAGCCATGGTCTCATTTTTGGGGTCCTTTCCAGAATGCCCCTCTCCAACATGCAGTTGTGTCCATCCCCCCCACACTGCCCTCAAAGTGCTGCTTTCTGTGGCTCTTGGCACTTTCGGAATCCAGAGCAAGCCCTCACAGGTTGGCTCAGGCCCCAGGGTTGGTGAGCAGTGTCCATGCCCCCAGCTGGCATGGGAACAGTGAACCCATCCCAGGGCAGGTGGCTGAGGGAAGAATGATGCTCTCTCCCTTTGTGGGTCCTGTGTAGGTCCTGGCTGTCCCCCTGGTCTGTTTGAGATTGGGCTCTGCTGCAGCCAACTCTCAGCTCACGCCTGGCAGTCACATGCAGCCAGGGGCAGTAAAACTTCACCCAGGGACATTTTGCTGGCTTTTCACCACAGCCAGACTGATAAATTGCTGTCTCTGCGCCTGTCTCCCTGGAGAGAAGCTCTCTCCACTCTGGCAAGTTGTGAGGTGCCAGCAAATGCAAAGCCTATTGTGGCTCCCACTTTTCTCCTTAGCTGCTTGTTTCCAGCCCACCCTGCAGCCACTACAATGCCTGTGGGGCACGAGAGGTTGGCACTTGGCTGTGGCAGCTTGGTGAGCAGGGGCGAGGGCTGGGTTGCACTGGGGATTTCCCGGCACAGCCACCAACAGGAGGTGGAGGAGAGTCTGTATTTATGAGTTAGGGCCGTAATATTTTTTTAATGTGCCCCAGAGCTGTCTGTGTTCAGATCCTACAAATGTTGGCTTAATGCTCAGGAAACCATGGCTTGATTTTGATTTTGCTTTTTCTCTCTTCTCTCCTTTACCTTCAATGTCTCTGGACATGTCAGCAGACCCACCACCCTCCTCCCTGCCATCAACACAGAGGAGCCTGGTGCTGTTTCTCAGTTCTGTGCCATAGGAAAATAGGGATCAACAATCCAGCTCTCAGCCTTGGATCTAGGCACAAGGTAGGAAACAGTGCCATGATTTTAAGCTCTCTCCAAAGGCTAGATTTTCACAGCCTGTGATGCAGAGATGCCCGGCAGAGCTTTGTCCCTGCCTCAGCTCGCATCTGAGCTTGCTGCAGAGCCTCTGCTGTGAAGACACACTTTCTCAGTCCAACAGCTACTGGGGATGGGCTGATTTTTCACGTATTTTAAAGCAAAAATCACGTGCCTGTTATTTTTTCCTCATGTCAATTGAACTCAGATGTAATTGCTATTCTCAGCATACAGGTTGCTGCCCTCTCCTCTTGCCATTGCCCCTTCTTTGGTGATGTGCTGAGGCCATAAATAATTGAAGGCCAGAATATCATCTGTCAGCCTTTTTGTGATTTGTATTCAGGGCTATTCAGGGTCTGTCTCATCCCATGAAGCTGCGCAGGCCATGGCTGAGCAGCTGTTGGAGTGAAGGATGGTGTGAGAATCCTCCTGGGAGTGGAGGTGTGTATGGCAGAGACTTGCAACCAGCCTTGACCATATTCCTCTAGGAATGAAAGTCTCAGGGCACAAACTCAGTACATATAAAAGTTTTATTATGTTCTCAGGAGAAAGACTTCAGAGAACCATCCTTACATGACATTAGATATTTTACAGAATGTAAAAAATGTAAAAGAAATATATATATATTAAAAAATACCTTGCAGTTACATGACATAGCCAAGAATACAGTTCATAGTATGTCTCCAAGTCTGACCTTCCTTAGGCCTTCTGCTCCTCTACATGCTCTACAAATGGCTTTTTGGATAACAGCAAAATGTCAGAGTGGCTCGTCCACTGCTGCCTTCTTCCTTTCATTGCAAAACCAGGAAGAAGAGGCAGAGAGGCAGGAAGGAGGCTACAGGCACGGAGAGAGGACAGCAGGCAATGTTTGCATGTTGCTTACTGTTCTAGGAGGGCTTTGCTGGCAAATGAAGGAGAAGGTGTCGCTGAAGAAGGAAGGTAAGCTCACCTGACCTTGTTCTTTGGCGGGGCTTATTTGTCTACATGGGCCATGGAGGGACACTGGCGAGATATGAATAATTCTGGTGTGTTATGTGAGTTTTGGTCAGTCTAAAATGACTTGGACACCTGCAATAGGCCACAAGAGCCATAAAAAAATGATGAACACCATCGGTAAGCTGTAAATCAGCTAATTCAATGACCTAAAAAGCAGTTAAAAGGGACTAGGTTCTTGCAAGAATGAGTAAACTGCCATGCAGGACTAATCAGTCCTCTGAGAAAGAGGTAAAAGCCTGAGAAAGGGTGTTTCATCTGAAATGATTCTGCTGAAAATAAGTATTGCTTAGGTACAGCCAATGTGATGCTGTCTCACATGTTGCAAAAGTTTCCTTGGGAGGTCTGCTGTGGCTGGAAACCACAGAGCTAGTCTGGGGTGGGAGTGGAGAAGGCTTGATGTGATAAGAGGATTGGAAAAGTTTTGGTGGCTGGAGGTGAGGGTGCTGCTGAGTCCAAACCCATGCTCCCTGTCCCTGTGTCCCCTGGGGGGTCACGCATCCTACATGGTGGAATACAGGTAGACTACTTGGGCTGGTGCTGTCTTGGCAGCCATGGATGAAGTTTAGGGCTAACTGTGGATGCATCCTCACATCCTTGAGGCCAGGTGGTTATCACCTGAGATGCCATCAGGCAGGGGTGTTTGTTTGCAAATAAAAATAATAGCAACCCCCCAGGACTCTCTCACTACTCTTTGCACAGAAAGTGTGGAGGACCTGTGGGGTCCAGGCCTGCCTAAGTGGGTTTCCTGCGCTGTCTATAGGCTCTGTAGTTGCATCTTCTGATGGGAAGATCTGCCAGAGTCCCAGCGGTGGGGACAATTACTCGTGCATGGCACAAAACTTTCGTGTCAGGGAAATGCTGCCTCAGTTGCTGTGCCTTTTTCCTGGCTTGGAGGGAGGCTCCCTGGAGTGTGGGTGAGGTTTGCAGACGAGCAGCACAAGCTGAGGACACCAGCTGAGATCTTGCCCTTCACTCCCTTCCCCCAGTTCCCTAGCAAGCATTTCCTAAGAATTCAAGTGAAGGGATGCGGGACCAAGTGAAACAAATGACCTGGAGGGCTGGCAAAGGCTTGGCATGTGTGGAGTATCGTGGCTGTTGCTTGCGAAACACAGAGTCTGGAGCACATTAAACAAGAACAACAAGAAAGAGAGCCGTGGTGGCAGCAGGCTGCTTAGTCACTCATCTCTCCAGCTCTGAGTCCAGAAATGTCCACCTCTCTGAGGAGCCTGTTTTCTTCTCCACCCAGTCCACGTAGTTAGAGACCTTGGTGTACACACCATACACCTGCTTGCTGCCACACTCCTCCGGGCCACCCCATGAGACCAGCCCTTGGGCCACCCACCTCCGGGTTCCTGGGTCCTGGATGACAAAGGCTCCTCCGCTGTCTCCCAAACAAGTGTCCTTCCCACCTTCGTAGTAGCCGGCGCAGAACATGTTCTCGGTCACACTGTAGTTCCCTGACCGCGACTCGTAGCTGGTCTTGCACTCGGCATGCAGCACCACTGGCAGCTTCACGTATTGCAGGATGTCAGACAGGGTCCTCATGCCTGAGCTGATGATCTCATCCACTGTGATGTTGGGGTTGGAGATGCCCCAGCCAGCCACCAGTCCCAGCGTGTTGGGGTGAGGCCCCTCCAGCTCATGCTCAAACTGGGGCAGACAGACTGGCATGACATACTTCCCCATGGTCACCTTCTCCTTCAGCTTGACCAGAGCAATGTCATGGTTGTAGTTCTGGATGTCGAACTCCTCATGGAGGATGATCCTCTCCACCGTCCGGTTGACAGCATCCATCTTGTTCCTCACATCATGAAGGGCCAGATAGACAGTGACGTGTTCCTTGGAGACGGGGATGACAGTCTTGTCCCGCCGCTGGGAGCGGAGCACATGGGCAGCCGTCAGCACCCAGGAGTCTGAGAGCAGGGCCCCACTGCCAAACCATTTGTCGTTGGGCACCCGGGACATGTCCTCCACAACAATCAGGGCCTGCCAGGGGAAGAAGCCAGGCTCTGCGTTCCGCCCACCGATGATGCGCTTGATGATCCCGGGCAGAGGACGAGCCGGACGGCCACACACTGGGGATAGAAAGGACAGGACAGTTACCTCCAGCTTACTTATCTAGAGAACAAAGGAAAAGGGATATCCCTGTACATTAAGTCATATGGGTTTCTTCAAACCAAACACTCTCTTTTGTAGTTTCTGGAGTGATTTGGCCAGATCCACACCACTTCAAAAGCAGAAAGGCAAATGAATAAACCTGCAGCCTCACTGTGACCCATGTGCTCACTCAGCCCTTCCTAGACTTTTCAGCCACTTGCCTGGCTCCTGCTCAGTGTGCCAAGAAACCCAGAGAAATGCTGGTGGAAGGACTGGAGCTTGACAGCCTCACCCCTTGCTCTGAGACCTGTCATGAGGTCTGTATTCTCAAGGCCATGGTATTTGCCCTCCCGTATGAGCTGTGTCTGAGGAAGGCTCAGCCATGTTGCCGAGCACCATGGGCTTTACTCCTGGACCTCCTCACCACAATTCTGGCAGCCAAACCAGAACCCCTCTGCTCAGCTCTTCAACAGACCCAGAATTAATGCCTCAAGAGCCCTGATGTGCTGTCTGGCTTGTCTCCAGGAGCTTTATCCAGGCACTGTGACAGTGTAAGGAACAGAAGGGCCTCAGAATGCTGAAGGTGACTCTGAGACGGTCGGACAGGGTGGGCAGAGACAATCTTGTTCCTGTGAAACTTAAACCTTGGGACATAGCTGTTGGTGGTGGGGCTGATTCATGCCTGTGGCAGCACTGTGGAGGGGGACTCCCAACTGGCTGTTGGGTGCTGATGTCACCAGGAGATTGTGGGAGCCAGTTTAGGCTTATCCTTCTACACCTGGAAGAGTCCTGAACTGCAGTAGCTCAGGTGCTGGTTTCATCCCTCTGAGTCTGCAACGAGAATCCATATCCTTCACGTAAAGTGCCAGGCCTCTGCCCTGGTGCCACCTGTACTGAGAAGGGAGGATGCAAAGCTTCACAAAAAGAGGATCTGACTTCTCAGGGTGATGGGACTGGAGCTGAGAATTAGCCTTGGAACCAGTGCAGGAGCACTGGGAGCTGCTAATGTGGATTTGTTGTGACTGGGGTCTGCCTCTAGAAAAAGTGTGACTCTAGCAGGCAGGTAGCATGGTGAGTGTCTCTGCATGTGCTCTGCACCCCTGCCTTTTCCAGTGCTGAAAGGAATAGAAAACAAGCTTAGGAAAAGAATTCCTGTGTCCCAGCCCAGATGGTCTGCTGCGCTCAAGCCGACGGTCGTCCCAAGAAGATGGTTTTAGAGGAAGTGCATCCAGCCAAATATTTATTCTATTAAATTACATATCAAAAATGCTGACCAGGCTGCAAATGCTACCACTAATGGCAGAGGCAGGCATGGAGTGGCCTGGAAGAGAGGTTTCTCTTGAAGGGAGGTGCGTGAGACATGAGGGATGATCTGAAGAACAGCTGGCCAGCCGCTGTCTGCAGATGCCGATCTCAGGAGAGCATCACTCTCTCTCTGGGATTTTCCATTTTCCTGAAGTCTCTCTGACTCCTGTCACTAATCAGAAGGCCTGGAAAAGGCCCATGAAAGCAGCTATGGTCCCAAAAGCTGTCCCCATATGCTCCCAGCTCAAATTAGTTCAGGCTGAAACATCAAGCAGAGATGCAGGGAGCAGCTGCCACAAGAGCAGCCACAGCCCTCGTCTTGGAGTTTTGTGGGATGCAGGAAATCTCAGGGGTCCCTCCTCTGGCCTTGCAAGTGGCTCAGCATGACTGGAGAACAGATGCCCTCCATGGGGCTGAGCCAGTGTCTGGACCCTGGGGTGGTTGCAGCTGCAGCTGCTGCACGGCCGCAGGATCCCTGCACCTCTCTGGAGAATCTTCCCTGCACATCTGATCACAATCCACACCCAAGGTGCCTCCAGGCCCCCGACCTGCCAGCCAGACCTGGTCTCACTCTTGGTTACGGACAGCAAATGTCTCAGAGACTTTTGTTTAATCCAGAGTGAGTGCTTGTCCTGGAAACTTGCTGGCTGCAAACATTTCTGCCACTGCTCAAAGACTTGGGACTTTTCCATCCTTGAAAAAAACTTAAGTTTTTCTGCAAGGCTTGAAGAGGTGATAATTACTACTGGATGTCTACACACTCCCTATGGGAGCTGACAGCCAGGTAATGCTCTGCCTTTGGCTGGAGCCACTGCCAGGGATGCTGAGGGCTGAACATGGCCAGTGGGCTCTGCCCTGGGGCTGCTGGTTTGCTTGTCTTCTGGAATGAATAGCTTGGGGAGTCCTCATAGCCAGGAGCCCTGTGACCCCACTGCTGCCCTATACTGCCAGGGTCACATTCCCTCATCAGTGCTGCCCAATGCCACCACTGCACTCTGACCATCTGGGCCAGCTGGGATAGCAGAAAGCCTCTGTCCCCACCACCCTCCTGGGCTTGCATTGTGGCAGTTGGGTATGAATAGCCAAGGCATGTGGCACTGTCACCAGGGAGCACGGTCCCTGCCTAGGGAAGTATTAGGTCTGGTCAGGCATGGCAGCATCCCCTCCCTGCATGTCCCTGCTCCACACTCCTCACTGTGGGAACCAGCTGCCCCAGTATCAGTACCTGGTCGGCAGGATGGCAGCTTGGTCCCCAGCTCCTCGCTCCTCCACACCCCAGATGCATCACATATGTAGGTGGCTGGAAGAGAGCAAAGTGTTAGCTTGTCTGTGGTTCTGGTGTGAGGGGGTGTCCTTTGCACTGAGATGTTGCCCAGCTGTCAGGACTCCAAGAACCCCTTTTCAGAGCACGAGGTGACCTCCCTTTTAATGCTCTTGTGCTCCATTCCCTGGAGGACCCTGGCAGCCCTGTCCACATGCAGGGGACATGCCATCATCCTCGGTTTCATTGCCTTGAGCTGTCTGGAGGGCTGTGCTGTGTCCTCTGCCTCTGCTGGCGGTTACCTCCACATAAATATTGCCAGTGCCAGTTCTGCTAATGCATACGGGATGCTGGCACCAGATGCACAGGGCCAGCGGGAGATACAAGCAGGGAGACAGGAATGTGAAGAATTCCTTTGGCTTTGCTTGCTGAGGGAGGAGGAGGAAGATGGGCTGGGGTGTGTAAACACCCTTTCTGCTGCCCAGAGCCAAGTCTGAAGGGTGCAGAGACTTGTGGCTCTTGTCAAAGTACCTTGTGGTTTTTCTGTGGTTGTGGACCAGGGAGATTAGGGGGAAAACCCCAGTCTGATATGATCCCACTGCTCTCTGTTCAACTTTGGCTACACTGAACATTTGGGTGCTGGGATGAGGAGCCTTGCAGAGCCCTTACTGAGGCTTCTGGACCTGGTGCTCTCTCCAGCAGCAGCTCCTTTTACTTTTTCAAAAATGTCATAGTCTGCAGGGAGGAGATGGCAGGGTAAGAAGGCAGAATGTAGAACACCCACACTGCTCTGCCAAGGTTGTGAAACACCCAGGCAGAGCACCAGGCAGGGCCAACTCCATCCTACCTCACTGAGGAGCAGGACGTGTCCAGTCTGGCAGTCCAGGCAGTGCACATGCAGGGTACGGTGTGTGTAGGCTACATCCACAGCCTGCCGTTTGCAGAGCACCCCAGAGCAGCCACCCCAAGCTCCCCCCGCTTGCAAACCCACACTCGCATGGCCACGCGCCCTCCTGCACTGTGCCGTGGAGATGTGGCCTGGCTCCACTGCTCACCCGTGCTGTTGGGGGCCATGTGGTAGTAGGGGTGCTGGCAGTGGTACTGGATGGCTGCTCGGTAGGTGGTCAAGTTGCTCCTGGTGGAGTAGGTGACAAAGCCATGCTCCAGCTCTGGTGGCGCTTTGCAGTCAGCAACTGAAACCCAACACAGAAAGGGGATTGAACCCTGTGCTGTTTCTTGGGGTATCCAGCCAGCCAGCAGGCAGTGCTGGGCTTTGGCATGTGATGGTGGTGCTGTGGGGCCGAGCAAGGACCTGTATAGTTCTGTATTCACTTTCTCCAGGGCACTGCAGGAGATACAGCCTGACATGGCCTCAGATGGCAGCTGAAGGCTCTCTCTCAGTCAGGGCAGCCTGGCTCTGTGAAACCCTCCCACAGCCACACTGCAAACACAGTGTATGGGAGTGGCACAGTTCTCCTGCAGGCTCTATGGCCAGCACCACTCATTCTGGTGGAGACCCCAGTCCCAGGAATACCTCCATTTAGTGTGAGATCTCTCTGCTTTACTGTTGAGAGGGGAAGAAGCCTGCTCTGGCAGGTGACATCTGTTGTGAGATGGTCCTGGACTATGTCTTTACATCCCTTAGGAGTGGGCAGGAAGAAGCAGGCAGTAATTCACCAGCCTATGCTGTGCATCAGGGGTGTTCCTCTATGCACAGGGCTTTGCTGAGAGCACAGTCCAGTCCATCCTACTCTGATCTTGCTCACTAAACATTGCTATTAAGCATTTACAGATCAGGCTGAACAACCCTTGGTCCTCGCTGTCCTATGACAGCAGGGGATGAAGGACTTTAAGAGTGTGGCTTGGTTGGTCTGCAGGCAGGGATGAGGCCAGCAGATGTGGGCGAGACCAAACTCGCTCCAGGACTTCAGCAAGGTTGGCTCATGGTCTGATGGAGGGATAAGAATTCTCAGGGTGCCATTGCTCTTCCATTGCCTGTCCATGGTCCCCTTTCTCCCCTAGATCCACCAGAGTGCCCTGCCCAGCCTCTCCTCCCACCTTGTCCCCTGTATTGGGGTTATGCCAAATACACCAGGAAGGACCCCAGGCTCTGAGAGGGTTCATCCACCAAAGCCAGGAGTTACTCCTTTGGAGCTGCAGCTCCCTGCCATGTGGGCAGGTCACAGCACACTCCAGCAATGCTGTGCAGCCTCCCACTGCCCCATCCTGGGGGACCTGGCCCAGTGGAGGGCAGGAACCAGTCTGCTCCTGCCAGGAAATGCAGTGTTGTGGAGCTGGGTTATGCTGTGTTTAGGATGAGGGGTTGAGTAGGGGACGGGCAACTTTGCAGAAAGCAGATCCTGTGGATAAGGGATGACTCCCTGTGGATGTGTGCCTGCATGTGCTCTGGGATGCAAAGGGGAAGATGAGAGCAGTCCTAACTCATAGAGTGATCCAGGCTAAGAAAGAGAGAATTCACTAGGAGGAGTAGCTGGAACAAGGGATACATACTGATGCTAAGGGTTGCTTAATTGCTTGAGTGAAGAAAGCCTGGTTTATGGCAAAATGCTGCAGCTCACCATTCACCAGGGTCCCCTCCACCTTCTGTAGGGACAGCTGGTGATGGGATGAATGTGTCGGTGCAGCCAGTCTGGGTGGAGATTCTGGGTACCCGTTTCCTTGCAGGAAGGAGGGAATGAATGTTGGAGGACCATCCTGGCTTGCACCTCTACTGTGCAGTTAGTTATGGCTGCAGGGCAGCATCCACTGGCCTGCAGAGCCCATCTCATCCCTATGTGTCCCCCAGGCCTGGGCAGGTCTGATGCCTGGAGAATGGGCTCTTACAGAGGTGTTGCTGCACCAGTGTCCCAAGTCCAGCTGAAGAGGTGAGGGGAGGGCATTTGTTTTGTGAGCCTTTCCAGAGTTTTTCCTTAGGAAAGGGGTCATTTAGCATCTCTGTCTTTGTAGGATCAGAAGTGAACCAAGCTCCCCAACACACACCTCCTCCTCCTCTCCCAGCCTCTGGTCCACATCCCAGCTTCTTCCTAGTGAAGCCTCCAATGCCTCAGGGAGTCCAGGGTGCATGCCTGTGGCTCCTGGGGACATGAATGGGGCCAGGCTTTGACCTCCTTCAGCTGCAATCAGCCTAAGGCCAACAGTGGGAAGCAAAGGGGAGGCAGAGGAACATCCAACCCTCTGTGTTGGTGCCAGGGCTTGGTGTCTGCAAGAAAAGGCTGGTGAAGCCAACCCATCCTCCAGGCCTCCTTCTAGGAGAGTCTGAAAGGCACCAGGACTCTTGGAGAGAGGAGAGGAAGGAGTGTTTCTTATTTGTGACACTGGGCCAGGGAGGAAGGGCAGTGAGAGACTGAATCCAGACAACCAAGCGGCCATGCTGCGCTCCTTGTGCAACAGCTTCCTTGGAGGGGGAGCCGAGGTGGCCAAGGCATCCACATGGAGTGGGAGGGATGTGGACATGCCAGGAGCTGGCAGCAGCGTGTGGTCTCCGGCAGCAGTGCTGGGGCCAGGTGGGCACCCTTCTCATGGGGCAGCGTGACAGTGATAAAGGGGGAGTTCGACTTCTATTTCCTTTCCTCTTCTCAAGACAGAGTTAAGAAAGCACCAGGCACAGAGGGGTTAACAGTGCCATGCTGGTTAGACAAGCCACAGAGATGGATTTGGCAGCCAGGCCAGCAGCAAAGGGAGCCTGCCCTGGGTACTGGACAGATCAGAGAAGAGCATCAAGACAGGCTGCCCGTCGGGGCGGCACGGCCGGCGCCAACCTCACACAGCCACTTGCTCCGAGCCGGCTCTTCCCTCTGTCTGGTTGTCGGCTCTATCTGCAGCTGCACCGAAAGCAGAGGGAAGGAGGAGAGCAGAGAGAGAAAGCCCAATTAGTAGATGAGCAGAGAGAGACATGCAGGAAACCCAGCCCCCAAAACACCAGAAATCGTTAATGAGTGCCCAGGGAGCTGTGCCAGGGTGCTGCAGATGCCAGCAGAGCCATGGCCCTGCTGGGGACCCTCTTGCTCTGCTGGGCCACAGCAGCCTGGGGGCAGTGGCTGGGAGAAGCTGTCACAGGTTTGTGTTTAGTCTCTCTAGGCTATGGAGCTGGATTTTATCCACATTGGCTGAGAAATTTTCTATTTTCTGCACTGCCTTCATTTTTGCTTGTGCCCTGCCTCTCACTGACATCCTGGGGAGGTGGAAGGCTTTGCAGTTTGGAGGCCTGAATTGCTCATTAAGGGGCTTCTTGGTTTTCAAAAAAAGTCTTAGAAATTTAGTGTTGTGAGTCGTATTACACAAGAAGAGATCAGAAGAGATCTGTTCCAGCTCAGCTGGAATAATGCAGGTAATCCTTTAAGTTTTCTCAAAAAAATTTTTTTCTTCTGGGGTTAAAAATATTTACCTGGAATTTTGTCCTACTTTTTAGATGATGCAAATTTTTATCTAATCACTCTTCAAGCTGGATACATTCAAAGGGAGCTGTGGTAATAAGAGTGCAGGAGTGGGTAGTTCTTTGGCAGGGCAGAGGCATCTCTGACCCCACACTTTCTAAGGAGCTCTTTCAGATAAAAATCTATTTAGCAGATCTGAGGGCCTCCCAATTTTCATTTTGAGAGAGAAAACAAGAATTAAAACTTCAGAAATACTCTTCTAAGGTAAGATCCACAATATTATTAAAAGAAAAAGGATCTGCCCAGATGAGGAGAGCCTGGACCCCAGCATCCCTAGAAAGCATCTCCTGCCTCTCCTGGAAGGACTTGGAACACTCTCTGAGCATATGTGCTTCTTTTCTTCTCTCTGGGCCTTACAGCAGACTGAGCAGCAGACTGAGGGCTGAGGGGTTCAGGGGAAAGGGAGAAGGTGTTATCAGATACATCTCCCAAGCCTGAGCTGAGAGAGGGGCTATGTTAGATGAAAGAAGAGATGACGCAAATCATCACCTGTCCTTTCAAATGGCTTTTCTTTTCCCCTTTTCTCCCATTTTAAGGTTTGTAAATATTTGGACAACTTTTCTCTCCCCTTTCACTTAGCTGAGCAGTGCCCAGTTTAGGCTAGTACCTGGGACTAATGCCCTGGGTCTTGATAGCCTCCATTGGGAAGGAATTTTGGACCACGAATGGGATTGTCCCAAATTGTCCCAGATTTATCTGACAGAGCCAGTTGTCAAGAGCCAGGCTTGCTCTGTCTTTGACAGGGAGACAGCAAAGTGGTTCACAAATCAAGTTGTACGAGTACTCTAAATAAGAGCACCAATCTCCTGCTTGTGGTATTTGGACTGAGCCCCATTATGTTATCCAAGAACAAGCCAAAAGAGCTTTGCAGGGTTACGTAGCCTCTCTGGCTGGGCTTGTGTTTCTGAGTAAGGAACTCCACTCTGACAGAGCAGCACCCGTTAGTATGAAATGATTTTAGCAGAAAAAAGACATTGGCAGGGTGGGGAAGGGTGTCCTTACTTTTGCAGATAGGGATCTTGTTACTCCATGTCCCATCCTTCAGACACTCGATCTGGAAGGAGTCACTTTCCAGGTTATCCTGTGCAGAAGGTGCCAACAAAAAAATCCCTATTAATGTTCAAGGCAAAGAAATAAATCTTTCAATTAAAAGGTAATTTCTTGGCAATTTAGTCAAGTTATATCCAGCCTCCCCTGCAAAAGGACTTTTTTACATCAAAATTGCAATAAAGCCATAATGAAAAACTTGAAGAGTTTTCTCATTGCCAGCAATTAGGTGGCATGCTGAAAGCAAAAGAGCTGGAGCCATTTATTCCTGTTCTAAATGATAGGATGGGTAAAGAGGCAGCTCTGCATGAAAAATGTACTAGGAGCAGATCAGGGAAATACCCAACTCCATGCTGGAAATCACAGTGGGCTACTGGTTTGCAGGGAAGACAGCCACCCCGTGAGTCACCCGCACTCCCTGTGGTTCTCAGCTGTTTCCTGGAGAGGGCCTGCCAAATTCTGCCTCCTGTGACGTGCTGAAGCTGTCCCAAAGTCCCAGAGGACCTCCTAGTCAGTGGAGGGTGGCCTTCTGTAGGGCTGCTGAGCCAGTGCCCACTGAGGTGGGGAGCAGAGAGAGCCCTGGCAACTTCCCCAGGGATTTTGCTGACTTTTTCTCTGAGGCACCAAGCCTAACATTCTATGAGCTTGCTGGGTCTGGAGGGATGCTGAGAGGGTGGCTCAGGAAAGTACTATCTCCTCTCTTCCTCTGCATCTTTGGAAAGTAAAGGTGGTGGCTCTCAGAGGAGGCTTTTTCCTTGCCCCAGGGAAAAGGGTAAGGATGGTGTGTGGGTTGTGTTCGCTCTCCCAGAGATGCAATGGCTTTGAGAGGAAGGATCCTCCATTCCCTACCTATATTCCCAGCTCCAAATCATTGCCCCATACCTTCAGCACTTTGTATCCAGTGTTGCAGCTGATGACAACCTGGTCTTTGAAGGTGTACTTGGCTTGAGAAGGCTCAATTTTCCCATTGATTGGTGGTTGCACTGGTGGGCATGGGTTTCCTTTGAATTAAAAAAAGGCAGCAAAACAAAACTCAGAGGAATAAATGGAAGAAATGCAGAATCCCAGTTCTATCACCCAGCCCATGTAGCAGAGTCTGAGCATCTCTGCCCTTCTCCTTCTTTAGTCTGCACTGGCATGGCTCATCCAGGCTCTTCTAGAAGGCATGGAGGCACCAGATCTTTCATCCAGTCTGTAATTCTCGGGCTTTGGGTATTACAAATCTGGGAGTTAATAACAGTAGCCTGTGCAATTATCCTGCCCAAAATTGCTCTGCTTTGCAATGTTATTTTATGCCTCTCCTTGTGCAATTTCTGGAACAGATCCTTTCTGGAGACAGAATCATGGCCCACCAAACTCATGGTGTTCACCTGCAGGGTTTATAAAGCCCTCCCCATTCCCAAGCCCAGCAGACAGAGGAAAGTAGCAGGACTTACCAATTGCTGTGTATGACAGCTTCCAGCCTCTGTTCTCTCCAGAGTTGTCACTGTGGAAGAGGATCTGTATGCTGTTGGTTTGGGTTTCAATGCGTCCTGGGGACTTCTCTCCACAGAATGGGCCAAACTCCTTTTGGCCAGCTTTGATCTATTGAGGTAAAGATGAATGGATGGTGTGAGGAGGTTCTTTGATCCCTGAGGCTAATGGGTGGGCCTGCAGTGGGGTCAGTGGGCCTTAAGCACCATGTGTTGGGGGGATATGAACAGAAAGAGGGTTGCTGTTGGCTGAAAGGGTCAAAATCAGATATGGTAAGAGACATGGGGTCAACAGAGCACAGGGCTCCTGCTGGCTCCATCAATCCTGTTTAGACTGGGGCCATTTGGTCCCATCACCAGGGCACTGGGGAAAAGAAAGGTGGGCAGGAGAGGAGGAGTGTGCAAAGCCCAGCTCACCTTGATGTAGTCATATGGACAGATCACCTCGGGGTGGTCTTCCACATCAAAGCTGTCCTCAAAGTCCAGGGTGATGAAAAAACCCTCCTCCAGCTCAATACGGTACAGGCAGTCCGAGCTCTTGGGATAAGGGCTGGGGAAGTCGGCGCTGGTGATCACCCCACTCCTTTGGGTGTAGAGGTTGTCACTGCACTCCACTGAAACACACCCATGGCTCTGTCAGGGCCCTGACAGTCATGTCCCAGTCTTGACCACACTCAGGAGCCCTCCCAGTGGAGTGCGGTCTGTTGAGTGGGTCCATGGAACCCAAGTATTTGTCCATGCATGGAGAATCTCTCACAGCCAACTTCCTAATATGCCAGTGGCACAGAGGCCCTGGGCTGAGAGCTTGTCCCAGCTAATATACATAATGCAGTTTCAGAGCACAGACTAAACCTTTCAATTTCTCTGACTTGAGGAGGTCTATAGAGCTTAGCTGAGGAGCACAGCCCATGGGAAAACACAGTCCCAGATTACTGGTTTGGAGGGGAAGAGGCACCTCACCCCTCCTGGCACCAAAAAAGGCAGTTTTGCCTGTGTTTGGTAGGTCTGTTGCCTGCTCAGGGACCCCTCTGTGTGACCACCCCTGTGTCCGAACTGTGCCTGGGTGGTACCTTTGCAGGTCCTGTTGTCGGAGTGGAGGATATAGCCAAACCTGCAGGAGCAGTAGTACCCGCCGATGTAGTTGTGGCAGTAGTGGTCACATGCCAACTCTTCATCACTCTTCTCTAGGCACTCATCCACATCTAGGATGGAGATAACAAGGCACAGAGGTCACCCTACAGCTCTCCCTATGTCACTCCTCATGGGGACATTTGCTACAACGCTGAGAAGTTAGCTGTCCTATGTGATGGGTCACATGAGAACCCCGTGAGCCCTGTACGGCCCAAGGGCTGCAAACAAACTCCTCTCTTGCCAGAGTCCCCAAGGCTGAACCAGGATGTGATCTTTGCAAATTCATTTCCCTACCCCAGCAAGCTGGTCCTGAAGGCTCAACTGCTGCTTACCCACAGCTGTGTAATGGGCATCAAAGCCAGTGAAGCGTTCCTCATTGGAGAAGTCAGACCTGAAGGTGAGCCCCATGTAGGGGCCGGGGGACAGGATCACTTGCTGGCCAGGAGCCTGCTCTGTGTCTGTCGTCTCCCTGCCGCAGAAGGTTGCCAGCTCCTGGTCTTCAGCTGCAATCTGTTAGCAGAAAGAAGAGGTGAGCCTGGAGAGCCTGCTGTGCATTCCTTGGGGACATCAGGCTGAGCTTGGAATCACTCTCTGCACCCAGGAGCTCACAGCTCTGCCTATGCTTGCTGAGTCTCCCCCCTGCCAGGTTGAGCAGTGCCTCCATGGGACAGGCTGCCCATCTGACAGCCTTGGATAGCCACAGCCTGAGGATGCAGCTCTGGCCTCTCCAAGCCCCATCCTGCTCAGCCTTCTGTTGCCTTGGCCCTTCCCAGGGCATTTTTGTAACAGCATTTTCTAGCCATTCCCACTGCATTCACACCACATTCTGCAGCCAAGTGTGATTCCAGGGATGCTCAGAGCATGGCAGGTCTGACTCCCACTGCTCCAGGTTTTTGAAATGCTGTTAGTGTAGTAAAGCAATTAAGTAGGTTCTGAAAAATGGGCACAGGGATTCAGGTTTGTCTGCTCTGCCTGGAGTCACCCTCTAAAGATGTGGAGAGCAGGTAGCATCCAGGATGTAGCGAGGAGCTGGGGGGTGTAAGGAGAGGAGAGGAGGATGCAGGGTGAGAGCCTGTTTGGGAGGTGGGGTGAGGATGTGGACAGATGGAGCAGAAGAAGAGGTGTGAAAATCAGTCCCTGGGATGTGTCATTCCCACTCAGCTCTCAGTACTTGAGATGCTCCCCCTCACCCCTGTCCATGGCCCAAACACTGATCCAGGCATAGCATCTGCGTGAGGGCTGTGCTGCTGGAAGGGTGCTGGGAGCACAGAGGAGCCCCTATCCACTGGTTTTGCATCAGTTCAAAGCAGCAGTTGTAATTGTGTTTCTATTCCCTGGGCTGCCTTTGGACAATCTTGGTCCTGTTCCTGCCACCCAGGGTCCCTGTCTGACTCAAGGCACTGTTTGGACTATGACCGTGCGTCCAGAGGGCTAAAGAAGGGGAGCAATGAGCCAGTGTGACCTACTGTCATGTCCGTACACTCTGTAGTCTCTGTGTGCATCCCTTTAAAACACAGCCTTACCTGTGCCTTAAAGAAATGCAATCCCTGCAGAAAACTCCCAAATTTTCCCTGGAAATGCCCTCCTTTCTTTTTTCCTTGCCGTTTTCTCCAGCATTGATCAATCTCTTTCTCCTACACATCCCATCCCCAACCCGTCTCAACCACAACCTCTCCTAGGTGGTTCTCAGCACCCTGCCTGCTTTCCCTCAGGAGACTTGGATATGAATAAGGCTCAGCAGAGGAATGCGGTGAACACCACCAGCCAGCCTGCCACCACTCATGCCAAGCCACGGCTATTGAGGCTGTGATGAAGTGTGCGGTCCCCCAGCACATGCCTGGGGAAAACACTCATCTGCTGGGGGACCCATGGGGTCCTGAAAGTGTTGGAATGCTATTCTCAGCTTGCATGGCCTCAGCAAGGCAAAACCATTCTCCAACTGCATGCCTGTCACCTGAAGACCCTTAAGATGTGTTGTTTGGGGAGGGTCCGGGACTGAAGGGGAAATTTCCCAGAGCTGAACAAACAGGCGGAAACTCCTTCACACCAGGGAAAGCCAACATGGAAATGGCAACTCAGCATGCCTTGACATTGCCTCCAGATATTTTCCATCCTCTCATACAAGCCAGAGCTGGCCAGAAAAGAGAGAGACTTTCCGATGATAAATTTTGAGAATTTGGAGAAAAAACATGCAGCCTGCTTTGGGACAAAAACCCAATTGAATTTTATTTTTTTTTGTAGTGGCATTCTGGGGAAAAAAAAGAAAACAAGTAATTTGGGCTCCATCTGGTTTCAATCCCTTTGAACTATACTGTGGTGCTTTAGAATAGCTTTTAAATCTGAAAGATTGTTTTGAAATAGTGTTTCAGACTGAAAAACGGGAGTGCCATCATCAAAAGTGAAGGAAAAAGGCATTTCAGCCTCAACATGCAGACTTGGCTGCGCAAGCACACAGGATGCAGCCTTTTCTGCAGAAAATGCTTTTTCTTAAGGAAATCTGTGGGAAGGAGGAATTTCCAGCTGGCTGCTCTGTGTGGGGCTGGTGGCTGTCACCTCTGCCAGGACACATGAGCCACTGTGTGAGCTCCCATACCTCTCCTTCAGCCCTAGGACCTGCAGCACAGCCTCACTAAAGTGCGGGAAACTCTTCCCAGTGCCCTGTGTCTTGGCCCAAGGATGCTCTGGCCATGGGGCCAGCCCCAACGCTGCCCTCAGCATCCCTGGATACAGTCCCAGAGCGGCAGGATGAGGTCCAGGAGATCCATGTTCTCCTCACTGAAGGTATCCACAGCCTCTTATCTGAGACGGGTCCCATGCCCTGAGCCACAGGGAGCAGAGGCAGCCCTCCAGCAGTAAACTAAACAGAGAGGTCATCATCCCTGGTTAATATTTGCTGCTTCTGCTGGGGACTGTATACTTTTTTTTGTAGATCATTTACATCCAGCGAGCAGGCTGGTAATTAAATCCTGGTTGTTTGTTTGGAGTTTCTCCCTCTCGGGTCACGATGTCGACGTTTTCACTAGAGAAGATGTGTCCCTGAGGGAAATATCAATTGCCACAGAGAAATTCCCTATAAAAATACGCTGAAAGAATCCTCCTTTGAAAAATAAAATATAGCGACACCCTCGTGCCTTAAATTTACCCTTGCCAATGCCTCCTGCAGTCTTCCCTGTTTCTGCTCGTATCCTCATCCTCTCACTAAGATTTCTGCCCATCTGGATAGAGGCAGATGGGAGTCCCTCCTGGCTATGGCTGTGACCCCCTGCATTTTGGCTGGTGCTGTGGGTAAAGGGTGTCCCAAGCTGTGGGGCCCCTCTCTGCCCCACAGTGACTTCCCCCTTTGGGGCAGGAGCTGGGATATCCTGGCTCAGCAGGAAAGAAAGGCTGCCCCAGAGTATGGGCTGCTGGCAATACTCAGGCACTGATATCCTAGACATACCTCCTGCAGGAGATGCCTCCTGCAGCTGGCAGGTTAATGAAATGCTACGATCGCCAAGGGGAATTTGGCTTGGCCGTTTGGTGTCTGCTGCCAGAGAGGAGCAGGCAGTCAGCAATACGGAAACACAGCCGCCACCAGCACCCCCGTCCAGCCCTTCAGGAATGCACTAATTGGACTGATGAAGGCCAAACATACCACTTGTAATATATATAAATGGCTCATTAAGCAGAGAAATCGCAGTGCTGGGCTGAAGACACTGGGAACATGACATGGGGAGGAGACTCTCAAAGCCGGGGGAGGACATGAAGTGGCCCCCGCCGAGCGGCCCCTGCAGTGAGAGTGTGACAAGGATGCAACACCCAGATCAACAGGGCTTTTTTTTCCCATTGCTGCTGCTGCTGACTGTTGGGAATGAAGCACAAATGGGACAGCCACTGCAAGAGTCTCTGTCTAGGTCTTCTGGAAATCCTCTCCCCAACATGCTGTCCATCCTCTCCACAACACACATCAAGGATCCTTTCATATGCAAACATGAAATTGCCCTGAATTTTCATGGGAACACGTGTCAGTCCTGCCATGGGGGATAAAGGAGTTTCCTTTGCTGTGGACTTGGCTTGGTGGCCAGAGACTGTCCCCTCCCGGCATGGCAGCTGTACCCATATGCCCTATTTTTGGGCCAGACCTGTTTCTGGAGGGGCTGGGGGTGAAAAGAGACCCAGGCAGGATGCTGGGGGTACTGCGGGAGCTGATGGTTTGCTTCCATGCCTGGTCCTCCTTCCCTGGCATTGGGGGTAACTGTGGTCCCCAGTGGTGCAGGGGGTGGCCAGTGCCAGCACATTCCTCTGTGCAGAGCCATCTCCCAGCTGCCTCTCAGGATCTGAAGTGCTCCTCTTGGCACCCCACACTTCCAGGGCATAAATAACCCCTGGCTGGGGCTTGCTGACAGGACCAAAAGAGGATGCTCCTCTCCTGAACCCCCAGTTCATGCCACACCTTGATTTGTACTTTTTCTCCCTCCTTTGAGCAGAGGATGGTATGGAGGGGTCCTGTGCACCCTTCTTGCAGCCCCAGGCTGGATATGCACTGCTCTGAATGCGGCACCAAGCTCATTCCCTGATCCTGCATGTCCCCTGCCAGCACCATGTAAATCAGCAAGAGGGTGTCCCCCCATTTTCACTTCAAGCAAGGAGTTGTACCCAGCTGGTTGTCAAGTTCCCAGGGGGAGATTTCATTCCAGGGGTTGACTGAGTGATGTGCAAAACCTCACAGACAGGACCCCAGGCCCAGATCTCCCTAATAAGCTTGGGGATTTACTCATGAAGGGCCCTCAGAAGTCAGGATTTCATTATCCATCTCTTTGCCTCTTTCAGAGTGCTCCTCAATGACACTATTCAGGTCGCTTAATCTGATTTTCTGGTTATGGCCATTTCATTTGGGGTGACCTGGGCCAGTGCTGGAGACTTGTATGCAAAAGTGTTCACTGCTGGGTGACCCCTGAAAGGAGTTAGACAAACCACGGTGAGACCCTGTGCAAATGAGGAACCCCCAAATCAGTTCCCTGCAGACAGTGACAAGCCAGGCAGAGCCTGCTGAGGAGCATGGCAGAGAGCAGGAGTTGAAAGCCCAGGGTGGATGGCTGCTCCATCCCTGTCCCCAGGAACCCAGCAGGTAGCTGAGGAGAGGCTGTCTCCAATGTGCTGGGGCCTGGAGTTTGGCTTCCCGAGGCAGCGTGTGACTGGTGCTTTCTACCTGCAAGGAGGGCTTTCCCAGTCGGCTGTTTTGGGGGTGGCTGTTCCATTCGTTTTGGCTCAATCCTCCTCTTGCCATCCCCATTTACAAAAACAAGCCTCCCATCTTGTGAGCTTTTCTTCAGGAGCCACGTTCTTTTTACATATATACACACGCGCACGCGTAGATGTGTATATATATAAATAAACAGCTATTGTTTTAATTAGCCATTGTTTTAGAGCTCTGGAAACTGTTCCCTTCTGCAGACCACCCCGAAGGCAGAGATCTGTGTGGGTTTGCAGCTCAGCTCACCCTGAGCTCACTTGGGATGAGTTTCTACACTGCATGAGAGCTTGGGCATGTGGGCAGCCAAGGAGTGAGGGAAGAAAAAGCCAGGGCATGAGGGATTTTTGCTTGTTCTGAGCTGAGTCTTCACCTGATTAGCTCAATTTTAACCTCCTTCTTATGGCAGTCAAGCAGATGAAGACTCTGAACAAACAAGGTGTTTCTTCACATACACACACACACACAAACACACACACACAGAAGCATGTAATCATACGTTTATCCTGTGCAACTCTCTGCCATGTGACGCTGCAGAGATTAAAGTCACCCATGATCTCAGAAAGCAATGGTGCAAGCTCATGGATGGGGAATCCATTGAGTGCTATGCAATGCAGAGATCCACCAATGTCTTTCTGAGCTTCCTCACTGGGACCAGCAGAGTATTACACAGAAGCACTTGTATGTGCCAGATCTATAGTTATATTCTACAGCTGTTCACTGTGGCCTCTGTCAAAGAGTGCGCTGATGCTGCTTTTACACCTTGCACTGATGCAGACAGAGCTGGACACATAAACACAAGAAGGAAAATAGCCACGGAGTCACTTGCTGCTCTCCTTGATGTTTTCTAAGCTGGTGGTTCAGTAGCATCAAGACTGCCCCCTTACTCAGCAGGGGAACCTACAGGTCTCCTGTAATCCATCCATTTTCATCACTTTTCAAATGTAATTCTGTAGTGGAGGCTCCACAAGCTGAGTTACAGCCCTGAGCAAATTTATACAGCTGAGATCTAAATCCCTGTGAAAAATACTGCCTTCTTACGGAAATCCAGCGGCAGGGAGAGCTGTGGTGCCAAGTTGGCACCATGGCAAAATAACAGGGAGCCTTATGAAAAAGGAAAAAAGAGCAGGGGGTGAAGGGTGGGAGGAGGGGTAAAGCTTGGAATGGGGAAAGTTTCCAAGAAATCTGTTCCTTGAGCTTATTGGGTTTTTAAAGCAATATATCTCTATATATGTCCCTGGCCCTTGTGCTTGGACAAAATCCAGGAGAAGCAGAAAGAACTAATCAAACCTCGATGAGAGCTATTAGTAGCAGAATGAGTGCCAGCACAAAGGGGAAATTACAGCAGCAAGTAACAGATCCTAGAGGAAAAAACACATAAATGATTGCTTGGTTTTCTTAGGGCAAGAATAAAATAGTAATTTCAATCATCTGGCAACTAGCACCAGGGCCAAGTTCTGTGGTTCCAGATCTAGAAGCAAGCTCCACCTGCCTGTGTGCAGGGGGGCAAGGTGAGGTTTGTGCTGGGCGATGGGGTAGGGTGTGTTCAGCCAAGCAAACCTAGAAGGCACCTGCTTGTCACTGCTGGTCTGCCAGAAGCACCAAATGTGACCATTTTCAAAGATATGGAGAACCCAGCTTGTCCTGGATGGGAAGGAGAGCCCTGCCTGGAGAGATCTGTGGTGCCTGGAGAGATCTGTGGTGCAAAAGGCAAAGTTGCTCTGTGAGTGGTCCACTGCAATTTTGGATAGGTTACTGCCCAGCAATGAAGCAGACTGAAATATTTGGAGGTTTTGGCCATGACAGCTCCCCAGGAACCTCTATAGCAGCCTTAAACTCAGGTCTGATCTTTCCTTTTGGTTCCCTGGGGGCTGGATAGTATGTCCCAAGAGCCTGCAAGCCATGCCCAGGGACCTAGGCTGCCTGAAAGTACACCCACCTTGGCCTGGCAAGGTGTGCCCAGCTCAGGGGTCCTTCTTGCACATGGCTGGCATCAGAGTGGCACAGGCTGGTAGTTTAGCCACAAGGGTTTCATCAACCCATAGCTGTGCAAATCCCATTTGGTCCAATGAGGATCAGATGCCCAAATACTTTCAGAAATCAGGTCCTCTGTGGGTAAGCTCTGACTGATGTCCCACTCACTGTTAGTCCAATGGATGTTGTCAGCTTACCTATGCTCTCCCCATGGTCCACTGGACTGACAACTCCTGTGCACAATAAATGGAGAAAACCGCCTTGTTCCCAGCTTTTCCAGCACTACTCTTTCTCAGCTGGCTAAACAGGTCTGCTGTCTACCTCACCATCTGCCCCATGATCTTACCACTCACCTTCACATAATCGTATTCACAGAGGTAGGATGACTCCAAGTCAAAATGCATAAAGTACAGCTTGATTTTAAATCCATCAGGCACAGAGATGTTCCATGTAACTTCTGAGTCACTGGGATAGGAATCAGGGAAGTTGGGAGACTGGATCTCCCCAAACATGTCTGTCAGCTCGATGGCATCTGCCATGCAAAGCAGCAAGGCACAAAAGGGCCAGATCAAGAGGTACCTGGAAAATACATGTGAGGAGATGAAATGAAACACTAGAAATGACGAAATATGTTGAAAGCTCATCTCTTTTCCCAAGTGGATTGTGCAGGAGGAGTCCCCATAAGCACCATCCCTGCCAAACCGCAGGACGTAGCAATGTGGGTGGGAGATGCATGTGTCTCCCATGAGGGGAAACCCCTTTAAAAGGTGTGTGACACAGGTGCCACATGTAATGCAAAGGCACCTCCACAGCTTCCAGCCAGCTTGAAGTGCCATCAGGAGCTTGGTGTTTCTCATGCTTCTGGGAGTAGCAGCCATTGGCAACATATCCATTAACTAATGGGGCTCTGATGGGCAAACCTTCATTTAATGGAAGAATAAACATAAGGATGCTTAATAAAATCATGATGCTTTCTAAAATGGTTTAATGAAAGCATCATGGCAATAACTGCTAAGTATCATTATTATTATTACTGCTTAGCCTCATCCTGCCAAATTGGGATCATTAGCTTTCAATAAACAGCACAGTCTTCCCAGCTGGGTAAAAGAGACCCAAGCCCCAGCAGCTCAACTCTGCATGCTAAATGTTCTTTCCTCTTTCCTCTTCTCTTCTCTTTTCTTTTCTCCTTTTTATCTTCATTTTCTAAGAGTTTTGACCCAAGACAGAGAAGCACACAGAGGCTGAGATCCTTAGAGGTGTTTTGTCATCAAACACATCTTTTAAAAAATCTCAGCCTCAAGACTTTATCCCAACTTGATACCAACTTGTTTGTCCCAGAGAAGGGCAGAGAGGACAGGTAAATCAGTGGCAGTCCAGCTGACTTTGCACCAGCTTTGAGTTCCATTTGACCATGAAAGTGAGCATAATTGGAGCATTTGTCTGTGCAAGAACAACACCTGTGTTGGAGGTGTGAACACAAAAGCCTGTGCTATTGCATAAAACCCAGAAAGAGGATCAGACCTCAGGCTCTTTACACACGGTGGGGCATACAAAGGAAATTAGAGTCATTAGAGAAGAAAATTTCTGCTTTCTAAAATAGGCACTAAGGTCTGGCAAAGGCTTATAGGTGTGTACTACAGACATTAGAACTACTCACATGAACACGTACACCTGGTTTCAAAATCAGGGCTTGATTTAGGTATGCTGGTGAAGAAATTGAAGCTATACTGGTGGATTATTTTTAACTTATGTTCTTTCAGGGCAATAAATTTCGGGGGTTCTTTTGTGTAGTGCCATCACTTTTCTCAGCTCTTCATTACAAAGAAAAGTAAATGGGAGCTGAGAAATTTGGATTGATTTTTCTCTCAAGAAGAGTGACATTGAACATGCCTTTTTTCGACAACTTTTCTGAAACCACAAAAATGTGTGAAGGGGAAAACTGTTCCTCCTCTGGTTCGAGTACATGCATGGGCCTGGATGCTCAGCTGGTGTAAATGGGCATCACCTCCTCGATTTCAATGGGCCGTTTGCTGGTGCAACTCTGCATTCCCCTTAAACACGGGAGGTAAAACAGCATCAAACTTCTTCCCCATGTCAGGAAAGTCTTAACGTCAAGTAAGAGTGATAAATGACCGTGGTGTCCACAGAAACGTGAAGCCCGTGCAGCAGGTCGTGCCTCGCTCGCACCTTTCTCCCCCGGCCACGGCAGAGCGGTGCCCATCGCCCGATGCTCCCTCCCGGGATGCCGGCACGCAGGCTGGCCTGCGGCACGAAGCCGAGGCGTGAGCAATGCCTTCTTTGCTCACAGATAGGGGAACTGAAGCCACGGTCATCATCGAGAAACCTTCCTCAGCAGGATGGCCCCCCCTGGCCGGCCGTGCCCAGAGCCCGGGGTCAGCCCGGCGCGGAGGTACTCACCTCATTTTGCTGCTGGGAAGCTTTCCCGGTGGATTTGGTGCGGAGGAGCGATGGCTCGTCCGCGGGGGACGGCTTTGCCTCCTTCCCCACGCTCGGCTCTCCGCCTTATCTCTGTCCGGAGATTCGTGAGCCTGTGTGCGCCTATGTGTGTGTGCGTCTGGAGTTGTCTGGCATTTTCCATGCAGGTCACGCCTTTCCCTGCCTGCAGCCGTTCCCCACATCCAGGCGGGCAGCAGGCAGGCAGGCAGACCTGCCCGCATCCGAGCCCTCCTCCCCGCCCGCCTCTCCCTCCTCTCCGCCGCGGGGCTGCCCGGCGCTCCAGCATTCAGCGGAGTTTTTGTCTTCCCTAATCTCCAGAGTTTTGTATGTGAGTGTGTATGCCCATGCTCATTGTGTTTTCTCCCTCTTTTTTCCCCCTCACAGCCTGCTTTGCCAGATGGCTAAAATTTGCCTCTCAATAGAGTCGGAGGCTCCAGCAAAAACAGAAGGCAAGAATGTGTGAAGAAAAAAAAAAAAAGAAGTGCGGGGATAAATAGCTTTAGTGGTGGTGCTGCTGGGATTGGCGCTCGGGATTTGCTTTCAGCATCTCTACTTAGTGCTGGGCAGCTTTGTGATGGGAATCTGACTTCCAGTAAACTTCGGAGTTGTGACAGTCCGAATAAAATTAAGCCCTAACTTGCAGCCTTCTGCAGAAGTGAGGAATTGCCGGGTTCAGTATTTTGCCCCAGGGCAAAAGAGCAGCTTTAGATGCGGACGCTGCTTAGGAGTGAGATCTTTAAACACTGAAGTTGCAGGTTTTGAGCCTGACTCCCTCCTGTTCAGGAAACAGGTAAAAACATGAGCACTCCCCACTCAGCCACAGGAGATTAATCTCCGCTCCCTGTGCCAGGCACAAACCAACCCAAACTCCCTTGTCTGCACAGCTAAGCGGGAAGAAGATCTATCTGGGCTGCAAACAAGGGAAAAGCACGTAGGAAGTCAAAGGATGCAAGCGACTGCCTCATTCAGAAATCTTGGACACACGAAGAGCAAAACATTAATAGCTGTTTACCCACTTCAGCTTGAGCTAGTTAATGTAAACCCTGCAGACATCCACTGGCAGGCACGGATACACATGCGGCATGTTAAAAGGCACACACAAACAAGAGCCGGGAAAGAGGCAGGGAAACAGGGATGTGTTGGCACCACTCCTGGAGCAGCAGCTCCCAGCCTTCCCGGACTCCCCAGCTCGCTGATGTCAGGCTGTGGCGCTGATGTTAAAGGGGCAAGGATACCTCCAGCCTCTGCATTGGTTTTGCCCCTCCAGCAATCCTGGAAAAGCTGGGAGGGAAGGGGATAGAGTGAAAAAAATTTTCTTTTTTTCAATTCTTGTCTTTTTGTTTTGGGGTGTTATGGTTCCTTGGCTTCCCATGTAGAAGCTGTTTCTCTTGGTCCCATGAGTCTCTGGTTCTGTGCTGGGAAAGAAATGGTACCTAAGAGACACAGTGAAATAAAATAGAAAAATGAGTGGAAAAGCACCAAATGAACAGGAGAAAGGCTCTGGACACAGGGAAGATTTCGGTCTGCCATTATCTGTAGCCTTATTTGGGAAGTTTTAACAGCTTATCACTACACAGGCACAAGCTCTCACTCATGCTAACACACCCAGGCAGGCTGATCAAAGTAATTAATATGTAAGCAATGTGTCAAATGCAAGGATTTATTTTTGCAGGCAAGTGTGGTCTTGTCTGAGCCCTGAATACATTGTGATCTATTTTTTCCCTGACTGTTCTGCAGGGTGGGTCCTTCGTACACTCATTTTTCCATCACGGCAGCCTTCTATAGCTTTTTGGAACAGCTCCTCTAATTCAGGGGCAACATTAATTCTGAAGTGACATTTTCTATGCCTGTCGATGCTTCTTTCAAGCCAGATCACCTAGGGTCAAAGTCAGTGTCTACACTGCAGGGCTGGACTGGGAAATGTAAAGGGGGAACAGAAGCCCCATATGTTTTTGGACCAGGTTGCTGGATGCAGCATGGGCTTAAGGCATCCCTGCTGACCATGTAGGCTCTGGAATGCAGGAGAGGATGCCCAAGAGGCAGGACACTGCAGATCCCATCAGCAGCCCTCAGAGCTGATTTCCCTGCTAGACTGCTGTATCCTAGGGGGTTTCCTTGACCCAGTCAGTGCTTGTTCTCATCTACCAACACCCTTGCTGTGCAGAATCATAGCTCCTTGAAAGCTCATGCTGACCAGCTCAGGGATCTTTTTTTTCCTCTGGCCAAAACTGACCTGAGACAGGGTGGATTCCTAAAGAAAGCTGAGAGGCAGTGGCTGAATGGGCAGAAATTTGGTTCTGCTGTACCCAAGTGCCTAAAATTATCTACTGCACCTCCACTCCCTCCTGCTCAGAACTCCAACCCCAACACGTGTAGTGTTGAGTCCTCTAGTAAGGGAGTCGGGTCTCCATATGAGTCCTATTGGAGCCCTAATTAGCTGTCCTGGTTAATTGCTCTGCCTCCCTCAGTTACAGCAGGTCAGCCCTGCTGGACTCTGCACCCCACTGCTGCAGCATGCAGGCTTGGCACTCCAGGTAGCTCCCAGGCTTTGTAGCAACATAAACCCTGTGCTGCAGAGTCTGCTGGTGGGGATGTAGACAAGGAAGGGAAGGCAGTGCAGAATCTGCTCCAGCTGCAATGCCTTCTCCAATGTTATTCCCATCTTTTTCAGAGGAGGGTTCTCAGTAGCCAGGCCTGGCCACTCACATGACTGTGTGAAATGTCCACCAAGAGTAAAGGCTAAAAAAAGGTCACTGGGAGGAGGATTTGGTGCTGTCCAGGCCGGGTGCCTCATGTGTCTCATCTGTGCTGTTACCTGTTCTTTACCTGAAACATCCAGCTAACTCATAACTATCCCAGTGATGTCAGGGGCGTTGAGTCTTGTCCCCACCTTACCGGGGTTCTTGCAAAAATATTGTCAGATCTCACAATACAGTGACAGGAGTGGGCATTTCTTCCTCAAGTGCTGGTGGGACAGTGGAGTTAGAATGTGACAAATCAGCACACAGGCTTGGACCTACTTTCTCATCAATGTCTCCCATACCTTAAGAGGTCATCCCAGGGGTTACTTCTGTGTGTCCATGATGCTCACCAAGGACTCAGCTCAGCAGTGTTGTCCAAAGCATTTCTTTAATGCTTGGGAGCAAATTCAACTCCTGGAAATAATACCCCTAGAATGAGTGGAGTTAGACAGGAATAAAACAGCTGTGAGGGATAAATGTAGACCCACAGGAATAAGACACTGGGGTGAATCTACAACTGCTGTAAATGATCATACACTGAACACCAGTATCCTGCAACACCTTGTGGCCCTCTGCGTCAGGCCAGCACAGCCCACACCACAGCCTCTCTCAGGCCTGTGTTGGGCACATTGCAACATGTGCACTGCTCCCAGTCATGATGCATGTGACAGGGACAAATGTTCTGGCAGATTGTGCTCTTAGTTAGGGCTGTGAACATCTCCCCTGCTCTCCTCCACCCGGGATGCTGGAAAAGATCTCATTCTCCAGGAGACGTGAGCTCTGCCCCTAGCATCTCTCCTCCATCCCACAGGAGATGCAGGCCCTGATTCTGGATTTTCTCCTCATATGGGATGGGTTCCTGGAGCCCCCTCGTGGCTCTTACCACTGGCAAGTTCCCACCGAAGCCACCCTTAGGGAGCTGCTGGTGGGACCCACAGCACCCTGCTGCAGGTTCTCTGCAGCTCGAGAGCTAGGGAGAGTGGAAGAGCCACCTTGGGCATGGCATTGGGGAACAGGGCATGGAGATGACAAGAGACACATTCGGGAGTCTGAACAGGGCAGACAGTTCCATTGCAAAGCCCTCTCCCTGCTTTGCGAGCTTGGGAGAAGATAAATCCTTAAGTGGCTTTGCAGTGTCCTGCCCCTGGAGCCTGCTGCACGGTGTGACATTCCCAGGGGGGGTGGCCACAACCCAAACCTGGTGTGGATGAAAGGAAGAATGTATGGGCATGGAAAAGGAGATACAAGACAATGGGGAAAAGAAGGAAGGTGGAGATCGGGAGACTACACGAAGGTGGGAAAAAGAGTCTGTGGGGTGCTGACAAAGGGTGACTCTGTGAAGAAGAGGGGAGAGCGGCATGGGAGGCGGTGGGCAAGGGAAGGCTGGCTGCCTGGGAGCTGGGGACGTCCGTCTGTCCCCCGGGACCCCGCGTGCCGCTAGATGGCACTTGAACCTCTGCGTGGGGAGGTCGGGGGTGTGTGGGGGGGGGCAGCGGAGCCAGCGCGGTGCAACACGGGGATCCCGGGGATGCGCTGGGCTCGGGGGCTTTCGTGCTGCTCCTGGCAGCAATTTCAGCGAGTGAGTCTGCCCTGGGGGCTGGATAAAAAGAAAATGTAGAGATGAGATGGCTTTGGGGACAGATACTTCCTCCTGCCCTTGGGCTGTGCTGGTCCTCCTCCAGCACTTGTCCTGCGGAGAGGCTCATGCCACAGCCCTTTGCAGAGGTGACCTGCTGAGGTAGCACACAGCATTCACTGGAAGGTACCTAAAAAAAATAAAAATCTGGTGCACTCTCAGTACAGCCCAGTGGCTGTTCAATAAATCGATGTTTTGTTTGGCTGCGAGAGAAAATCAGATCCATAATGCTGTGGATGGAAATATTGAGCCCTCTTTTCCCCCTTTTCAGCCCCATCCTCTGCCTCCGTGTGAACACCGTGAGGTCACAAGAGACAGCCTGACTGTCACAGTCATGTTCATGATTTGCACGAGATGATCAGGATTGTTTCAGCAACCTGCCATTCCTCCCTCTGCTGAAACTGAGGGATATTTGGTGGACTTCAAAAGGATGCACAGATGAAAAAATGTGTATAACACTGAAATAAGCCCATAGAAAACAGGATGTTGTGTCATATATGGGCTAATTCAAATATATCTCTCCTACTTTTGGTCCCAGCTGCTGCATCACTGGCTCCTGACAGCTGCCAGAGCTGTGACATTGACTTTGTGCTGGTGTGTAACCACGAGCACTGACTCTGATTTTGATGGATGTTTTGGCATTGTTCCCCCCTTTGTTTTTCACTGGAAGGGAAGCCCCTGAATGCTTTTGAGAGAGTGAGATTTGAGGTGCTGAAGCATCATCCACCTTGACATGATACAGGCTTGGCTATACACCACTGCTGAAGGACAGGAAAGACTTGTGAAAGGCTGAGGCACTTAGTACCCAGAGAGGCAAGCAGCAGGGCACCTCTTGCACACTTTCAAGAGAAAAAGATCTCTGAAACTTATTTGGAGCAATCCAGGGGAAATCCGGGGCAGGAACAGGCTTTGAAACCTATGGTCCTGCCTCATAGCCTGATGCCCCACACCCTCTCTAGTCCAGAGGAGCACTTGACATGGCCAGGGCTCTGTTTTTCAGGTACCCAGATGCAGCACCCTTGCTTGTCCAAGCACTTTTCTCGGTGACGAGTCACTGGAGAGCTCTGTACCCTACAAAGTCACACTGCAACCAATCCCTCTCTGTGCAAACCAGTGTCCTTTTAAGAGGCAGCACACAGCTGTAACACCTTCAGACAAGCCCAAATCACAGCGATTTCCCCCTGACCGAGCGGCCGTGAAATTGCAGCGGGACAGAGTGTGGTGTGACTGAAGTGATTACGTGGGTGGCAGGGATGATAGCAAATCCATGGTGTTGGAGGGGACTGCACGATGTGCCGTGCCCCCGAGCACAGATAACGTGATCGCTGAGCTCAATCAACAGCTTGTTTGCAGCACCTTGATTCCCTGGGGGAAAAAAAGAGAAAAAAAAAAGGACACAGAAAAATCTGAGAGCATTGTTTCCATTTATTTTTTTTTTCATTTCCAAAAGCTTGGCCATGCTGAAGCTGGTGGGTGTTGAACCATAATGTGAGTCATTGCTGGCTCTGATAGCACCAGCCCCTGCTCACATGCCCTGGGGTTCACTGTGATTCTCCACAGTTTGTAGGTCCCAGCATTTTGGTCTACAGTCCCTGTTCCAGGTGTATAACTCTCTGCCCAAAATACAGACTCCTTCTTCTCTTGGGAAGCCTGAAAACCAGTGTACTGGGCAACTCAAAGCTTCTTCCTACTGGGGAAGATGGATGTCCATTTTCTCTTGGAACCAGTAGACGTTTTGAAGCTCCTCCAAGGGGAAGCCCTCTTTACTGTAATCCCTTCCAGATGTGGTGGTGAGGCTGTGATGGACATTGGAAGCCTGCATGTCTTTGCTACCTGCAGCGATGAACAATCCCATCCCTGCAGGTGATGTGTTGGGCCATCTGCTCACTGGGGTCTAGGTTATGGTGACACCAGATAGGATGGTGACCAGGGAGCAATTTGTCATGTGTGGCAGCTCCTAGTGATGCCATTTGGTCCTTGGTGGAGCTGGGGTGGGCAGGCAGTTTGTGTCACTGGTACTGGGGACACTGCCCACGTGTGCCATAACCAGCACATATTTATCCTTCAGGCCCCCCTATCTGTGGTAGGAAGCATTTTTAAGGCTGGTGGTTGCATCCTCACAATTTTGGCTATCTCAAGGTACATGGCCTGGAAACAAAAGGTCCTGAAGAAGGTTTGGTACATGGAGAAATGTCACTGTGACATCCCGTGCTTCTGGACTTGGTAAGGCCAAAACCAATGGCAAAGCCCTGGTGCTGGGACTGGTTCAGCCACGAGGCAGCTCATACAGACATCAGTGACAAGTGACTCATTTGCTCCCGGACACAAGTGGAAACTGCTGCTGCCAGCATGGAAACCCACATTGACAAGGCCTTTCATCTAGCTTCCCACCTCTAGGGTGGGACATAGCAGCTGAGTTGCTGAAAAAGTTATATGGCTGGAAGGCAATGCAGATGTATGGGGCCAGGTTGCAAGGTGTCTCAGACAAGTCCTTTGACTATTAATGCTGGTGCATTACGCCTGTGTGCACTGCTCTGAACCAGCTTGGGAGCAGTCATAATTCATGTGGGCTTTGTGAGTCTTGCCATGGAGTATTATCGACAAGGAGCAGCTCTGCTCTCATTACAAGCTGTTAATCATCCGGCCTGGGTCGAGTTGTTAGGAGGTGTGCAAAGACCTTGCAAGTGGCAGGCAATGCATAACATGTTCTGTAGGCTGGGGGCGGGAACACAGCTCATACATCACAGAGCTGGAGACAGTGCTGGGTGGATTTCAACAACTCACCTGGATATATGAGACCCAGCAATGGGCCATTAGTTTTCTTCAAAATCTGCTGTGACTTGTGCTTTTATGGACAATGACATTTACAATGTCATTCAAATCACATTTTGATTCTTACTCATGCCACATTGGACTCCTCTAAGACATAAAAAAAACAGCTGATGATGAGCCATAGGTTTGGGAGAAGCAGAAAATTGTTAGTCCTGAGGGCAACAACAGGCGGAGAGGAATAGTGCCCTGGGCTGCATTTGTGGAGAGCAATTTTTGCATTATTCATTTATGAGTGAGCTCTTTGGAGGTGTATTTGAGCACAAAAATTGATACTGAATATTTCTAACATGACAAAATGATTGCACACAGGTGATTTCACTTGCTTTCAGGATGTGGCCATTTCTGGGGCAGAGTTCAGGTACTGAGAGCACATTACCAGTGGAGAAGCAAAGAGAGGACAGACTGGTGAAGGGAGAAGTCTGAAGGGAGAGTCTGCCTGAGGCACCATCAGGCAGTGACCCAGACACACTGCACCCTTGCTTACAGACAGAAGAAATTTAAACAGCAGTTTTACACTTCAGGGAAAGCTCTGCAGCCTGGGGGCATGTTTTGGGACCGTGCTACCATCTCAGAGCAGGGTGCTGAGGATGGCTGGAAGCCAGGGGTTAGTGTTGCTCACTGGTCTGACTCAGGTGCACTGGCTTTGCCTGGAGACCAGTTAGAAGGAGCCTGAAAACTGTGTAAATAGCTACAGAGCAGCTGGGAGTTGTGTTGTCGAACCTTGGGAGGACTTCCTCATGATTCCTTTGCTCTGTCTCTCTCCTCTGCCATTTCCATTAGGTTTGGGGCACACAGGAGTGTGAGTAGCTGCTCAGAAAGCTGACAGATGCAATCTAGGTGAGGTGTGGTGTGCCTGGTTTTCAAGAAAGCCTGGTGATGAGGGTGGGGGCACTTGTGACCTCCTGCAGAAGAAGGATGTAGGCTTGACTTGCCAAGGAGAACTTTCTTACAAGCCAGCTACATCCAATTTCTCTTTAATGGCATCTTTATAATACGCATGGGGGCTGAGCTGGGACACACAAACCTTTGCTCAGCTCCCAGTCTGGGCTCCCTGCGGGAGGCCAGTCTGTGATGACTGGAGGCCAGAGAGTGCAATGTGCAGGGGATGAGCTGTATCTATAGGTGGTGTAGGTGGGTGAAGATGCTGTGTGCTACCATGCTTTAAATACTAACAGAGACACAAAACCCGCACAAACAGGTCACTGATGAGGCTCCAGCAGCCTTAACAAGAGACTGAGGGACCATCTAGCTGCCTGCAGCAGTTGCTGGTGGTGAGATACGCTTCATGTCTCATCGGTTCTGGGGGAGTGCTGGAAAAGAGAAACAAAGGTGAAACCAGGGACGGAGAAGGAGAAGCTGGACAGAAAATGTGATTTTATATCCATTTCCAATTGAGGAAAATCTTGAACATATTATAGGACTGTCAAGGGATGTGATTGGCTCCCTCAGCAGGGTTTGGTTCTCCCCACAGGCAGCACTGGAGCACAATGGGCTTTTGGTGTAGTCAATAAGAGCATCCAGTTTGGACTGTGCATCTGCGGAGTTGTGAATCAGTGCTGTGAGCAAAGGTGAGATGAAATTCACCTCCTGTGCCACTTAGTGCTGGAACTGCCAGCCTGGGAATGTCCTATACCTTCCTCTGAAGCAACTGTCTTTGGGGACAGGGTGATGAAGAAGGACACATCATGGGGTGGCTGTCACTTCCAGCCTGTCTCAGCTCCTTTGTGCCAAGGTCATAAATGTTTTGTGAGTTTTTTTGTTTGGTTGGTTTTGGGGGTCCTTTTTCACCCCCTAGGTGTGTGATTTCATCTATAAAATGGTGAAGTGTCAGCTGGGATCAAGTCCTGCCTTTCATTTTATGTTTCTGCTTAAATGAATATTGATGTAGTGTTTATATTTATTTAATATTCATGATGATAAAAGACTTGGAGCCATTCACTTTTAATTACATCCTTCTCAGAGAAACAGTCTTGTGCAATTAGAGAGCTTCCAGTGCATGAAAGAAAAACAAATAAACTTTTTGCCTCCACTTCCAGAAGTGCCAAGTGGGGCTCCTAGGGGCATCCCCTTTCTCTCTGCTGTGGTGGCCTGTGAGCAGGAGCTTCTGTGTAGGACTCCTCTGGGCTGTGCTGTTAGGGAGTCCGCAACACTTGGGTTACCATGTGCAGCCCTCCAACGTGAGGCAGTGCCTGGGAGGGAGGGGAAGGAGGCAAATGTGCAGACCCATTAGATGTGGGTAGGTGGCTTGGAGTGGAAGGAAAAAGAACTGGGATTTCCCAGGTGGGGGATTGTGACATGGCAGTTCCATTTCTATCCTTGCAGCAGCCTCGCTGTGTGTGGGGGAATTGGACCCCTTGTGCTCCTTACCCTCCGTTTTAGCTAGAAACAGCCTTGTCCCCTTGTGCAGCTCAGAGTCTCGCTCTTCTCCTGCAGCAATAATTAGCTGTTTAAATCAAATCTGGCAAAATGATCATGGAGTGATGCCTCAATGGCAAGGTAATGACCAGCTCTCCTGTTTAGCACTCAGACAGCATTGCTTCTCTCTCCCATAACATTATTCATGAGCAAATTGTTGTATTGAGCTGTGCAAATTGCCTAGGAGCTTCTGGTGGGAGTCAACCTTTTCTGACATATAAACCCAATCTGAGTGTGCCTAATGATCAAACGTAGTCTGGCTATCAGCATCTCTTTTGGCAGCTGGGTCAGTGGTGGCTTCTGCTCTTGGTGTGGCTGGTAACAGGAGGCAGCAAAGGTGAGGATTTCCTGTGCACTGAGCTGGATTTTCACAAGTCTTGGAAAATCTCAGCCCTTAAGAGTTAAATGTCAGCACCCTATGCAGAAACATCCCATGTTACAACCCTTTTGGAGACTCCTGTGCCATAAAACTTTCTGTTCTTGGGCTGCCCTTTGATGAGCATTCAGACATTATTGATTGCATCATGCTCAAAACCAGCTCAGTGCTACATGGAACTTTCTCATGTTTAGTGACTGTTTCCAGCAGCGATGTCCTTTGGCTGAGACAACACCTTAATGAGAACTTCTTTTAATGTCTCTTCTCTGTTGCGTTCAGCCAGGGCTGAGGAGTGCAACAGGCTGATCATTTTCATCCTGTAAAATATACATAATTCTATTTTACATAGGGAATAATCACTGCAGGACTGACTCTTCATCTTTTTCCTGCTGTAATTACTATCCCTCTGCTGATGCCTGTGCCGACGTCTGTGCATGATGAGTAAAAATTTAAACTGCCCTGGGTGATGGGACATAGACCTTGCTGAAAAATTTAAATGTCTAGTATCCAGAGAAGGCTGGCCCATAAATAAAGGATGAAGTCCCCACTGCAGGAGGGGGAGAACTAGTGCAGCTCCAGATTTAACACCTTCCTGCCCACATTCACCCATGTCTGGAGCTGTGGTTCTTTTCCTTGCTGAAGTCTGGGAATTTGTAGGAGCCCCAGAGTGTCAGGGTCTGGAGACCCAGGGCTAGCAGGCCTGCCTGAGTCACTGTGTGCCAGAAGAAATTCTGGGAGTTACAAGTAAATTGAAAGAAACCATCCTGAGCTTAAGTGGGCTTGTTGATCCATTTAGACTGAGAGCTAAAGCTGCTGGTACCTGTGGAGCAGAGAGGCTTAGCTAGAGCAGAAGTAATAGGTCATTTTTTTCCATGGGAAAATGAGGAATACAAGTAATTCATCTCCTTGCAACATGGAGGGGATACTGGAGGAGAGTGATTATACCATGCTATGAGCGCTAGCATGAATAACCCACTATCCTTTAAAAGGTCAGTGATTTTTAGTTTTACACTGGAGGACTGTTTCTATTCCCACATCTATTTGGAGATATTTTACACTCATCTTTTGCAGGTCAGCCCAGATAGTCACAGATGAAATGACAGTTTGGTGAAAAATCTCTCCCAGTAGTAAGTTGCTATTTCTGTGCGTTACTGACTGTGCTGCTGAGTTCACTGTAAAGAACAGGGGTTGGAGACCTATGGCATCATCATCTCTGGCTCCCTTCTGTCACATGCACAACATCACATAGACTTCAGGGATCCCTCCCCCTGGCAAGGGCTCATCCAGCATGCAAACATGAGGCTTAGTCTCCCCCTGGACCTTTGTCCCCACTCTACACTTATTTAAGCAGTTGCATGGAGGAGGAAGTTGTGTGGGATGGACCAGTATTTTGGGAGGAGGCAGTGCCACTTCTTGTGGTAGTTTGCTCTGAATGTGAAATGTCTCATTTCCAGCTTCATATCCCAGGAATGAGATGAAGGGCTTGGTTCCCTGTCTCCTGTCTCTCACCCCAGCACCAGCAACCTTCAGCCAGTTGCCCCGTTTTAGTCAAAGCTGGCATGGAACAGTCTCAAAGATGTTGAATTCCTCTTCATTGAAAGGTGGAGGAGAAAGACCTAAATTGGTGTCTCTAAGGGGTGAACTCACTTGGGAAAGTCCATGAAAAGCCACCTTCGTGGCTCTGCTGCTTGTGCAAGACTGTGTGAGCAAATGCAGGCAGGTCACAAGCTGTGCTTAGATGGCTTTGTGGCACCTTGCTGCCATCAGCCCTCGGGGGTAGAGAGACACAGTAAGACAGGACAGAATATCTGCTTCCATTAACATGGGTAATTGCTTTGTCATTCCCTTTTCAGAGCTGGGTGCAGTGAGCTGTGCAGCGTGGATGGAAATTGCATTGACACAATTTGGGGGTGATGTAGAAATTAGCTAAGCTGCCAGGGCATTCTGTGCTGGGGTCCCAGGGAGATGAGTGCCCTCCACTGTTGTGGGTGTGCTAAAGAACCCTTCCATGGAATGGTATGGGATTGCAGGGATGGGGGAGCTCATTCCCAGGGAGGTCTGTATGGGTTCTTCCAATTAACCTACTATACTTAATTAGTAGGAGCTCCCTGCGGAGACAGACAACTAGGTAACAAACTTGAGGATTGGTCCTTATTAACTCTGTGCTAGGATATTGGATGGCGAAGTGCAGGGTGCTCTGGGATCTCCTGTCTGAAGCCTGGAGAAATGGGGCTCTCATCTCCTGAGTGTTCCTGTCCTCAAGGCAGAGTGTCATGCAGTCCCTGTGTTTTCTGCAAGTGTTTCCATGAGGTGACTCATTCGCTTCCCAGGACCCAAGGGGCTATGGATCTTGCAGGATCTTGAGGATCTTGCAGGATTTTACAAGATTGTGGGCCACGGATGCCTGTTTGAAGGGCTTCTTTAGAGGGAGGCTCTCAGAGGTGGAGATTTGCCCTCAGAGTGCAACCAGCAAAGCTGACGTTGGTTGCTTGGGGGCTCTGTAACAGTTTGCTGGAGGTGACCAGAGACCCCTGCCTGTCCCATCTTCTCTCATTCTAGCTATTTCCTGTGCTGGAGACTTAGTACCGGAGTTTTCAAAAGGCCAGAGCAGTCAATCCAGCTCTATTCCAGCTGTATTCTGCCTGCAGCAAGTAGTTTGTGATAGCTGTTTTATCTTGTCTTCTGATGCCTGTTCCCTCCTCCCTCAGAGTGGCCCATCCTCCTCCATGTGGAGTGAGGCAGCCCTTTCATTTTGCAGCTGCACCTTGGAGAAACAAGGAACTCTGGGTTTTTATTAATTTTGAAGAAATAGCTATTTTGATTGTCAAGTCAATCCCAGATTATTTTGGGCAAATGCAGTTTGACAGACCATTATTTTGAAGGGACATGGATCATTTAACCAAGCTTAATTGCCTCTGTGTCACAATTAGTCACTCGGGCTGAAAAGGAATTGGTGTCACCATCATTTTGTATTTGGGAGCCAGTGACTAAATCTAATGAAAGTGTTTGAATCAGAACTTTCACGCATGTACATTCATAATACTGCACAATTGGCCATATCTCCTCTCGTGAGACTGAGGAAGACTCTGTGAGGATGTGGTTGCTACTGCAAGGGTGAGATGAAGTGCTCAGGGTTTGGGAGGGGAGAATGAGGTCTTCAAGTGCCTCCTTGGGTGGAGATATGCAGGGCTGCTCCTGCAGGTACAGTGACTTGTGTGTGCTCAGTGACAGTTTTGGGGATGCCCTCTGAGATACAATTAACTTCCCAGCAAGGGTGATAGGCTTCTGTTTGGAGCACAGACCTAGGGGAGGGAGGAAAATAGCCAAAGGTCTGAAGAAAGGAAAGATTCTACAGTCGTTGGACTGCTTCCATCACCTGGTGGAGCCTCTCTGAAAAGCAAGTCAAGGGGCTTGCGACCAAGGATGCAGGGCTGTTCCTCAGGATGGGGTGAAAAACTAATCTCCTTCATTTCCAGGGTGTAAATATTGCTCTGTGGTTGTGTCCTGACAGTGGCCAGAGTTAAACAGCAGGTAAGGACTCACAAGCCCCTGCTCCCACCACCCTAGCATGGGCTCGTGTGATGCTGAGGGTGGGTTATTTGCTATTTACATTTTAAATGTATCAGATAAATCTTGCTATGCATTAAGGCTGTCAGTCATCACCTTGTTGTGTTCACCAATAGGAAGGTTGTGAGAAGGCAAACTGGGAGCCTAGTGGAAGGCCAGTGCTCCTATGCTTCAGGTATCACAGGCACTGGAATGCCACAACAAAATTGGGGGGTGGCAAGGGGTTGCTGAGAACTCTCCTTCCTGGTCCACAAAGTCCAAAGTTTCAAAAACCTTCCAGTTTTTCAGAAAACTGCAGACTGTCAGCTGAACATAGCAAGCAAGTAAAGGAGCCAGGAAATGAACTTCTCCATGAAACAAAAATCAAACTGACTCATTTGTTTTCAAGGTTCTTTACCCCAGCAAAATGAAAGACATAATCATACAGGGGAAATAGGAAGATAAATTGGGTGTTATTTCAAGTATCGCTGTCTCACATAATTTTATTGTGATGTTTGCGAGAATGGGTGTTTGTTCCAAAGCTTTGGATACTGGATTCAGATAGATTTTTGTTACTCTAAGCTTTTAGTAAAGAAAAGGATGTTTTATGCTTCTTAATCATAGAAAACAGCTTGAAAATTGTGGCCTGAGATTGACTCCAAAAGTTCAGCAACCAGAAAGTGAGTAAGGAGAACTCAGAGGACACTTTGTCAGATTCAGGCCAAGAAGTCTTGCCTTTGAAGGTCTCTGTCACAGAGCAGTACAGATAATGAGCACAGAGCCAAATTAGCTGTGTCTCAATAGCTGGGGACATCAAGGTGTTGGATATGTGAGCTGATTGTGACCAAACCAACCTCCTGGGAAGCTCATTTGTCTGTGGCATCTCTGCAGGTTGAACTTATGGGGAAGGGGGGAATGGGGCATGTGGGTGACCTGTCTCACTGAATGGGGGAAGGACTTGGCACTGACATCAGGGGAAGATGTTGTGCGAGCTGCCAGACCCTATGACCACCAGATTTCTGATTTTATTATGCCCTCATGCTATCGTCATATGAAGGGGGTGAGTTGGACTCAGCTCCTGCTTCTCCTCTGAACAGCTCTGACAGCCTCTCTGATGGAAACAAAACTGCATTGGCCCCTTTCCTGTTTCAAACAGTCAAACACACAGCCTCAGAAGGAGAGTAAATTCTGGGGACAGATCAGGTCATCCTTGTGTGACTTGGAAAGCTGTGCAACATCAGGGGAGATGTGGGTCTAACGGAATCTTTCCATGCTCTTGAGAAACAAAATACCTGGATCCACTATGGCTTTAGGAAAAGGGAGTGAAGGGAAGACCTTCAGTCTGGTACTGTTAAGATAAGGCTGTGCCAAGCTGTCTCACATCTTTATCCCACTCCCAATAGATGGGTCCCCATCACAAGAGGGCCCTTGCATTACACACACCATGTTGTAAACAACTGAGGTAAGTGAGGCCCTGAATGGTTGCTAATGTGTCTTGCAGAGCTGTGTCCCCTCTTTATTATTAATGTTTGAATCCCTTTCAGAAGCACAGCTATTCATTTTGCCGTTGCCTTGGTGTCAAAGAGGCAGCACAGACAACATTGAGTGTTCCTGGAGGCAGAAGTCTTGCTGAAAACAGCCTCCCACTCTGCTCAGCTGCCACACCATCAGGGCAGAGGTGGGCTCAGGTCCTTTGGTGCAGGTGCTGCTGGTCAGAGGATGCCTGCTTCAATTAAGATGGGACAAATGTGTCAGTGAAAGCAGAAGATAAAAGGTTGTATCTTGTTCCTGTCCTCCTCTTACCTCCTCCCCTATAACTTTTTCAGCAGCTGGTTTGGTTGTTGTCCTGCCTTATCTTGCCTATGATGCATTTTCTGAGGACGGTGGCTTAACCTGTCACTCTGAAGTTTCATACCTTCGAAAGCAGAAATTATTTCAAAAAAGAATAGTTTTAGAGTAGCAACAAGAAGGATCTGAGGTTTTAAGAAATAATTCCAACAGACTTTTGAGGCAATACTAGCTATTCTTTTGCTCAGACAAAAGGGAGAAACAGCCAAAAGGAACAAAATGATATTCAGCAGGAAGAAGCAAAAATTTCTCTAATAGGTTGAGGCTCCCTGACTGGTTTTGGCCATATGATTCACATTACACAGACACAGCCCAGCTTTTCTGACACCAAGCCTCTACCAGAAGATGCTTTCAGTGCTGTAACAATCCAGTCCCAGCCAATAATCAGCTTCACCCTCTTTTCAGTGTTTTAGACCTGAACTTGGCTGACTTCTGGTCCTAACTACGAGATCCTGTGGAGGATTAGGGTCTCCTCTGTATTTAGGGAATGTCAAGATGCATAAACATATGTAGACTGGGAACTGTTCATCCCATAACTTAAATGTTGAGTGTCTGGGAGCTACAAAGCCTGGCCCTACTGCAGGACTTTCTATGTGATGTCCAGAGCAGCAGCAAAGACTCTGATGCTCTGCATGGCTGCCTGTGCTGCTTAACTAGGAGACTGCACCTCCTAGTGAAATGGTCAAAGCCAAAGGTGGGGAGGAAAACCTTTCCGCATTCATGGAAGGAATTTGTCTGCCAGTGTTTCCAGTCCTCAAGGCATTTCTTTAATTCTGTTTTTGGAAATAACCTTGCCATGTTCCCTGAATCTTATGCCACAGCCCAAGGTCTCCAACAAAAGTGTAGTGGGGCAGGTTGGTGGCAGATGTGGGTTCCTCAGCAGCTGCAGGGGGAGCAGGTGCATGCATCTTAAGTATGGGGCTCTTTGCTTGGTTTCTCTCTCCATTCCTTTTTCATTTTAGGATGTTCTAAGAGTAAAGCCACTGCCTGAATTATTAGCATAAACTGCATTTAAATTGCTTACATATTTGATAGCCAGTGGTCAGCCAGCCTGTTGTACTGATGCTGTGCTTGATTACCAGTCATTGCCCTGAAACACGGGGCAGGAAAATGTTCTGTCAACTCATGGCAAGTGATCATCCCACACGTGTGTAAATAGCTCCTCTTCTGCTTTATCTGCAGATTTATGTCTGTCTGTCTAGGTGTCTGTCCTCCAATACACCCACAAAGAGCCTGGTCCTTGATTGCCTCCCTTATCCCTGCCCCAATGCTCAAACATTAGCTGGAGAGCTCTGACTCACCAGTAAAACTGAAATGAGACAGGGAGTGGGGATGTGCTGAGGTGAAGCCAAATGGCTCTTGGATGCAGCCAGGAGGATTTTTGTCTCACTTGTTCTACTCATTTTTATATTCTGTGAGAGGGGAAGATGAAGGCCTGGGATGGAGCTGTGGGATGGCTGTAGAGCATGAATTTTAACCTGAAAAGTGACGTTTTGCTGGCAGAGGATGGTCAAGACAGCAAAGGAGGCATTGGTGGTTCTGGCCATAGAAACAATGTTGGGTGTAGGGCTGGTCCTTCAGTTCCTGGCCATCCCCTTCCCTGGGGAGAGCTTCTTCCCCCTGCAGTGGAGGATGCACAGGGCATCCCTAGGGCCAGAGCACTCGGCATCAGAAAAGGACATGCTTCTCCAGATAGAGCATTAATGGAATTTGGACAGATT
This sequence comes from Sclerurus mexicanus, assembly GCA_013396755.1. Lineage (NCBI taxonomy): Eukaryota > Metazoa > Chordata > Aves > Passeriformes > Furnariidae > Sclerurus > Sclerurus mexicanus. The sequence goes on along the minus strand of VWZF01006461.1, from coordinate 1,862,338 downwards.
TGCTGTCACAGTCAGCTCCAGCACTTGGAGACTGTGCTGCAGGTCTGATAGCTACCCACAATCAGCTGCATGGCCAAATCTTTGTTGGGGATGGACCTATTTCCAGAGCTTCAACAAGCCCTGTGGACATGTGTTGCACATCCATGAGGTCTGGGACACGCGTCTCTTGGGACCTCTGGTTGCACAGGCAGAGCAGGAGCCCATAGGGTCAGAGGTGTTTGGAGGAGTGGGTGGAAGTAGCGTGTGAGAGGTGGCTGTGGCAGCAGGGAGGCAGCAATGTAAACAGGGAGGGAGGGTCCAATGACCAATAGTTATGAGCTGTGGGGCAATCGAGCAGCACAGGCTGTGGTTTATTCAGGCCAGGATGCTTTAGGGAGCAGACATCCCTTCACACCGGTTTGAGGACCGCGTTTCCTGGCTCGCAGCCACTAGAGGCTGCCCTGCTCCAGCTCCTGAGCCTCCACTCCCTGGGATAACGGCAGCTTTGCTGCCCGTGCTGAAGACACCAGGAGAAGGCAGTAGGAAAAGCTCTGAAGTTTTTTTTTCCCTTTCTTCTGGGAGTGGATCGAGCAGGTGTCGCAGCAAACGTGGGTCTTTAGGGATGTACCTTGTGTTCCTGCTCACAGGCAGAGAAACTGAGGTACAAGGAACTGCATGGAAATGGCTCATGGCAAGGGGGATGTTATCACAGGCAGAGCCCAGTGCCTGTCTCTGGTTGCTGCCACATGTGGGGTCAGGAGCAAACCCTTGGTGGGTGGGGAGTAGCTTCAAAATCCACAGGCCTTCTGGGTGAGCTTGGAGGGATCTGATTCTGGGTACAGGTGGGCAGACCTGATGGCTGTCAAGTGACCTAAAGCAGCAGAGCTTCTCTGGAGGAACTGCAGTATCTCCTGGTGCACATGCAGCTTCAATCCTGCACTCACACACCTCTGCAAGCCCAAAGCCCATGCTGGCATTTGCTGAGTTCCCTGTGCTGGATGGACCTTGGCTTCTTCTTAAGTCCACAGTCAGCACACCCACTGCAATGTCCTATTCGACAGAAATCCTGCCTGTATAGTCCCAGTGTTTCTTTCTCACGTGGTGGTAGATGCAGAGATGTAGCTGTAGAAAGGTAAGTCCTGAGCTGTGCTGAGCCAGTTGAATATGTCCCTGAGATGATCCTGCTGCCTTGGAAGAAAGCCATGGTGCTGGAGATGTGAATTGCAGGCAGGATGCATGAGCTGATCCCATGGGGATGCTGGATGGCAGAACAGAGTATCATGAAGGTTCCTCACAGCCTTCAGGTGACTCAAGAGCTTCTGGGCTGATTTTACCAAATGCTCACCACCAAACCTTTCTGTCTGCTCCCTTTCAACTGGGGGCGGGGG